>OX384549.1:10914174-11184825 GCA_947538895.1 Neoitamus cyanurus
CGATAGGGGGATAAAATTTTCGTCAAAATCGCCTACGAGCAACGGTTTCCGAGATATTAGCACTTTTGTGCCCGAATTTTAAAGTTAGTAATACTAGATTTTTTCAAATGCCAACGGATTCTGTATGCTCTCCGGGGTAGGGTGTATTCCGATAGGGGGATAAAATTTTCGTCAAAAATCGCCTACGAGCAACGGTTTCCGAGATATTAGCACTTTTGTGCCCGAATTTTAAAGTTAGTAATACTAGATTTTTTCAAATGCCAACGGATTCTGTATGCTCTCCGGGGTAGGGTGTATTCCGATAGGGGGATAAAATTTTCGTCAAAAATCGCCTACGAGCAACGGTTTCCGAGATATTAGCACTTTTGTGCCCGAATTTTAAAGTTAGTAATACTAGATTTTTTCAAATGCCAACGGATTCTGTATGCTCTCCGGGGTAGGGTGTATTCCGATAGGGGGATAAAATTTTCGTCAAAAATCGCCTACGAGCAACGGTTTCCGAGATATTAGCACTTTTGTGCCCGAATTTTAAAGTTAGTAATACTAGATTTTTTCAAATGCCAACGGATTCTGTATGCTCTCCGGGGTAGGGTGTATTCCGATAGGGGGATAAAATTTTCGTCAAAAATCGCCTACGAGCAACGGTTTCCGAGATATTAGCACTTTTGTGCCCGAATTTTAAAGTTAGTAATACTAGATTTTTTCAAATGCCAACGGATTCTGTATGCTCTCCGGGGTAGGGTGTATTCCGATAGGGGGATAAAATTTTCGTCAAAAATCGCCTACGAGCAACGGTTTCCGAGATATTAGCACTTTTGTGCCCGAATTTTAAAGTTAGTAATACTACATTTTTTCAAATGCCAACGGATTCTGTATGCTCTCCGGGGTAGGGTGTATTCCGATAGGGGGATAAAATTTTCGTCAAAAATCGCCTACGAGCAACGGTTTCCGAGATATTAGCACTTTTGTGCCCGAATTTTAAAGTTAGTAATACTAGATTTTTTCAAATGCCAACGGATTCTGTATGCTCTCCGGGGTAGGGTGTATTCCGATAGGGGGATAAAATTTTCGTCAAAAATCGCCTACGAGCAACGGTTTCCGAGATATTAGCACTTTTGTGCCCGAATTTTAAAGTTAGTAATACTAGATTTTTTCAAATGCCAACGGATTCTGTATGCTCTCCGGGGTAGGGTGTATTCCGATAGGGGGATAAAATTTTCGTCAAAAATCGCCTACGAGCAACGGTTTCCGAGATATTAGCACTTTTGTGCCCGAATTTTAAAGTTAGTAATACTACATTTTTTCAAATGCCAACGGATTCTGTATGCTCTCCGGGGTAGGGTGTATTCCGATAGGGGGATAAAATTTTCGTCAAAAATCGCCTACGAGCAACGGTTTCCGAGATATTAGCACTTTTGTGCCCGAATTTTAAAGTTAGTAATACTAGATTTTTTCAAATGCCAACGGATTCTGTATGCTCTCCGGGGTAGGGTGTATTCCGATAGGGGGATAAAATTTTCGTCAAAAATCGCCTACGAGCAACGGTTTCCGAGATATTAGCACTTTTGTGCCCGAATTTTAAAGTTAGTAATACTACATTTTTTCAAATGCCAACGGATTCTGTATGCTCTCCGGGGTAGGGTGTATTCCGATAGGGGGATAAAATTTTCGTCAAAAATCGCCTACGAGCAACGGTTTCCGAGATATTAGCACTTTTGTGCCCGAATTTTAAAGTTAGTAATACTAGATTTTTTCAAATGCCAACGGATTCTGTATGCTCTCCGGGGTAGGGTGTATTCCGATAGGGGGATAAAATTTTCGTCAAAAATCGCCTACGAGCAACGGTTTCCGAGATATTAGCACTTTTGTGCCCGAATTTTAAAGTTAGTAATACTACATTTTTTCAAATGCCAACGGATTCTGTATGCTCTCCGGGGTAGGGTGTATTCCGATAGGGGGATAAAATTTTCGTCAAAAATCGCCTACGAGCAACGGTTTCCGAGATATTAGCACTTTTGTGCCCGAATTTTAAAGTTAGTAATACTACATTTTTTCAAATGCCAACGGATTCTGTATGCTCTCCGGGGTAGGGTGTATTCCGATAGGGGGATAAAATTTTCGTCAAAAATCGCCTACGAGCAACGGTTTCCGAGATATTAGCACTTTTGTGCCCGAATTTTAAAGTTAGTAATACTAGATTTTTTCAAATGCCAACGGATTCTGTATGCTCTCCGGGGTAGGGTGTATTCCGATAGGGGGATAAAATTTTCGTCAAAAATCGCCTACGAGCAACGGTTTCCGAGATATTAGCACTTTTGTGCCCGAATTTTAAAGTTAGTAATACTAGATTTTTTCAAATGCCAACGGATTCTGTATGCTCTCCGGGGTAGGGTGTATTCCGATAGGGGGATAAAATTTTCGTCAAAAATCGCCTACGAGCAACGGTTTCCGAGATATTAGCACTTTTGTGCCCGAATTTTAAAGTTAGTAATACTAGATTTTTTCAAATGCCAACGGATTCTGTATGCTCTCCGGGGTAGGGTGTATTCCGATAGGGGGATAAAATTTTCGTCAAAAATCGCCTACGAGCAACGGTTTCCGAGATATTAGCACTTTTGTGCCCGAATTTTAAAGTTAGTAATACTAGATTTTTTCAAATGCCAACGGATTCTGTATGCTCTCCGGGGTAGGGTGTATTCCGATAGGGGGATAAAATTTTCGTCAAAAATCGCCTACGAGCAACGGTTTCCGAGATATTAGCACTTTTGTGCCCGAATTTTAAAGTTAGTAATACTAGATTTTTTCAAATGCCAACGGATTCTGTATGCTCTCCGGGGTAGGGTGTATTCCGATAGGGGGATAAAATTTTCGTCAAAAATCGCCTACGAGCAACGGTTTCCGAGATATTAGCACTTTTGTGCCCGAATTTTAAAGTTAGTAATACTAGATTTTTTCAAATGCCAACGGATTCTGTATGCTCTCCGGGGTAGGGTGTATTCCGATAGGGGGATAAAATTTTCGTCAAAAATCGCCTACGAGCAACGGTTTCCGAGATATTAGCACTTTTGTGCCCGAATTTTAAAGTTAGTAATACTAGATTTTTTCAAATGCCAACGGATTCTGTATGCTCTCCGGGGTAGGGTGTATTCCGATAGGGGGATAAAATTTTCGTCAAAAATCGCCTACGAGCAACGGTTTCCGAGATATTAGCACTTTTGTGCCCGAATTTTAAAGTTAGTAATACTAGATTTTTTCAAATGCCAACGGATTCTGTATGCTCTCCGGGGTAGGGTGTATTCCGATAGGGGGATAAAATTTTCGTCAAAAATCGCCTACGAGCAACGGTTTCCGAGATATTAGCACTTTTGTGCCCGAATTTTAAAGTTAGTAATACTAGATTTTTTCAAATGCCAACGGATTCTGTATGCTCTCCGGGGTAGGGTGTATTCCGATAGGGGGATAAAATTTTCGTCAAAAATCGCCTACGAGCAACGGTTTCCGAGATATTAGCACTTTTGTGCCCGAATTTTAAAGTTAGTAATACTACATTTTTTCAAATGCCAACGGATTCTGTATGCTCTCCGGGGTAGGGTGTATTCCGATAGGGGGATAAAATTTTCGTCAAAAATCGCCTACGAGCAACGGTTTCCGAGATATTAGCACTTTTGTGCCCGAATTTTAAAGTTAGTAATACTAGATTTTTTCAAATGCCAACGGATTCTGTATGCTCTCCGGGGTAGGGTGTATTCCGATAGGGGGATAAAATTTTCGTCAAAAATCGCCTACGAGCAACGGTTTCCGAGATATTAGCACTTTTGTGCCCGAATTTTAAAGTTAGTAATACTACATTTTTTCAAATGCCAACGGATTCTGTATGCTCTCCGGGGTAGGGTGTATTCCGATAGGGGGATAAAATTTTCGTCAAAAATCGCCTACGAGCAACGGTTTCCGAGATATTAGCACTTTTGTGCCCGAATTTTAAAGTTAGTAATACTAGATTTTTTCAAATGCCAACGGATTCTGTATGCTCTCCGGGGTAGGGTGTATTCCGATAGGGGGATAAAATTTTCGTCAAAAATCGCCTACGAGCAACGGTTTCCGAGATATTAGCACTTTTGTGCCCGAATTTTAAAGTTAGTAATACTAGATTTTTTCAAATGCCAACGGATTCTGTATGCTCTCCGGGGTAGGGTGTATTCCGATAGGGGGATAAAATTTTCGTCAAAAATCGCCTACGAGCAACGGTTTCCGAGATATTAGCACTTTTGTGCCCGAATTTTAAAGTTAGTAATACTACATTTTTTCAAATGCCAACGGATTCTGTATGCTCTCCGGGGTAGGGTGTATTCCGATAGGGGGATAAAATTTTCGTCAAAAATCGCCTACGAGCAACGGTTTCCGAGATATTAGCACTTTTGTGCCCGAATTTTAAAGTTAGTAATACTAGATTTTTTCAAATGCCAACGGATTCTGTATGCTCTCCGGGGTAGGGTGTATTCCGATAGGGGGATAAAATTTTCGTCAAAAATCGCCTACGAGCAACGGTTTCCGAGATATTAGCACTTTTGTGCCCGAATTTTAAAGTTAGTAATACTAGATTTTTTCAAATGCCAACGGATTCTGTATGCTCTCCGGGGTAGGGTGTATTCCGATAGGGGGATAAAATTTTCGTCAAAAATCGCCTACGAGCAACGGTTTCCGAGATATTAGCACTTTTGTGCCCGAATTTTAAAGTTAGTAATACTACATTTTTTCAAATGCCAACGGATTCTGTATGCTCTCCGGGGTAGGGTGTATTCCGATAGGGGGATAAAATTTTCGTCAAAAATCGCCTACGAGCAACGGTTTCCGAGATATTAGCACTTTTGTGCCCGAATTTTAAAGTTAGTAATACTACATTTTTTCAAATGCCAACGGATTCTGTATGCTCTCCGGGGTAGGGTGTATTCCGATAGGGGGATAAAATTTTCGTCAAAAATCGCCTACGAGCAACGGTTTCCGAGATATTAGCACTTTTGTGCCCGAATTTTAAAGTTAGTAATACTAGATTTTTTCAAATGCCAACGGATTCTGTATGCTCTCCGGGGTAGGGTGTATTCCGATAGGGGGATAAAATTTTCGTCAAAAATCGCCTACGAGCAACGGTTTCCGAGATATTAGCACTTTTGTGCCCGAATTTTAAAGTTAGTAATACTACATTTTTTCAAATGCCAACGGATTCTGTATGCTCTCCGGGGTAGGGTGTATTCCGATAGGGGGATAAAATTTTCGTCAAAAATCGCCTACGAGCAACGGTTTCCGAGATATTAGCACTTTTGTGCCCGAATTTTAAAGTTAGTAATACTAGATTTTTTCAAATGCCAACGGATTCTGTATGCTCTCCGGGGTAGGGTGTATTCCGATAGGGGGATAAAATTTTCGTCAAAAATCGCCTACGAGCAACGGTTTCCGAGATATTAGCACTTTTGTGCCCGAATTTTAAAGTTAGTAATACTAGATTTTTTCAAATGCCAACGGATTCTGTATGCTCTCCGGGGTAGGGTGTATTCCGATAGGGGGATAAAATTTTCGTCAAAAATCGCCTACGAGCAACGGTTTCCGAGATATTAGCACTTTTGTGCCCGAATTTTAAAGTTAGTAATACTAGATTTTTTCAAATGCCAACGGATTCTGTATGCTCTCCGGGGTAGGGTGTATTCCGATAGGGGGATAAAATTTTCGTCAAAAATCGCCTACGAGCAACGGTTTCCGAGATATTAGCACTTTTGTGCCCGAATTTTAAAGTTAGTAATACTAGATTTTTTCAAATGCCAACGGATTCTGTATGCTCTCCGGGGTAGGGTGTATTCCGATAGGGGGATAAAATTTTCGTCAAAAATCGCCTACGAGCAACGGTTTCCGAGATATTAGCACTTTTGTGCCCGAATTTTAAAGTTAGTAATACTAGATTTTTTCAAATGCCAACGGATTCTGTATGCTCTCCGGGGTAGGGTGTATTCCGATAGGGGGATAAAATTTTCGTCAAAAATCGCCTACGAGCAACGGTTTCCGAGATATTAGCACTTTTGTGCCCGAATTTTAAAGTTAGTAATACTAGATTTTTTCAAATGCCAACGGATTCTGTATGCTCTCCGGGGTAGGGTGTATTCCGATAGGGGGATAAAATTTTCGTCAAAAATCGCCTACGAGCAACGGTTTCCGAGATATTAGCACTTTTGTGCCCGAATTTTAAAGTTAGTAATACTACATTTTTTCAAATGCCAACGGATTCTGTATGCTCTCCGGGGTAGGGTGTATTCCGATAGGGGGATAAAATTTTCGTCAAAAATCGCCTACGAGCAACGGTTTCCGAGATATTAGCACTTTTGTGCCCGAATTTTAAAGTTAGTAATACTAGATTTTTTCAAATGCCAACGGATTCTGTATGCTCTCCGGGGTAGGGTGTATTCCGATAGGGGGATAAAATTTTCGTCAAAAATCGCCTACGAGCAACGGTTTCCGAGATATTAGCACTTTTGTGCCCGAATTTTAAAGTTAGTAATACTAGATTTTTTCAAATGCCAACGGATTCTGTATGCTCTCCGGGGTAGGGTGTATTCCGATAGGGGGATAAAATTTTCGTCAAAAATCGCCTACGAGCAACGGTTTCCGAGATATTAGCACTTTTGTGCCCGAATTTTAAAGTTAGTAATACTACATTTTTTCAAATGCCAACGGATTCTGTATGCTCTCCGGGGTAGGGTGTATTCCGATAGGGGGATAAAATTTTCGTCAAAAATCGCCTACGAGCAACGGTTTCCGAGATATTAGCACTTTTGTGCCCGAATTTTAAAGTTAGTAATACTACATTTTTTCAAATGCCAACGGATTCTGTATGCTCTCCGGGGTAGGGTGTATTCCGATAGGGGGATAAAATTTTCGTCAAAAATCGCCTACGAGCAACGGTTTCCGAGATATTAGCACTTTTGTGCCCGAATTTTAAAGTTAGTAATACTAGATTTTTTCAAATGCCAACGGATTCTGTATGCTCTCCGGGGTAGGGTGTATTCCGATAGGGGGATAAAATTTTCGTCAAAAATCGCCTACGAGCAACGGTTTCCGAGATATTAGCACTTTTGTGCCCGAATTTTAAAGTTAGTAATACTAGATTTTTTCAAATGCCAACAGATTCTGTATGCTCTCCGGGGTAGGGTGTATTCCGATAGGGGGATAAAATTTTCGTCAAAAATCGCCTACGAGCAACGGTTTCCGAGATATTAGCACTTTTGTGCCCGAATTTTAAAGTTAGTAATACTACATTTTTTCAAATGCCAACGGATTCTGTATGCTCTCCGGGGTAGGGTGTATTCCGATAGGGGGATAAAATTTTCGTCAAAAATCGCCTACGAGCAACGGTTTCCGAGATATTAGCACTTTTGTGCCCGAATTTTAAAGTTAGTAATACTAGATTTTTTCAAATGCCAACAGATTCTGTATGCTCTCCGGGGTAGGGTGTATTCCGATAGGGGGATAAAATTTTCGTCAAAAATCGCCTACGAGCAACGGTTTCCGAGATATTAGCACTTTTGTGCCCGAATTTTAAAGTTAGTAATACTACATTTTTTCAAATGCCAACGGATTCTGTATGCTCTCCGGGGTAGGGTGTATTCCGATAGGGGGATAAAATTTTCGTCAAAAATCGCCTACGAGCAACGGTTTCCGAGATATTAGCACTTTTGTGCCCGAATTTTAAAGTTAGTAATACTAGATTTTTTCAAATGCCAACGGATTCTGTATGCTCTCCGGGGTAGGGTGTATTCCGATAGGGGGATAAAATTTTCGTCAAAAATCGCCTACGAGCAACGGTTTCCGAGATATTAGCACTTTTGTGCCCGAATTTTAAAGTTAGTAATACTAGATTTTTTCAAATGCCAACGGATTCTGTATGCTCTCCGGGGTAGGGTGTATTCCGATAGGGGGATAAAATTTTCGTCAAAAATCGCCTACGAGCAACGGTTTCCGAGATATTAGCACTTTTGTGCCCGAATTTTAAAGTTAGTAATACTAGATTTTTTCAAATGCCAACGGATTCTGTATGCTCTCCGGGGTAGGGTGTATTCCGATAGGGGGATAAAATTTTCGTCAAAAATCGCCTACGAGCAACGGTTTCCGAGATATTAGCACTTTTGTGCCCGAATTTTAAAGTTAGTAATACTAGATTTTTTCAAATGCCAACGGATTCTGTATGCTCTCCGGGGTAGGGTGTATTCCGATAGGGGGATAAAATTTTCGTCAAAAATCGCCTACGAGCAACGGTTTCCGAGATATTAGCACTTTTGTGCCCGAATTTTAAAGTTAGTAATACTAGATTTTTTCAAATGCCAACGGATTCTGTATGCTCTCCGGGGTAGGGTGTATTCCGATAGGGGGATAAAATTTTCGTCAAAAATCGCCTACGAGCAACGGTTTCCGAGATATTAGCACTTTTGTGCCCGAATTTTAAAGTTAGTAATACTAGATTTTTTCAAATGCCAACGGATTCTGTATGCTCTCCGGGGTAGGGTGTATTCCGATAGGGGGATAAAATTTTCGTCAAAAATCGCCTACGAGCAACGGTTTCCGAGATATTAGCACTTTTGTGCCCGAATTTTAAAGTTAGTAATACTAGATTTTTTCAAATGCCAACGGATTCTGTATGCTCTCCGGGGTAGGGTGTATTCCGATAGGGGGATAAAATTTTCGTCAAAAATCGCCTACGAGCAACGGTTTCCGAGATATTCGCACTTTTGTGCCCGAATTTTAAAGTTAGTAATACTAGATTTTTTCAAATGCCAACGGATTCTGTATGCTCTCCGGGGTAGGGTGTATTCCGATAGGGGGATAAAATTTTCGTCAAAAATCGCCTACGAGCAACGGTTTCCGAGATATTCGCACTTTTGTGCCCGAATTTTAAAGTTAGTAATACTAGATTTTTTCAAATGCCAACGGATTCTGTATGCTCTCCGGGGTAGGGTGTATTCCGATAGGGGGATAAAATTTTCGTCAAAAATCGCCTACGAGCAACGGTTTCCGAGATATTCGCACTTTTGTGCCCGAATTTTAAAGTTAGTAATACTAGATTTTTTCAAATGCCAACGGATTCTGTATGCTCTCCGGGGTAGGGTGTATTCCGATAGGGGGATAAAATTTTCGTCAAAAATCGCCTACGAGCAACGGTTTCCGAGATATTAGCACTTTTGTGCCCGAATTTTAAAGTTAGTAATACTAGATTTTTTCAAATGCCAACGGATTCTGTATGCTCTCCGGGGTAGGGTGTATTCCGATAGGGGGATAAAATTTTCGTCAAAAATCGCCTACGAGCAACGGTTTCCGAGATATTAGCACTTTTGTGCCCGAATTTTAAAGTTAGTAATACTAGATTTTTTCAAATGCCAACGGATTCTGTATGCTCTCCGGGGTAGGGTGTGTTCCGATAGGGGGATAAAATTTTCGTCAAAAATCGCCTACGAGCAACGGTTTCCGAGATATTAGCAGTTTTGTCTTTAACGGCTCCCGAATAATTAAAGTTAGTAATAGTACATTTTTTCAAATGCCAATGGATTCTATATGCTGTTCCCGGATATGGAGCTACCCTTCCGGGAAGAACATTTTCGTCAAAAATCGTCTACGGGCAACGGTTTCCGAGATATTAGCAGTTTTGTCTTTAACGGCTCCCGAATAATTAAAGTTAGTAATAGTACATTTTTTCAAATGCCAATGGATTCTATATGCTGTTCCCGGATATGGAGCTACCCTTCCGGGAAGAACATTTTCGTCAAAAATCGTCTACGGGCAACGGTTTCCGAGATATAAGCGTTTTTGTGTTTAACGGCTCCCGCATAATTAAAGTTAGTAATAGTACATTTTTTCAAATGCCAACGGATTCTATAAGCTCTCCGCGGTTGGGGTGTATTCCGATAGGGGGAAAAAATTTTCATCAAAAATCGTCTACGGGCAACGGTTTCCGAGATATTAGCAGTTTTGTCTTTAACGGCTCCCGGATAATTAAAGTTAGTAATAGTACATTTTTTCAAATGCCAATGGATTCTATATGCTGTTCCCGGATATGGAGCTACCCTTCCGGGAAGAACATTTTCGTCAAAAATCGTCTACGGGCAACGGTTTCCGAGATATTAGCAGTTTTGTCTTTAACGGCTCCCGAATAATTAAAGTTAGTAATACTACATTTTTTCAAATGCCAACGGATTCTATAAGCTCTCCGCGGTTGGGGTGTATTCCGATAGGGGGAAAAAATTTTCATCAAAAATCGTCTACGGGCAACGGTTTCCGAGATATAAGCGTTTTTGTGTTTAACGGCTCCCGCATAATTAAAGTTAGTAATAGTACATTTTTTCAAATGCCAACGGATTCTATAAGCTCTCCGCGGTTGGGGTGTATTCCGATAGGGGGAAAAAATTTTCATCAAAAATCGTCTACGGGCAACGGTTTCCGAGATATAAGCGTTTTTGTGTTTAACGGCTCCCGCATAATTAAAGTTAGTAATAGTACATTTTTTCAAATGCCAATGGATTCTATATGCTGTTCCCGGATATGGAGCTACCCTTCCGGGAAGAACATTTTCGTCAAAAATCGTCTACGGGCAACGGTTTCCGAGATATTAGCAGTTTTGTCTTTAACGGCTCCCGAATAATTAAAGTTAGTAATAGTACATTTTTTCAAATGCCAATGGATTCTATATGCTGTTCCCGGATATGGAGCTACCCTTCCGGGAAGAACATTTTCGTCAAAAATCGTCTACGGGCAACGGTTTCCGAGATATAAGCGTTTTTGTGTTTAACGGCTTCCGCATAATTAAAGTTAGTAATAGTACATTTTTTCAAATGCCAATGGATTCTATATGCTGTTCCCGGATATGGAGCTACCCTTCCGGGAAGAACATTTTCGTCAAAAATCGTCTACGGGCAACGGTTTCCGAGATATTAGCAGTTTTGTCTTTAACGGCTCCCGGATAATTAAAGTTAGTAATAGTACATTTTTTCAAATGCCAATGGATTCTATATGCTGTTCCCGGATATGGAGCTACCCTTCCGGGAAGAACATTTTCGTCAAAAATCGTCTACGGGCAACGGTTTCCGAGATATTAGCAGTTTTGTCTTTAACGGCTCCCGAATAATTAAAGTTAGTAATAGTACATTTTTTCAAATGCCAATGGATTCTATATGCTGTTCCCGGATATGGAGCTACCCTTCCGGGAAGAACATTTTCGTCAAAAATCGTCTACGGGCAACGGTTTCCGAGATATAAGCGTTTTTGTGTTTAACGGCTTCCGCATAATTAAAGTTAGTAATAGTACATTTTTTCAAATGCCAATGGATTCTATATGCTGTTCCCGGATATGGAGCTACCCTTCCGGGAAGAACATTTTCGTCAAAAATCGTCTACGGGCAACGGTTTCCGAGATATTAGCAGTTTTGTCTTTAACGGCTCCCGGATAATTAAAGTTAGTAATAGTACATTTTTTCAAATGCCAATGGATTCTATATGCTGTTCCCGGATATGGAGCTACCCTTCCGGGAAGAACATTTTCGTCAAAAATCGTCTACGGGCAACGGTTTCCGAGATATTAGCAGTTTTGTCTTTAACGGCTCCCGGATAATTAAAGTTAGTAATAGTACATTTTTTCAAATGCCAATGGATTCTATATGCTGTTCCCGGATATGGAGCTACCCTTCCGGGAAGAACATTTTCGTCAAAAATCGTCTACGGGCAACGGTTTCCGAGATATAAGCGTTTTTGTGTTTAACGGCTCCCGCATAATTAAAGTTAGTAATAGTACATTTTTTCAAATGCCAACGGATTCTA
This sequence comes from Neoitamus cyanurus, assembly GCA_947538895.1. Classification (NCBI taxonomy): domain Eukaryota; kingdom Metazoa; phylum Arthropoda; class Insecta; order Diptera; family Asilidae; genus Neoitamus; species Neoitamus cyanurus. Next base: position 10,926,016 of record OX384549.1, read on the forward strand.
TAAGCTCTCCGCGGTTGGGGTGTATTCCGATAGGGGGAAAAAATTTTCATCAAAAATCGTCTACGAGCAACGGTTTCCGAGATATTAGCAGTTTTGTCTTTAACGGCTCCCGAATAATTAAAGTTAGTAATAGTACATTTTTTCAAATGCCAATGGATTCTATATGCTGTTCCCGGATATGGAGCTACCCTTCCGGGAAGAACATTTTCGTCAAAAATCGTCTACGGGCAACGGTTTCCGAGATATAAGCGTTTTTGTGTTTAACGGCTCCCGCATAATTAAAGTTAGTAATAGTACATTTTTTCAAATGCCAACGGATTCTATAAGCTCTCCGCGGTTGGGGTGTATTCCGATAGGGGGAAAAAATTTTCATCAAAAATCGTCTACGAGCAACGGTTTCCGAGATATTAGCAGTTTTGTCTTTAACGGCTCCCGAATAATTAAAGTTAGTAATAGTACATTTTTTCAAATGCCAATGGATTCTATATGCTGTTCCCGGATATGGAGCTACCCTTCCGGGAAGAACATTTTCGTCAAAAATCGTCTACGGGCAACGGTTTCCGAGATATTAGCAGTTTTGTCTTTAACGGCTCCCGAATAATTAAAGTTAGTAATAGTACATTTTTTCAAATGCCAATGGATTCTATATGCTGTTCCCGGATATGGAGCTACCCTTCCGGGAAGAACATTTTCGTCAAAAATCGTCTACGGGCAACGGTTTCCGAGATATAAGCGTTTTTGTGTTTAACGGCTCCCGCATAATTAAAGTTAGTAATAGTACATTTTTTCAAATGCCAACGGATTCTATAAGCTCTCCGCGGTTGGGGTGTATTCCGATAGGGGGAAAAAATTTTCATCAAAAATCGTCTACGAGCAACGGTTTCCGAGATATTAGCAGTTTTGTCTTTAACGGCTCCCGAATAATTAAAGTTAGTAATAGTACATTTTTTCAAATGCCAATGGATTCTATATGCTGTTCCCGGATATGGAGCTACCCTTCCGGGAAGAACATTTTCGTCAAAAATCGTCTACGGGCAACGGTTTCCGAGATATAAGCGTTTTTGTGTTTAACGGCTCCCGCATAATTAAAGTTAGTAATAGTACATTTTTTCAAATGCCAACGGATTCTATAAGCTCTCCGCGGTTGGGGTGTATTCCGATAGGGGGAAAAAATTTTCATCAAAAATCGTCTACGAGCAACGGTTTCCGAGATATTAGCAGTTTTGTCTTTAACGGCTCCCGAATAATTAAAGTTAGTAATAGTACATTTTTTCAAATGCCAATGGATTCTATATGCTGTTCCCGGATATGGAGCTACCCTTCCGGGAAGAACATTTTCGTCAAAAATCGTCTACGGGCAACGGTTTCCGAGATATAAGCGTTTTTGTGTTTAACGGCTCCCGCATAATTAAAGTTAGTAATAGTACATTTTTTCAAATGCCAACGGATTCTATAAGCTCTCCGCGGTTGGGGTGTATTCCGATAGGGGGAAAAAATTTTCATCAAAAATCGTCTACGAGCAACGGTTTCCGAGATATAAGCGTTTTTGTGTTTAACGGCTCCCGCATAATTAAAGTTAGTAATAGTACATTTTTTCAAATGCCAACGGATTCTATAAGCTCTCCCCGGTTAGGGTGTTGGGCCATTTTTCCTAATTTCTGGTTATCCAAGTTTGGTGTGAAAACAGTTCATTTTTTTTTAGTGTGATTTTATTGGCTAAAGATCAAAAATTACAAAATAAAAAAAACATGATAATTTGATAATATTAAATTTTAACAGGCTTACAGGTACATCAATATATATATCAATACATAAGTTTGTGCTTAAAATGGGGAACAAGGATCACAATGTTTTCTCAGGTTGTACAATATTTTGGTTACATAAACAATCTTAGTGCTAAGATTTCATTAAATCGTTCCAGACGTGTTCCAAAAATGAGTAAAAATAATAAGAAAAAGATTCGTAAAGATAGGCTGAGCTGGCTAATATGATCCGGGGTGGTGCAGCTGGAAAGCCAATAAGATCACAAATGGGGTTTTGTCTATTTTTTTTTGTCCTTTTTTTGGTTGGTTGGGATATGATTAATTAAAAAAATGAGAAATGTGCAAAGATGAGATGATAGAAGAGAAAAAAATTATATTTTATGAAGTAGTCGAATAAAAATCAATTCAATTGCAGCTTTTCTTTGGTTGCTGAGAGGAAAGAATTACAAACAAATAAAGCTTTTAAATGATTTTTCGCCAAACAATGGGTAAGGGGTATTCACAGGCTTACATACAGGGAACCGGCTTCATGCTGGTTCCATTCGATTAGTTTATTGTCAGCTTAAACAACTAAATATATTTTACGGTAGTGTACACAGAACATTGATGCCAACTTACACGTATCTTATGGGATACTCTTTTCTTTAGGCGAATATTCATAATACATAAATAGGAGGGGTTCGATGCAAGTGGTGAAAACTCCAGCACATAAAGAATCCCTCCCGATTCAAGTTGTAATTACAATTGAAAAAATAAAAACAAAGAAAAGATGGTAAATGTCTTAAAATATAGTGAATGGCAAGAGACCTCTCACAGATAATGGTGGTCATGATCCTGATCGTCGCTACTCTGTCCAGCGCGCAGCTTAACAGAACACATTCGCGATAAAATTTTTTGTAAATGTAAAACTGGTCCATGACTCTAAAGTTGGACTCATCCTGCTCGAGGACGATGACGATGATGAGGACGACGATGATAATGAATGCGATGACAATAAGGGCAAATTTGTTGCTGTGCTTGATGCCGATTGTCTTAATGATGATGTTCCTGATGAGCCCTTCTCCGGCTGAATGTTACCAACAGACTTCGACTTACACTTACTGTTTACCTTACTAGCTGTTGTAGTAACAGCAGTAGGACGATTGATTCTGACGCAAGAATTGCCGCCCCGTTTATCAATATTACAACAAGTAGTAAGTATATCGCTGCTGCCCACATTATTATTTGTACAGGAATAACCAGCGGCGAAGGGTCCGCCATTGCTACAATTACCACTACTACAGCTACTGTTAAAAAGTTGTCGTTTGGAATTGGTTTTTGAATATTTGTCACGCTTAAAACTAACATACTCAACACAACTCAGTTCTTTAATGCTATTTGGTGTTTGTGGCTGATGGGACAATTTCGTCCCAGTATATGATTTAGTCGCAGAGCCGTTGTAATTGCTAGTAACGTTTATCTTAATACCGTCAATATCACCCATTGACTTGTGGCGCTGTCTCTTCACATTACTACAACCGAAGCTTACTCTATAGCCACTCGAGTTCACAATTAAAGCAGCAGAATTTCCATTCTGTTTAAAGTCGCCCTTGCGACTGTTGTTGCTGTTGCATAAATTCGCCGACGACATCTTAAAACTATTGGGTACAGATATGGCCGTAATTGCATTAGGCGAGCCCACTGCAACACCAGCAGCTGTCCCTGTGTCAACTTTGCCGCTGCGATTGTCCTGTACCCACTTTTTGAGCCTCTTTATGAAGGGCTTGATCATGAAAAATGAATGCGCATTAATACCCAAATTGGCCTTGGTGATTTCGTTCTTATTTGTTGGCAGCGAGTCCACCGGAAACCATTCACAGCACTTTATCTCCTTGCGTGTGCGTGGCGAGAACAGTGTCTGGATCGGTACGTTACGCACAAGATACAGTCGAGTATACTGATAGTTTATAACACCCTCGATGTAGTCATTGGGGACAATTAGCCCAGTTATATCGTAGCCAGTCTCCTCAAACACCTGCGAAAAAATAGACAATTAGGATCTAATCAGCCAGCACAATTAAAGAAACATATTGAAAGGAATCTCCCCGATTGGTCTAATTGTAAAAAAAAAATTAATTTTTCAGAGCCAACTAATTAATTAAAAAGGACGCTGGTCATTTTGACTGTTAAGTACACATTGCGCAAGTAACTCGTAACTCTTATTGCCCTTTGTTTTTGGTTAAACACTTTATATATATATATAAATTAATAAATAAATTATGATTAATTATATAGTTCTATATATATATATATAGTTTCTAACATACCTCTCTTGTCGCACAATGGATGGGATCCTCGTGCTCGTTAACCTTCCCCTTTGGGAAGCCCCAAGAACATTTTGCCCAGTATGACTGCACTAGTAGCACATAGTTGAGATCCTCGGACATGAGAATTGCCCCGTAGGTTGGTACAGATAGTTTGTACTCCTTCCAGTCTTCCAAAATCTTGTCTATTCCCGATAGATGCATGCGAAGAAATGGAATATGCTGCAATGATGTTTTTTTTTAATTTCAGAAAACAAACAATTGCATCGTCGAACACTTACATGGAACAGATGGGTTGCAAATTGCTTAATTCCGCAAGGGACCAATTTCTTCTCCTCGATGGAGCAAAAGAAGTCAAGGTAGAACCAGTGGGCTAGCTCAATTTGGAAGCAAATCCTGATCAGATTGTTCCTTTCGTCGTCTGGCACGTTGATTATGAATCGGCTGGCCAAATCGTCAAGGATATCGGACGGAATTTGGTGGCCAGCAGACGAAGAGTTCTGTTTTGTTCCAGCTGGCGTAGTTGCAGCAACTGTTGATACGATCGCGGGAGTTGCTGCTAAACCCACTGATACTGCTTTTGTTGTTGGGCTAGCAGGTACTGCCTGGCCCATACCTCCTGATACTGCTGCTGTTATCGCTGTATCCCTGTTCATTGATCTAGAAATCTGTGATTTTATCCCTAAATTTCCTGCTCCTCCAGATCCTACGACTAATGTTGCTGTTGCTCTTCTTGCTTTTGTTATTTTTCCAGCCACAGCTGCTGATCCTGGTGGTTGCGGTGGTGGTACTGTTGTTGCTTGCCCAAATTGAGACGAGATTAAAACTGGTTCCATCATCATCACAGCAGCGCATTCACTGTCCCTTTTCACAACGAATAAAAAAAAATTATCTTCGCTTTTTTAATAGGGTGATTTTATCAGAAGAACAATTCCTTTGATTTTACGGGAAAGCCACACCTTCGACAATTTCTCGGATTTTATTTATTTTGCTTTACCCTTCAAGGACGCTTAAGCCCATTTATTCCCTTGCACGCACAACAAAACAACTAGATTTACTGTAAATTCTACTTAGTGACGCAGCTGCCTTTTTACCCTTCCTCTTGTCATTTGGTATCAATCGAGTATCGATTTAATTATTTTGATGTCACGTTTGACATATTAACAAACAACTGTGCTACGGCGGCCTACAATTTTAACTATTAAATAAATTAAAGAGTAAACTATGTTCCAGCACACTAATTTATAACTTTAGAAAAGAATCACAACAATTTTATGCATGAAAATCAATAAAACGAGACTCGAAACTACATCAATAAAATTGTTACCCACGTATTCTTTGTTTCAACCAATCCGAAGCCAGAGGGGAATATTAATAAGAAGATGCTTTCTCATTTGACTTGAAACAAACCGAAATAAAAATGCTTTATGCTAAACATATTGTTTTGTTTATACCTCATCCCAAATAACAATAGTGTGGTGTTTTTTACTTGATACTGCCAGGGTCAATAATTGGAGCAAGTGAGCGCCATCTCGTGTAATAAGTGCGTATGAATAAATAAAGCAAATAGCAGTTCGTTTGGAAAATTGCTAAGCAAATCTCAAGGATAGTTTTTTCACTCATTCACTTAGTTGGCCTAGTAGGAGTCAGCCTGCCTAAAAAAATCGCAAACAGTTTTCCGTTTTTGTTTTGTGGTGAATTTAATCTGGTGAGAAGCTCTAGAGTTCGAAGCCGCACCTAATACACCAACCTATCTGTTCGATAAAACAAAATCATTTCGGAAAAGCTGCGATAGATGGGGGTTCGCTGTTTTGGGTGGTTTTCATGAGGTTTCTCGCTAGATTACAATCCTTCCATTTCCTTTCCGGAAAAGCTGGGGAGATTCTCTCATCTTGCGTCTCAAATGGCTCCCGCATGACAGGGACGTCTCGGGTTTCAGTATCCATGGCGAGAAAAGCGCCAGTGCGCATCCGCATCTGTGCGGTTGCTAAGGGGGGAAGGTTGTTAGGCAGCACAGCACGCGAATATAATCCCTCTGACCTTCTCTCGCAGATTTTCGCCATTTCCTTTTTGCTTGACTCAAAAGAGGGCTATTTTTGGATCAGCCTTGGGGAGAGGGTTCTGGAATCGTGGATAAGCCGCCCCGCCACCTCCGCCGCCCACCAAGAAGTCCTCCAACGAAAGCTCTCTCTGCCAGGCGATTAAAGACGATTAGATCTGTTACATTCCACAGCACGTATGGGGCACCGAAAATTCAGCGCATGGAAACTCCTCTCGCCATTTTCGCGACCCACCCCCAGTCTCGCAGGCTCCTCCAATTTTAGGGCGCATAAATTGTTTTTTTTTTCTGGACTTTCCTCAATGGGTTGCTTTTTATTGCCCCGTCAGCCCACCAAATATAGTTTTTCACTTGTTTTATTTTCGTGCGGAAAATTCGTTTGCCCTTTGTACTTTTGTCGCAAAACCCCTTAAAGTGTGAAGCCCGCTAGGAATTTTCATTTAATTTCGTGTGCATTGCCGAAATCGAGTGTTTTTGGGGTGTACGAGACATTGGGAAGCCCTAAAAATGTGATTGCCAACCATCGCACATCGAGAAAGGGAGCGCAAGGCGGAATTGAGCAGTTTTTTTTTTCGTTGGCCGCTTGCTTTTTTTATTATTTTCCTTTTTTTCGAATTTTCGCTGTATAGAGATACAATTTCTGTCTGAAGGTACGTACTGCTTAGTTTAAAGTAGAATTGTTCCCGGCACCTCTTCTGCATCTGTGAATTTCCCTGGCTTCACTCCTCCTGAGGTTGCTGGAATTGAACGCCCCCCGCCCCAGCCAACGTGGCAATAAAACTACAAGAATTTCTCAATGCAAGTGATGTTCCCAGGAACGTGTGACTGAAAAGTTCCGCCCAGGATGCATCTCCATGCCAATTTGATGCGTCCGTGCACTCGAATAAATTAAAAAAAACAACAACAGTGGCACGACTCCACCTAGAGGCTCTGTTTGTTCTGCAGCCTTAGGAGTGCCACGCAAATTCCCGGAGCAACCTCCCCTCACCGACAAATGGGCTTAAAACTTCCTGTTGCGGTGCATCCCAGCGTCATCATCACAATGCTTCGACAGTTCAACCACACATCCCCTCGCTCTTCCTACCAATGTATCTGCCTAAAGATTGTAGCGATGTTTTCTCTTTTGTAGCAGTGCAGGCACACGAGAAAAATTGTGCAAACACCACCCCCGCGATCCGATTGAGCCGAAACGTTCGATAGGAAAACCTTTGTCCCGTCGCATAATGGGGGAAATCTTTTGTTTTGTAGTGACAGGATCATTTAAGCACCGAAAATTATTTCGGGAATTGGAAAAACAAATTGAGTTAGGCGCTTTTGGCCCAAAGCGTCCTAAGTAAAATATTCTCCCCTTCCATTCCAGTTAGGAGCGTGGGGCTTCCACAAGGCCTCTCCACTTTGAGGCTCTGCTTCCGTTTTCTTGAATCGAGCACTTAGCCCGAGCAGTAGTCCTCCTAATTGATGGGGCTTCCATCTGTGGTGTACTAGGAAAAGCGCACTCATGCAAGTAGGAGTGGAGCCTGTGGTTCGAGTGGGCTCTGTCTTGCTGGAAAGTGCGGGGTGGGGGGCATGTCATTCTGATCCACGGGTTGTTGGAAACCTTTATCGTGGACTCAAACCTAGCCGGATGTAAGGCGTTCTACGCAAGAGGGCCTAACGATTGATCCTCCTTGATATCTCGAAGGCATTTGATAGTATCTCCTACTCAAACCCACATAAAATAATTCTAGCCTAATCTAGCTTTATAGTGGGGCCATCTGGGTAATTGCTGCTAGTCCCCTCCCTTGCGAAAATCCCCATTGGTGTAGCCATACATAAAAACAAGAATAAAAATACTTTCAGGTATCAAACATATCGTCTGCATAGCTTAAGGCCCTCAGGATACTCGCGGCGGTAGTATTTAAGGCAACGAATGGCGTTTAATAAAAATTGATGAATAAAATGCACTGTGATGTCCTGTGTGGATGAGTGAAACTCGAAAAAGAATTGGTCCTGGAGGTGGCGGCGGCGGCGGTGGCGGAGCAGTTAGCAGCAGTAGTGGCGCCGGAAGTTGCGGAAGTGGAACTGGAACTAGTAGTTTTGTTGTTGCATCTAGTTCCGGTATCAATCCAGGGGGTGGAGGCGGTTTTGTCGGAACAATTGCTACACATACAACAACAGCAGCAATTGGGGGTGACCGAGACCGTGCCGAGCTAACAGGAGGATCGGTATTAGCTGGTGGTGTAGCGGCCACCAGCAGCGGTATAACGAACAACAATTCCGCAATTAACGCAATAACGACAACGACAACAACAACACCACCAGCAGTACCAGCCGGAACATCAGCCACAATAGCCGGAACAACAGGCCTAGGTGGGAGCGGTGTCGGTGTCGGTATCGGAGGGGGTTTCAATATAATTGGAGGGTCCGGCGGTGGGATACCTGGTAGTAGTACTGGAGGTACTTGTGGCGCCATCAGCGGTGGTATATCAAGCGCCATGGGTCCGAGCAGTGCAATTACGGGTGTCCCACCAATCGGTATTGGTATTGCAACTGGACTGGGAAACAAAATGCTCGGTCGAAAGCAGAGCCTTAAGGGGGAGCCTATTTTGGCCGACTATGGTCCAGAGGAGTCGCTTAACGAAAGCGCCGACATTGAGTGGGTTAACAAGCTGTGGGTTCGTCGACTGATGCGGTTCTGTGCCTTGGTATCGTTGACCTCAGTATCATTGAATACACCGAAAACATTCGAACGGCACCCACCCCTGCAATATTTCACTTTTGTCTGTGATACGGCCGTGACCCTGTTGTTCACCGCTGAAATGATTGCCAAAATGCACATACGTGGAGTGCTTAAGGTACGGACGCAGGTGATTGACCAACTCGCCACACAATGAGTGTATTTCCTCTTCTTTTGCATACTTTTAGGGGGAGGTGCCGTACTTGAAGGACCACTGGTGCCAGTTCGACGCATCCATGGTGTTTTTTCTCTGGGTCTCGATTAACCTGCAAGTCTTTGAAATCCTCGAAATAGTACCCAAGTAAGTTAGCACACATTTAGGCGGCAGAGAAATCTATTTTTCACGCGACATTATTTGGTAGGTTCTCCTCGCTGTCGATCATGAGAGCACCACGCCCACTTATCATGATACGATTTCTGCGAGTATTTCTCAAGTTCTCGATGCCAAAAAGCCGAATTAATCAAATTTTCAAGTAAGTACCGCAACGGATAACAGAGAAAAAAAATTCGAATTTGTCCGAATGCCTCACATTGCGCAGTAACCAGGAGCAGTTCAAATTCGCTAACTGTATCACCCCAACAGGCGTTCGAGCCAGCAAATCTACAACGTGACGCTATTCTTCCTCTTCTTCATGTCCCTCTACGGGCTGCTGGGGGTGCAGTTTTTTGGTGAATTAAAAAACCATTGCGTTCTAAATACCACCGAAGACAGGTTAGTGGTTTTGTGATGACAATTTACAGGGGTGCAATATGTTTTTAAAAATCCCAACACGAATAGGTTTTTGACAATTAACTCGCTAGCGATACCCGACACCTTCTGTTCAACTGACCCAGACTCTGGCTACCAATGTCCGCCGGGTATGAAGTGCATGAAAATGAATTTCCTCAGCAATTATGTGATGGGCTTCAACGGGTTTGAGGACATTGCGACTAGCATTTTCACGGTGTACCAGGCCGCGTCCCAGGAGGGCTGGGTGTTCATCATGTACAGGGCGATAGATTCCCTACCAGCGTGGCGTGCTGCCTTCTACTTCAGGTAACAGACATATTTTGCGTCGCCGCACACCCTACGGCGTAATTGGAATTATTTTATTTTATCAGCACGATGATATTCTTTCTGGCGTGGTTGGTGAAGAACGTTTTCATTGCGGTCATAACCGAAACGTTCAATGAGATCCGTGTACAGTTCCAGCAGATGTGGGGCGCCAGAGGGCACATACAGAAAACAGCAGCATCGCAAATACTCTGCGGAGATGACACCGGCTGGAAGTTGGTCACAATTGATGATAACAAGCACGGGGGTCTCGCACCGGAGGCATGTCACGCGATACTGCGATCACCCTATTTTCGAATGCTTGTGATGACTGTCATCCTGGCGAATGGGATCGTCACAGCGACTATGAATTTCAAGCACGACGGCCGTCCCAGGCACATATTTTACGAAAACTACTACTACATCGAAATGGCGTTCACGTTCTTCCTCGATCTCGAGACACTCTTCAAAATTTACTGCCTGGGATGGCGGGGCTATTATAAGCACTCGATTCATAAATTCGAGCTGCTCCTATCGGTGGGCACCACCTTGCACATCATACCAGGCTTCTACCTCTCCGGATTCACGTATTTCCAGGTGTTGCGGGTGGTGCGACTGATTAAAGCGTCACCAATGCTCGAGGGATTCGTTTATAAAATCTTCGGGCCGGGAAAGAAGCTCGGCTCACTGATCATCTTCACCATGTGCTTGCTGATCATCAGCTCGAGCATATCGATGCAGCTGTTTTGCTTCCTCTGCGACTTTACCAAGTTTGAGTCGTTCCCGGAGGCGTTCATGTCCATGTTCCAGATCCTCACCCAGGAGGCATGGGTGGAGGTAATGGACGAGACGATGATCCGTACCAGCAAAACCCTAACTCCGCTGGTGGCCGTCTATTTCATTCTCTACCATTTGTTCGTCACCCTGATCGTGCTCAGCTTGTTCGTTGCCGTCATCTTGGACAATCTCGAGCTCGATGAGGACATAAAAAAATTGAAGCAGCTCAAATTTCGTGAGCAGAGCGCCGAAATTAAGGAGACACTACCATTTCGGTTGAGAATATTCGAGAAATTCCCGGACTCACCGCAAATGACGATTTTGCACAAGATCCCAAACGACTTCACACTACCCAAAGTGAGGGAGTCCTTCATGAAGCAATTTGTTATTGAGCTCGAATCGGACGATCCGTCCGTCTCGGAGTGCAGCAAACGGCCTATGTCGGAGACGTGGGAGTCGAATGTCGTCTTCCGGAAACAGAAGCCAGTCAGCATCATGAACAAGACCCCAAAGGTTCGATCAGCTGGGAGCAGCTTAAGGAAGTTGGCAATCACGCACATCATCAAGTAAGTAATCGTATCCTTATTTTGTATGTATGATGTGTAAACGTCCTTCGGGACGTTACCCTTACGCAACGACAGTGCTTTTAAGTTTTCGTATCAACAAAAGCTTTAGAGAGCTTTTGAGATGAATTTTATATTCATTATCAGTTCATGCCTTAGGTAAAAAGTTTACAGTTTTTTTTTAAATAAAGGAGAGAGCTTAAAGCTTCTTAAAAGTTGGCTTGAGTGGAAGTTTTTCCCAAAGATGGCACTAGAATGCACTTGTGCCCAGACGATTAAGTTTTTGCGATCGCTGATTTCACAGGTAGTGCACGATTTTGCAAATTCAAGACGGCAGAGCCGTTATTTATAAAAATTGGTACGTAGGGATTATTGGGGGCGTTGATTTTAAATATAAGGACCAAATTTACGTTGCCGGGCTTACGTTCAACGTCTCGATTTTGCGAAATACCACACGTATCATTTCTGGTTTGAATTTTTGGCAACAACTCTTAACTCGTGTTGTTTTTTGCATTCAATTTTTAGCGATTCAAATAATCAGCGCCTAATGTTGGGCGACTCTGCGATGCTACCAGTGGTTGGGGCTAAAAGTGGTTTAAAGCCGCAGGGCACAATAACGCACACAAAACCGTGGAGGGTGGACCAAAAGAAGTATGCGAATATTACCTTCCCTTTAAATTATATAAGTGCATCGATAATAGAAGAAACTTTCGCCTAGATTTGGCTCTAGATCGATCCGGAGGAGTGTCCGGTCCAGCTCGATTAAGCTAAAGCAGACATATGAGCACCTAATGGAGAATGGCGATATTGGTGCTGCTTCGCGTGTAACATCCTCTCGTGCACGTCCCCATGACCTTGACATAAAGCTACTCCAGGCGAAACGGCAGCAGGCTGAAATGCGTCGAAATCAGCGGGAGGAAGATTTGCGGGAGAATCATCCATTTTTCGATACCCCCCTATTTTTGGTGCCGCGTGAGAGCCGCTTCCGGAAGATATGCCAAAAAATCGTGCATGGACGATACGACGCAAGGCTGAAGGATCCCCTCACGGGCAAGGAACGGAAGGTCCAATACAAGAGCATGCAGTAAATATCAAATGCCCCCCCCCCCCCCCCCTTTTGTCTAATTTGTATGCTCCGTAAATGGAAAAATTGATTTTCACAACTGACTGACTGAACATTTTCCGTTTACAAAATGCCTAACCAGCGACAACAAAATTTCGTAATTGTTTTTTTGTTTTGTTTTGCACCATTTCGTAGCAACTTTTTGGGTCTGGTCACATACCTGGACTGGGTGATGATTTGTGTGACAACGCTATCCTGCATTTCAATGATGTTCGAGACGCCAGTTTACCGGGTGATGGAGCACCCAGCCCTGCAGATTGCCGAGTACGCCTTCGTCATATTCATGAGCCTTGAGTTGGCGCTTAAGATTCTGGCGGATGGCCTATTCTTCACACCGAAGGCATACATAAAAGATGTGGCATCCGCGCTGGACGTGTTCATTTACATCGTATCGACGCTGTTCCTCTGCTGGATGCCACGCCATGTACAGACGAACTCACCAGCCCAACTGCTCATGATACTGCGGTGCGTGAGACCCCTGAGAATATTCACCCTGGTGCCCCACATGAGGAAAGTTGTATACGAGCTGTGCAGGGGATTCAAGGAGATCCTCCTGGTATCCACCCTGCTCATACTGCTCATGTTTGTCTTCGCCAGCTATGGAGTCCAGCTGTATGGTGGCCGTTTGGCGCGTTGCAACGATCCAACAATTCTGAGACGGGAGGACTGCGTCGGGGTGTTCATGCGGAGGGTGTTTGTAACGAAAATGAAATTAACACCGGGCTTGAATGAATCGTACCCCTCCATGCTGGTGCCGAGGGTATGGGCGAATCCCAGGAGATTTAATTTCGATAATATTGGCGATGCCATGCTCACCCTGTTCGAGGTGTTGTCCTTCAAGGGATGGCTGGATGTGCGGGACGTTCTTATAAAGGCTGTTGGCCCGGTATAGTATTACACACAATTATTTTGGTTTAACTCATACCCCTAACCCTTTCCGGAATTATGATTTTCTCCACTAGTGCAGTCCACCCTTAAATCGGAGTTGCATTTTTTTAATTGTTGTTGCGGAAAATGTACACGAGGGTAGGTCGACAAGTTTTCTCAAAATGAAGTTCACACCTCGGTAGAGCCTTTTTAAAGAAATAACACCTTACATACATGTGGCGCCATCTCTGTGGCAGCCTGAAGATTTTTCGAGCTATCCTCGGGCATCAGTTTACAAAGGCCTAAATTCAGTTACGATTTTTGTGTTATCTGTTCTCAATCGCAGATCCACGCCATCTACATTCACATCTACATATTCCTTGGATGCATGATTGGCCTAACTCTGTTTGTGGGCGTGGTAATTGCAAACTATTCAGAGAATAAGGGAACGGCACTTCTCACCGTCGACCAGAGAAGATGGTGTGATCTGAAGAAGCGTCTAAAAATTGCTCAGCCACTTCATCTACCCCCAAGGCCAGACGGTAGAAAATTTCGGGCCTTCACATACGACATAACGCAGCATATCGTCTTCAAGAGATGCATCGCCGTAGTGGTCCTCATAAACAGCATGCTCCTATCGATAACGGTAAGAGTGTCTCCTCCCCCCCCCCCCCCCCACCCCTTTTATAGATTAGACAGTTATTCATGCCGCTTTACCACAAGTAGTGGATCAAGGATGAGGTGCACACAGAGAGGCTGGTCATAGTCAGCACTGTACTAACGTTCGTCTTTGTCATTGAGGTGGTCATGAAGAACATCGCCTTCACCCCGCGCGGGTACTGGCAATCGAGACGGAATCGGTATGATCTCCTCGTAACGGTCGCTGGTGTTGTATGGATCTTCTTGCAGACAATATTGAGGGTGAGGATCTGGGATATGGTTTGCAATGGGAGGGTGCAAGGATCGGATCGCCGATTGGGGTGGACAATTTATTTACGAACAGGTCCTAGGAGCGCTAGTCCTTGAGGCAGTTTGATCTAAACAGTTTGTTAATTCGATTCAGTGAGGCGCACTCTGGCGCCCTCCCGTCGTGAATCCTGGGACTAAATTAATTTGAAAACGATTTGAATCCCTCCACAGAGCCATCTGTCGTATTTCATAGGCTTCATGGTCGTGATCCTTCGGTTTTTCACAATAACTGGAAAGCACACGACTTTGAAGATGCTTATGCTGACCGTTGGCGTCTCAGTCTGCAAATCATTCTTCATCATCTTCGGTATGTTTTTGTTGGTATTCTTCTATGCCCTAGCCGGCACCATACTCTTCGGGACGGTTAAATACGGCGAGGGGATTGGACGTAGGGCGAATTTTGGATCACCAGTAACTGGCGTTGCCATGCTATTCCGAATTGTCACTGGAGAGGATTGGAATAAGATAATGCACGACTGTATGGTGCAGCCACCCTACTGTACAATGGCAACAAATTATTGGGAAACAGATTGCGGTATGTTGTCCATGTGACTTTCACGTAGCTAATAAAATTATTTTACAGGTAACTTTACGGCCAGTCTGATATACTTCTGCACCTTCTACGTAATTATCACTTACATCGTGCTCAACCTCCTTGTGGGTCAGTGTGTATCATGCATTAGTGCGGGTGGTGGCATGTAACTGGCATCAATAATTCCACTCAACATAAAACAGCCAACACGCACACGCACACACAGACACCTTACATGCCCACCCGTTTACTTAGCAATTTTATTAAAAGCCCCACCCGTTAATCGTTTACCCATATTACAGCTATCATCATGGAGAACTTCTCCTTGTTCTATTCAAATGAGGAGGACGCCCTCTTGTCCTACGCGGACATACGAAATTTTCAAAACACCTGGAACGTGGTGGACATCCACCAACGTGGGGTCATCCCAGTTCGAAGGGTCAAATTCATTTTGCGGCTGCTAAAGGGTCGTCTCGAATGCGACCCACAAAAGGATCGACTCCTCTTCAAGTACATGTGCTATGAGTTGGACAAGCTTCACAATGGGGAGGACGTGACCTTCCATGACGTCATCAAGTACATCAACATACCGTAGTCCTCAAAAAGAGGATTTAGTTGAATGTTTTTTTTTCTTTTTCTTTTTGCAGCATGCTGTCCTACCGCTCTGTTGACATCCGGAAAGCCCTTCAGCTAGAAGAGCTCCTTGCTAGAGAAGAGTTCGAATACATTATCGAGGAGGAAGTGGCAAAGCAGACCATTCGCACGTGGCTGGAGGGATGTCTGAAGAAGATTCGGGCACAAAACGCAAGTGTAAGTAATTCCAAGGCAAATCTAAACAAATGATCTTGAGCCATCTTGAATTTTCCGAAGAGCACTGTAAAGTTGATGTGTAGGAATTAAAGTAACAATCCTTCCAAACAGAAGCAACAAAACTCGCTAATAGCCGGCCTGAGGGCAACCAATGAGATGATGCTAAAGCAGGAGCAAACCGAGGAGAAGGCCAAGGATGCAAAAGAGAAGCTCGGCGAAAAGGGATCTATTGAGCCCGAAGAGAAAGAATGTGAGCGACAGAGAAAGACTAAGCCGTCTGTGCTAAATCGGTCTGATTCGACGGGCAGTTCAAGTGGTAGGAAATTTTTGGCACCAACCCTATCCGATCCGCAGGCACGCAACGAGAAGGAGCGATACACGAATAAGAAGAAGACGACTGTAGCCAGACAGCCAACCGTCAACAAAAACAATCTCCCACATTTGACCGAAATTAATCACATCTTCCATCATCCCCATCATGAGCAGCAGAGCACAATTAAGTTGCTCATGTTCAACAACCAGACGAATCTCGTCTATGAAGTCCATGACTGGTGGCAGGAACAAGTCGTCTGCACTCAGAGCAGCGACGAGGAATGTTAACAGATCACGGATGTAGCCAGGAAATGCCTAATCTTCGTAGCGTTAGTAGAAATTAGTTAAGCCTTCTTGCAAAAATCCAACTGCAACCAATACAAGAAGTAGAAAAGTTATAAGATGAGTAATAGTGCCAAAAAGGTACACAATTGTCCTTTCGATAGTATAAGTGTTAGGTGTAGTCGTAGGTGTCTCCCGTCCCCGCAGCCAGACGGGTAGATGCATAAAGCAACCGCACAGGAGCTAAAATCAGCTGTGATGCTCTTTTGGGCACCAGATAACCAATGGATAAATCTTATAACATTTTAACATAACGCGTCTAGTCCGCATAGCTTAAATCGAAGAAAAAGCAATGAGAAGCAATTTATTCAGGAGATCACCGTACTCTGCTTATTACACCTCTAAGTTAACAAAACCGGCGCGCATATTATTCGTTTAAGGAACGTTTAAAAGTAAAGAGATAGAAATAAGTACTCGCTTCAATTAACGATACTACCGAAATCTGCACAAATGTAAAGTTGCTAACCGTTTTTAATAAATACTAAGAGTTTACGCATTTGTTTTCATGTAAAAGCTTCTTCAGCCGCCCTTCCCCTTCCCAACACTCAAAACCTTCTCACTAGCCCAGCAGTCTGGTATCTATAAATCTACAAGCTTTATTTGTTCTGGAGTACCTCGAGGCTCAATAGCTTTATAGCCTCCCCCAACCCAACGATTAAGAAGCTTTAAGCTCTTTCCAGTGTTAAAAAGTTGTAAACTTCTATCCAAGATATGAACGGAGAACGAAGCACAAAATTCATCACAAAAGCTCTATAAAGGTTTAGTTGGTACGAAAACTTAAAAGCTCCACCCACTCGAAGTGTGACATTGTACGGACACACTCCAGCCCAGAAAAATCCGTTTTCCTCCTGTAGCCGGCAATCCTCTCCATCGCTAGAGGGATCACTCCGGCGATAACAAGGATCGCCACCTCAAAGACCGTCCGGTAAACGCAGGCTACTCTCAAAAAAAAATAATAATAGTCGCCCTGAATGTTGCTTCACTATATCTTCAACCACTTGAGCTAGGGCCCACCGGCGGTGTTTATTTGCATCGCTGGCTTCTACCTTTTACCTTCTACCTGAGTAGACGGCCACCAGATGCCAAAAACGAAGTCGGTCATTAGAATGGAAAAAGGGAAAACATTTTTTTTTTCCCGGTGAGTTGTCGAGAGCGCTCGAAGTAATTAATTGCAGTTTTACTTTGTAAACTAGTTGGAATTCGCGAGGAGATGTTGATGAGGGGGGGGTATAGATAATTTCTCCCTCAAGGAATCAGCAAAATGGAAAATAGGTCAAAGAGTCAAAGGGAGGCGAGGGGGCTTCAATCTGTTTTGGTCTAGAGATTGCAAAAGTTAAGTTTTTCTCAAGAAGGGGGCGGGGGCGACTTCTTCAATTTTTCTTTCCATATTTCGCTTGAATAGTTTTGGCCGGCAAAATCAGTCAGACGGACGTGAAACTGTACAGCGGGCAAGGAAAATTAAATTTAAATTAAATTTTTCATTTTCCTGCTAATCCGCTTTGATCCAAATCTGTGGGATGCTATAAAATCAACCCATTAAAGTGGACGGCACGGGACAGTTTCACCCTGTGCTGATTTGCCCTGTAGACGGGAGTAAAATTACTCAAACCGTTAAATGGAGTCATTTAACATCTTGTGGGTGGACGGGGTAAAATGTTGTCGCTTTGTGTTACTCAACGAGGGAAAACTAAAAAAACCAAAAGAAGAAGAGAAAACATCATGAAAAGCCTCCATGCACCGTGTTGTCGTCGTCACCTCCGTTGGTGCTCTGCTCCAGCCTCTATGGCGGATAGGCAGCGGATAGGCAGATGCAATTAATTTTCTGTTTGCCTTGGCACTGAGAAGCCCGTGTGGAACTGCTTGAAGCACTTTAATGTCATGCAATTGCGGAAAATGGGTCCTCCTTGTTCACTTACCCATCTTTCCTGTTTGCGACAACAACGACAACATGAAAAAAAAAAAGAGCACCTCGCGACATCCATCCCACCACCCCACCCCGGATGCGATGTCATGCCACAAAACACACACTATGTATTCTGGCTGCTTCATTGGCATCTTATAAAGAGATTCGTTTGCTTGCGAGGACTCCACCCGGGCTTGCACCGGGATGCACACAGCAAAGCGACGGATAGTCAGTAGTCCTACAGGAAGATGCAGCGACAGCTACGATAACGATAATGATGCTCCGTCGGGGATGGTTGGATGAAAAGAGGCCCTGAGACTGAGAAGGCTCTATGAATACACGAGGTATGCACAGACGTTCAGGGGTACCCTCTTTTACTTAAAAGAAATCAACAGAAGCTGCTTAAAACAAAAGAAAGGAAAAAGAAAAAGATAACTGATTATGCCTTTGCTTGGGAGTCTTTTAAATTCCTCCTATGTGGCAATCTGAGTTTACAAAAAAAAAAACAAAACAAAAATTCCATTCAATGCCCCACTGAATGAAACTATCAGCATCCCTTGACTTGGGTAATTGTGGGAAAGCCTGTAGCGCTGCAATTGGGCAAAGTTTCTTTGCCATTTGGAAAATTGCCTGTTCGTGAAAGTCTCCTCACCCCGCCGGCTGGTACACCCTGACCATGAAATGTAAAGATTTTGCAACCAAAATTCCTAAAGGTAAACACGCACAACAGACCGCAATCAGCGTCCGTTAAATTTGAAAATCTCCCATCAGACTGTTATATCCCATGACACTACCCTTGCAAAGGTGGACGGTATAACAGAAACGAATTAAAGTGGGACTCACCAAGCAGGCAGCTATTTGGAAATATTTCTTCATCACAGTTTGCCGGACACTTTTCAGGTTCACCAGAAAATGAAAATCGCAAATTAGATCTAAAGCACATCACAATCACCCCGAGGGAGCAACTCACCCTTGCCCACAAGAACAAGAAATCAACGAAAATGATGAACAAATTAATTCTTAAGCGCACACGTGAAAGATTTCGGAACAACTAAATCTGACACATTTAGGGCCGAATGGGGTGTGGGTATCAACTGAGTGGTGTGGAAGGTGTGTAGCACAAGATCGTGCCGCTCTCTTGGAGAATAAAGAAAATTAGTTGGGGAGATCGACGCCCGCCGAATCAAACCACCTCACTCCTTTGAGTCCGTCGAGCTGTTGTGTGTGAGTTATTATCAGTCCACAGCCGCTGATAGCGAACAAGCGATCGAACATTTCCTGCCCCGGTTTAAGGAGAACAACAGTTCGAACCGACCGCAACAGTTGTACGACTTCGTATAGGTTGGACAAAGCCTGTTTCTGCACCTCCTGAGCAATTCGTTTGAGTTAAAAAAAAAATGAAATTGTTCACTTACCTTATTTTCGCGTCTCCTAGAAGGTAAAAAAAAATAAAAAATAAATTAAAAAATAATAATAAACGATTGGTAGGGGAGTACAAATATTTAATATTAAAACACAGCTGAGTAACATTACTGTAATTTATTCAAAAAAAAAAAAAAATTCTTACATTGAGCTCATCCCTATGTACAGTGAGTGGTCTCTTAACTTCGTTAGAATTTACACAGTGCAACTGTATGTGCACAAACGTTACAAACTTCCTTAGCCTAAAGAGATTGAAGTACTTGCGATTTAATTTGGTGTTCAGCTTGAAATACTTACGCCTATTGCAGGTAAGTGGGCCAGGTGAGGTCACTTTAAAAGGGAAAACTTAAAAAATGATTTTCAAAGTTCCACTGGGTGGCTGGTTCTCTTACAGGCTAAACATTACGAACCTCTTGCAACACCTTCTAAACTAAATATGCTCACAATCAGTCTTAAAGTGTTTCTATTAAACTTGTTCAAACAGTTTCTATGTACAGTTCCATAATTTATATCATAGTAATAATTATTTACCTAATGCTGGTCTCACCTACGCCGTGTACTTTACATAGTGCAAAAGCAGTGCTAATCATTTATTTTCTGCTCCTTCTACTGTTTGCTTTTTGTTGGCTACCTTACAATGATTTGTGACTTTATATTGTTACATTTCCACACCTCACTCTGATATTATTTCCACAATAATTTTTGAATTTTTTTACTTCACTATGAACAATTTATACGATTAACAAAAAACCATATTGCATAGAACCCACCAAACAAATTTATTACGCTTCGAAAAAGAAATGTGAAGGAGGTCTTCCAATGCCCTTCCTTCCAGGAAATAATGCACACCATTAAAAAAATCCTTTCTCATGCTGTTTTCCCCTTAAAACAGCTTCCTCCTTCTCCTCCAAGTACCGAGAAGACCTTCTGAAGTCCTTCCGCCCAGGAATTAATCCTATTCCCAATAAGACTTTCTTTTTCTGAGAATAATGTTCCTCCCGCTTTTAATAAATGAAAATCGATTCCAGGAGTTCTTGTGCTACAATTTTTTCAAGTCTATTGAAATCTTCTCTTGGTACTTCTTCACTTCCCTCACAATACAAAAAAAAAAAAATTCTAAAAAACAATTTTTCCGCTCTTATTGCAAAAAAACGAAATTGTAAAAACAAACACAAAAGATCGTGTTTAGTAATCTCAACAGTCCCGCGGATATTTGCGAAGGAGTGAGGGGGGGAGGGGGTCGTGAACGTTCCCAAAATGTGTAACTGGGCTACGAATTGAATGCAAAGTGCGATAGTTAAACATTGTAAATTTTTTAGAAAAAAATTTGTAAGTTTTTTTTTTTTTTCAACAAGACAAAGCTACAAACCACACAAGTGGCGAAACAATTGCCCTATGGCATTATAAGTTACGAGTGCCGTTCAAGAAGAAGACATTTCTTCAAAATTACCTTCTCATGCCCTTCCTTTCTTTTTATTCCTATTTTGTATTTTTGTTTTTGCAATTTGGCAGCTGTTCTTAAGAGTGTACGAACTGTACTGCGAACTGTACTACGAGTGTACTACTGTTTTAGGGTTTTTAGCACACTTCAGAAAATATCACGCCGTGCCCGATAAATTAAGTGCAGCACTAGGCAGAGAGAACTTAATGTTGTTCTCAACCTTGGGAGGGGGAGGGAGGGAGGAGCACGCACCCATTTATCATAAGACATCAATTTTGCTTAATTGGGGCGAATAGGCAATTTCCTTAATTCCGAACTTAGCCAGGTGGAAGGGGGTTGGTATTTTAATTGCGAACTGAGAACTGCATGTGCAGATTGGACAGGTGGGCCGCGATTTCCTTGACGGACACTTGCACGTGTGGGTGGGACTCTCGTGCGAGAATCACACAACCCCCACCCCGCCCCTTCAGATAAGTGCGCTTACGAGGGAACCAGGAAATTGTGATTTACATGCTTCCGCGAAGGGATTTTAAAATAATTAAAAAAAATAAAATAAATGGTTAACGGTGCTCTCGAGGAGAATTTTTAATTGTACGTGTGCGGGCTGAAGTGGTGGTTTTCGGGGTTATTTGTTTTTGTTGTTGTTGTCCTTCACACCATAGTCACATTGCGCCTCCTCTTATCGCCACTGTTTGGTAAATTGCTGGGTGGGGGGATAGAAGTGGTCTTGTTGCTGTATCCGGCGATTATAGCATTTGTCCCTCCACCCCCGGCCGGATTACCTGGCTGTCCCCCAGAGCCGATGGTGTGCTGATGGGACCGAGATATTGTGCTATATGTTGGCGGAATAACGTGTATCCCGTAGATATGGGGATGGCAATTTGGGGGCGGCTGATAACCATCAGCCCCAAATGGTAGCGGCGGAACTGGCGGTACTGAATTACTTCCGCCGCTAAATGAGGCACGATCGACATGGTGGGATGGATGGAAATGCATTCCATTGATTGATAGGTCATCGCCCCCACCGATCGAGGGATGGGGAAGAGTTTTGTGGTGATTTATTGAATTACTCGTGCTAACTAAATCATCCATCGGGGAGATGCGTCGCTCGTGCTCGTGCAGCAGCTGGGATGCACTCCACGACTCGTAGGGGCTTAGGGTGCGCCCATGGCGGGGCAGGGTGTGGTTATTCGATGAAATTATGCTAACCCCCGAACAGCTGGTATAAATTGATGGGGGGGCAACAATTTCGATATGGTCGGCATGGTGGTGACCTGGATGGATCAAATCATCCGTTAGCATGCTTTCCGTTAGGTTTGGCCTGTCATCGCAATCGTCACTGTAAATTGGGATGCCGATTGTGTGATGGTCGGTGTGTTCGGTGTATTTGTGGACCGAATCATGCACCGGAGAGCCCCCAATTCGTGGCTCCATTTCGTGTACGGGGCTCGATTGTCGACTCGTTTTTGGGGAATTGTACTGACTTTGCGCTACTGTGGCGGCCGTCAGATTATTGGCAACTGCCGGATTTGGGTCACTTTTAATTGTCTTACTCTCCTGATCGTCGCGAGCCCCCTTCTTCTCCTTGTTCTGGGAGTTCTTTTTGTGCCGCCTGAACATGCAGATAATGCAGTACATGGCAATAACGCACAGGACGCACAGGAGGCCGGCAATTATCGGGATTGCGTATTTTATTTTTATATCGATGTCCTCCTCAGAGGTGCCACCAACACCATCAAAGTCCCTGTGATTTATTTTGTCGCCCAGCAGATTTGGGGTTGACTGCATGTTCGGCACATTTGGGGGCTCCGTAGGTTTCGCATTAATCGGTATGAAGGTGCGGGCGGGATTCGATAGGAGTCCGGTGATATTTTCATTCATAAAATAGGAGCGCGGCCGGACCGCAAAGAACACCGCCCGACCAAAGAGACTGGGCTCCTTGTTTATGTCGATGAGCATGTTTGTGACATCCCCCAGGGAGAAGGGATGCGCGACATCGTGTTGCCACAGTGTGGCGGCTGTGTCAAAGTTGTCCACAATGTCCTGAATGGACATGCCGTATTTCACCTCGTACCCGGACAGCGTGTGTCCCCCCAAATCGGGCGTTGTCCATGTTAACCGGACTTGCCCGTTTTCAATAAATGCAGCAGAAAGGTCCCCAACTCGACCCGTCCTAACCTCAATCTCCTCGTTAATGTCATCAATTGTTATCATTAGTGTAATGGGTGGGAGGTACCGAGTAAAGGGTGTCGTTTGTCTAGTGACAGCATTCGGTATTTCGCTGCCACAGCAGGGTCGGTCTTGGTATGGGGCATTGTCCGGCAGGGAGTATGCCGTGTTCCCGTTATCATTCACAATAATGTCAATTTTGTACAGTCCCACCCCTGTGTCAGCGGCGCTAAAGTAGCGACTGTAAATGCCGTCCCCCTTTGTTATATCGGGATCCCCCCCGCCCGAATCGAGCAACTGAAATTTCTCAATGCAATTGTGGGAGTAGTTGCATTGCTGATCGGGCCTGGTAACTGTCACCTCCACTGAGGCTGAGCTAACGGGCAATTCCCCCCGGAGCACCTCACAGTAGAGGACATAAGGTCCGCCACCTGTAGGCTTTTTATGCCATGCCCTAGCATGGAAAACAGCAGCGTCGGGGGTTATCGGTGTTGCCAGCACTTGGACAAAATGCGGCTGGGGATTACCGTTAAATCTCTCAATCATATAAGTCCATGGTCCGGTCGAATTGATCACCGCAATTAGGGTTAGCTGCTTTACAGGCATCCTCTGATCGCTGCGCGTCCCAAAATACGTCCCGCCGGGGCTGTACAGCCTCAAATTTTGGATGAGGGGCTGCTCAACGTTGTGTGTGTATAAAAAGAACCCCGACGGGGCAGCAACAGTCTCGTCCATATAAAAACTGCCACTAATCGCCCGGCCAACCCTTTTTGACTGATTCGAGTCCGGCGACAAGTCCATTAGCTCCCTGCGATGGATTTCGATCGGGAGGAGATAATTTGGGCCCTCATAAAATTCAGCGCTTATGTGGAAGAGCACCATGCTCAGTTCGAAGTAGGTGTTCAGGTAGCTCTTCTCGCTATTGAACCGTTGCTCGAGCACAGTGTAGGCCACCCCGGAGGTCATTTCGGCTAGCTTGTCGAGGGGCTGTTTATTGTTCAAAATCGGATAATTAATTGCCGAAATTTTTACATTGTTCTCAAGGGCGTATTCCGCGAGCGGAACGTAATCAGAAGTTGGCGACATACCCGGCGCGATAACAAGGACAACATCACAAGAGGGTCCCTTGCGACGCCGCCTTTCGACGAGCATACGAACTGCAGCCGATATACCGCAACTGATGCACGCCGATTGCCGGGACTCGCCCGCCACGTATGGGACAAAGGACGCAACCAGGTCTCTGTTCTTCTGGTGCTCCAGGGGTATAAGTTCGAGGGACCGAATGGGGTCAGTGCTATTAGCCAAAACGATACCGACCTCCGTATTTGGGCGCAGATCGTACAGCACCCATTTTCTAATTGCATTACGTAGAAAACTCCACGATTCCCGGACGTACGCCTCCTGTGTCTCATCAATGATTACAACGTACCTGGTAAGCGTCCTGCGACGATAGTAAAATTCTGGCACCGTACTAAGCACTCCCAGGGGATTTTTATTTGATCCCCCACTGCTTCGATGGAAGTCCGGATTCTGCATTATCACGTCCATGGTGCTGCGACGATTGCAGAGAAGGTTATGTTTCGTCGGGGCGTACCTGTCGTGTGTCCCCTCGCCGCAAAACATTGTGATGTGCTCAGCTTGGGGCACGAACATTATACTCGTACGGGCTCGCTTGTCCAGCACCTTTCGCAGGTCCGAGTAAGGGCTGCCGTTCTGACAAATTCTGCAATTGGACAAGCATAGGAGGTACATTAAGCCAGGGGGTACACAGCAGTTTTTTGTTTTGGAATGTGTGAGCATTAGCAAGAAGATGAGGAGTGGGGGGGAGATTTGTAAACGGGTGAATATCCGCCACCTTATCAGTGGGCCAGATTTAATTATTTAAAAAACGACAGTTTTCTTTTGTTTATATTTTTCAACAGTGTGCCAAACACTTACCCCGTGTCTCTAATGTTTCCATCACTGCAGCCCGTTATGTGTTGGCTGTCGGTAAAGTAGCACTTTGGGTAGATTTGATCGTCGTCGTAGCCAATTTCATCGAATATGCCATAACGGTACTTGGCCCACTCGCGTACAAACTCCTTACCAATAGTATGGCTATCGAAATTTTTGTAACTGGCATAGATTTGATCACCAGGCGTCCCACAACCCCCCGACTGCTTTGTCCATATTCTGTCGCCGAATAAGTGATGCGTTTGGGTAACTGTAAAATCGCTCTTCTCCCCTGTCGATGGTGTTACTGCTGACCGATTCGATGGCACACAGGTGTCCGGCCAGGTCGACGGTAGATTAATTACGATCCTACCAAAATGTGCTCGACCATCGAGTGCTGTGTACAGGTGATGGGATGCTGAAGTTAAGATTTTCTGAAAGGTACAAAATCCGTTAAAAATTTGATTCGATTCACTTTTTCTCGTACAGTCACATTCAGGGGCATAATGTGGGACGAGGGCATACAAAAAGGGGGGCGAAGGGGGATCGTGATAAATCGGTAGTAATCAACAGGTAAACACCGGGAAGTGCAGTAGTCGCTGGAACATTTTCATTATCACTTTCAATGCCCATATAATCTCGCCGCTCTGTGCAGCATAGCATTCAGGAGTGGGATGAAAGAAAACAAAAAAATACGGAAAATCGATGTAAAGGAATTTAACAAAAGTAGCCATCACCGTCAATGGATCAATTCTTTGGGAAGGTAAGGGCCGAGAGCCGGGAAGAACGCGCCTCGCCGGCACGTTGGGAGATAAGTTCCCAGCCGGTGGCTTACGTACGGCCGCCCATAGTTCGGAAGATGTGAAAAGGAGTGCGCTCCATTAAGCCGTCCAGGTGAAGCTGATAATTATTTCTCTATTAGGCTTAACGTTTTACGGCTGTCAGAAGGCCCCAGTAAAGCCCGGGAGGCACCGATTCGGCTACTGGCTGGCTATACATTAGCCCGGTCAGCAGTGGGTCATCTGGCACACAGCGTACCCAATTATTGGATACGGACGGGCCGAGAAAGAGCCGCATTTCCTTTTGCTTATCTTGTTCTAATTATTGCTTCAGCTGGTGCCGTTTCATGTTAGTTTATTTTCGCCTCTCTAAACATTCCTCTTGTCCCCTCCTCCGAGCCCCCGATCGCCGTCACAACCTCTTTGTACGCCTAAAGTAAGGTTTAAGTGATGGGAAAAAATTAAATTTCAAAACAACCCAACGAGGAGGCCAGTTATTCGCGCGTAAAACGCAGCCAGTCTCGCAGATTTCATAATCGGGGCCCGGTGGGTAAGAGGATCCGAAAAAAAGACAACTAAAAACGACCAGGCAAAATAAATTGGCTGTTTGGCAAGCAAAAGTTTCTATTCGATTTTTTACCCACTTCTTCTTCCATTTCATTTTCAAATTGTTTTTTTTTTTTGTAAATTTTTTCCCTCCGTCTTTCGACTCATCATGATTGTTGCTTTCATCTCGGCTAAAAGATCTGATTGTTGGGGGTCTTCTTCAGGCGGAATTTGTGACCTTTCTTGTCGGCGGTTTACTTTCCTGATAGGTTTACTTCTCATCTAAACGATTTTCTAACCTTCGAGGTAATTTGTGCGGTGTGTGAGGAGAAGGCTGGAGTTGTTATTTTCGTCAGTTTAGTTTTTTTCTTCTTCTTCTTCTTGTCTCTTTTCGGGGGGCTCAACAATACATATATTTTTCTGCATCATCGTCAGCTAATAATAATTTCCAATTCCCAGAACGATTTACCAAAAATTACAGCCTTTGCCTGCACATCACATTTTGATCGAAATTAGAAGAAGACTAGAAAAACAGGTCAATTGCGAGTTTTAATTTTTGCCACTTGCCAATTTGGGAGGGGAACTGGTAAAATTCAAAATAATTAGAAGTCGGGCTCGCATCGATCGTACCAGAAATTTATCACCAAACAGTCGATCGACCCAATTAAAGATGTGAAAAAGGGCACTCAGGGGTTTTCGGGGTCGCTGACCTTGAATTTGCAATGAAAATTTTTGAATTCAAGATGGCGTATGTACCTATGTGTCCCAGCGGGGTAGGGATGGTCTCATATTTGGAAATTTTGATAAACCCGTAGTGTGGATTTTCACGGGCTACCGATGGCTTCTGTGCAGAAGTACTCTAAGCACAACTTGACACCCATAAGAATTTCAGTCAGTGCACACAGTTTCGGATTATTTACCTGCTCAAACGGGTGTGGGATGGATGCTGGGAGGGTACAGAACTAAAAATCTTGTCTTGGTCATGCACAACAGGGGGGTGGGGTCTGTACCTTTTATGGGCTGGAGGAATTACAAAAGAATAAAAATATTCCCTAGTAATATGATGGTCCCGCGCGGTGCACTATCCCGCCGCGGCTAGACTAGCTGTAGTTTTTTCCCACACACCAGAATGAAAATAAAGACGATTGAAGTACCTCAAGAGCAGAGCGCGACAAAAAAAAAGAACAAGACGTTGACAACTGGAAAAAAATCGTTTATTCACCTTTTAGTTGAATGGGGGATAAGAAAGAAAAAAAAAAAAAGAGAAAAAAGAGCCGACGAGCCAACGAAAGAAAAGTGAAGAACAAAAAAATGAATTGTTCGGCGACTTGTAGAAGCGTTTTTCCCTATATCACTCCCCGGAGAGATGGTCTCGGAGGACGGACGCACGAATGGACGGATGGTTGGGTTGGCTGGCTGCCGGAGAAGAATGAAGCGATGATGCTGCGCTGCTGCTGGTGCTTCGGCGACGCGGCGGCACACGGAGCGGAGCGCACAGTATGCGACTCTGATGAAATCCTACAAGTGGTGTCATGCGAAAGTGATTAACCGTGAGAGAAAAAAAAAAAAAACTGGACATCACTTCAAAGATGACTTCAATGCTCATCGGTTGGATTTTTGTAACATACTTTTTTCCGAAGATATTTTTTTTCTCCTAGTTACCTGTTACTTTTCGTGGCATCACAAACGAGTGAAATCATCGTGTGCTCGACGGAGGGCTTTCAAGAGGCGCATCAATTCATGGAAATCGCGATTTATGCCCCAAGGGTACAAGTTCGATTTATTTTATTTGATTTTTTAATCCCCGACACGTTTCCAGGTGTACACGGCCATTACCACCCCAGAAATCGAAGTTCCTGCAAAATCTGGAATGGCACGCAACTAACCCAACTACAGTCAAAATTATTGCTTGGCCAAAACATGAGTTTAAATAAAATATATTCACAAAATTCGCACGTCCAATTGTTTTTTTTACGATAAAATTTAATTTGCATTGAATTGAGTAGCACAAACCCTCAATAACTGCCAACTGTTATATTAAGAGCAGTTTGGATGGAAACTTCCAACCTGTTCGCCGTCGAACTGTCATACAAGTTTGAGAGGAAATGCACTAGCGCAAAGGCATCAGAGAGAAGTAGCCAATCCCATCCCTCGGCAGTGAGTGGAATTTCAATTAAAATTATATCCCCCGACGACAACGCATCCCGACGCAAGCAGTACTGAGCGAGATTCACTCAAGCGAGACTCAAACCACACCGAGCATAACTGAGTGGTGTGGTGTGGCGAGTGGGAAAGGATCCTGGCAAGTGTAACCGTTAAATTCAAATTGTAGGGGAAATAGTTCATTTCACCGGTGAAATTGAGATAAGGCAGATCCGAGATTTTTTTTCAAATATAACGGCCGGAAATTGAGACCCTCAAGAAACTATATTTTTATTTTTGGGATTCAAGGGACCCTGCTCCCAAGTTCCAGTCATTTTGCTTTAAAAATTCCAGGCCCTGGAAATTGTGTGGTTCGAGAATTATGTTGCGTGGCTCGAGGGTGACGAGTCGCTTACCTCAATGCGATTTGGCCTAGAAAGCCCCCGACGTGTGGGAGTTTAAACAATTTTTTTTTTGTTAGGACCAAGAACACCCGATTGGGATCATTGCGATTTTTAATTTCAAGAGATGGTCTGCTCCCAACCTTTTCTGGGGAAATCTCGGCACCTGGATGCACCGGTTCGGTAAATGTGATCTCACAAAGGAGGGAGGCGTTTCAGAGTATCACAGGTAAATGGCCAGAGCTCCAAGCAACGAAATGACTTTGGCCTTTTGGGCATCTCTCCGAATAAAATACCTTCGAGATCTTCCACAGCTAGAATAAGAAGAAGAAGAAGAAACAAACAACACATTTTTGCTTGCATCGCATGGTGTGGTACTCCCCCCCTGGGTGGTCCACGGTTGAAGTGCGGGTTAGAGTTGGTAGTTCGGGGAAGGGGGAGGGAGGGAGGGCCCGGTATGCCACAGCAGAGCACAATGATTGAACTCTTGAGACTGAAAAATAAACAGGCAATATTGCAGCGCTGCGGCGGGGCGGCGCGGCGGCGGTGGCGGCATTCAATTACTGGTGCAGTTGTGCATCTTCCTAACCTGCACAGCGCCATTTATTTATCCGACTATCTAGGTAAACAGGTATTTTGTAATTCAGTTGACTGACTGACTGACTAAAGGCCCATAGACGCTGCTTAACCTAAAAACCTGTTTTATGTGTTGGCTCAGCCGCAAAAAGGGCCGTGTGGGGGTGTAACACGTTGAGACGATTTTATTTTTATCCCCTCGCGCTATAGTTTGTGTCTCTTGTCACATTTGAGCTGAACTGATAACCGACAAAAAAAATAATAATAAGAAAAATAAAATTACTTTAACGTCCGCGACACGGCAGAGGTGGAAAAATGAAGAAAAACATTCGTCGCCTCAAAAGTTGCATCTTTCCGCGAGATCAGGCATTGAAAGAATGGGCCTCGTCGTCGTGATCGGGTGTCACGTTTCTGTCGTTTTGGGGGTGCAGAGATGAGCTCATAAGCGCAATTTCAAATGCACGACACGATGAAGCAGCCAAGCTAAGGCAATAGCCCCCCACAACAGGAATTGCCTGATGCCACATGACGATAAAAATGCTCGAATAGCATCAGTTTGCCGGAGATTAGAAGGACGGGTCTGAATCGGATCGTCTTAAGCAAACAACGTTTTTTTCCTTCTCTCTCTCTCGCTCTCTTGTGTTATTAAAGCACTCATTAAACATTCAGAGAAGAGAATGGGAAGATCCATTCATACTCCCCCTGCTGCCGGCTTGTCTTAGCTGTACCAGGCCTTGTGCATGGGAAGAGGGTGGCGAAAGTGCTGAATTTGAACGAATTTTCTAGCATTCGGCTGAGATGGGGTCCAACAACTTCAAATGTTTTTTTTTTGGGGAATATTAAACCGGATACACACATGAGGCAAGGCCGAAGCAAACGAACGCACGAGGGATGTAAGAAAAATGGGGAAAAACCGCTTCGGTGCAGTGTAATGCAAGAATGTCCTTTTTCTACGTTGCCTGAGATACGGGCACACTATTAGTGAGTGTCTATGAAATTTTTCAAGTCAAAAAAGCAAATTTTTTGAGAGAGCGTACTGCGGCAAGTCAGCATAGCATTGGCTGTGGGCTTGAATATGACCAGGAGAGCACCAAATAAAAAGAAACAAGGGCTGAAATCTTCCCAAAAAAGTACTTTCAAATTTCAGATCATCCCTAACTAACAAGTTCTCCATTATTCCTTTCAATACTTCTGAGATTCTGAATAGATCTCGCAGTGAAAGCTCTTATATTTTTTAAAAGGGTTCACATGCACCTGTGGGAATGGTATGTTGCAAAAGTGCATTTTAAACGCGCCAGCAGTTCACATCCGAAGGCCTCAGTGCATAATCAATTTGCATACATCCATTAGATACTCTCGTATGGGCCGCACTCTCGTATCAATGCCACTTCGATAGATTAAGCGCTTTTTTCGCCTTTGGGGTTCTCAAAAAAAAAAGAAAAAAACAGAAATGGTGTGCAAAAAAGGAGCGATGCGGGAATTATGGGAAATATTAACCCTCAGAGGGACTAGCGATTGCTTCCCAGAAAAGTAATATGCCCGCATTGTGGCCGCAATAATGCAGTATTTCGCTAGGGATTTTTTATTTTTTATTTTTTGTTTGTTTGTGCACAGGGACTGTGTGTTGAGGAATCACCCACCACCACCTCCGGCCGACGTGTCAGCAGTTTTCCACCGATTTTACACTTGTTTACTTCCATCTCAGGCTCCGTGTGCACTTTATTGCATGACAACCAGAAATTTGCTGGTTTTTGCTACAAATCACTCTGGGCTTCCTCACTTGCTTCTTTTTTTTTTTTTGTAACTTTTTACTTTTTTTGCGCAAATACCCTGTAGGTGTGGTGACTACAGAGGACAGCGAACAGGTGATTAATTGAGTTCGACAAATCAAATCATTTTCAGGCGAGTGAGCAGAGAGGACAGACAGGGAACATCTGGTTGTAAGTTCCCTACGGTTCCCTTTATTTTTTATTTTTTTTATTTTTTTGTGACCCACACACTCCGAGTGTGATATGCCAAGCATATCTTCCGCTCAGGAACAAGCCATATGTGATCCGGATTGAATTACATATGACAACCGGAAGAAATGTGCCAGGGGAGAATTTTGTGTTTTTATTTATTTATTTTCTTTTCTTTTTTTGTTGCCTTTTAATCATTTTGCTGAGAACTAAATATCCCAAACAGGCAGGAAATTCACTAAATCGATATTACCAAATTAGCACAAGGGTAATTAAGTTTTGTAGTAATTTTTAGTGCCAGCTGAATTTTGGCATTTAAGGGTTTTTGGGGTCGCTGATTTTGCAAATTCGAGTTGACGGTTTTAAAATGGCGGACGGCAAAATATTAAATTTCTTTAGAATTTCATAAAAATGGTGCATGGGGGTTTTGAGGGTTTCTAATTGGCGAAATATAGCGAAACGAAAAATAGTAAAAAATTCGCTCATTTGTCATTGTGCCGCAAGAAAGGTTGTTCACTTGGGACGTGCCGATTCTGCAAATTGCCAGACATCTTCTATATTTTTCTTTATCACCCAAACGCCGTGTCAAACGTGTGTGTGTGTGTGTGTGTGGGGGGGGGCTTAAATAATTCCCTGGATACAGGGGACAGCTCCTAAACTGAAAATGATGAGTTTGTATAAAACCGATGGATTATATCCAAATTGCCTGTAAATGGGCTCTCCCTTATAGTTGATGGGATTTTCCTGTAACCCCCCAAAAACATCGGAAATGCGGTCCCATTTGTGCCAGATTAGATTATCGCTAAATCCGGGAGAGACAAATCACGGGGAATATTGTTAGAATGATTTGTTAAATTAATGGCTTGGGGCAAAACCAATTACCCATCGGCTCCAGAGGGTGTATGGTGTAAAGCCCGATGGCCCATATCGAAACCCTGCAGCTCCTGTTTGAGGGTAAATGGGCTTTTTGTTCACCCGGGGGCGTGGGAAATCGAAAATCGCATTAATTATTATTTATTAAACTAATTAAGTGTTTTACCCATTTTCGTTTTTGTTTGTTTTTTTCTAACTAAAAAAAAAGGAAGCAAAACAACATCCAGCTAGTTCCCATGAGAGCGCGTAAAAAGTGAAACCGTGTTAAATGCCCCTTTTGTGGGTTGAATGGGTGGGTGGGAGAGTGGGTGGGCTCGTCGCGACCCCACACAAATAAAAAAACAAAAATAGGAAGAGATGCGATGGGAACGTAATGAAATATACAGTCGTGCGGTGAACCGCGGAAAAATTACGGCGGGTAGCCTAGAAACATCGAAACCCCATTGAGGCTTGCTTTCCTTAGAACTGTTCTTGTTTTTTTTTTCTATACGCTATACGCTCTCTCCCTCTCATTCGACCAACTTACCTTCCCACTGGACTGCTACCCTTTGAATGTAATTTTTTTTTTCGCTTTTCTTTTTAAAGAAAACTAAAAAAAACAGAAGGGAAAAAAATTATAGGGAAAAAAAAGGGCAACAAAGGCCTGTACAACGGTTGTTTGTGCGAAGTGGTTGGTTACGTTTTGCAACGCTACCCCGCCGGCCTTCAGCCGACGGCTGACTGAACATGGTTTAGGGGGAGGGGAGCGGGAGCACAGTCAGCAGGGTCGATATTCGATTTTTCGTTTGTTGCCCCGCAATTTACGAGTATACCCACCTGCCTGCCTACCTGTATGTATGAGTGAAAAAAGGGGGGGGGGGGGGGGGGGGGGGTATGTTTTCCACCTCTCCGGGGATTTTGTTGGTTCAAAGAACTCGAAAGGATTTCCCACAAAATGTCTCTAGGCCTTCTTAAGTCCGTCCCGTGTCGCCTTCGTTGTGGTTTTCGCTGGCTTTACAATGACGACCAGGACAGTCACTAGACTGGCCCCTTTGGTCACCCAGTGGTGGCGGTTGGGTGGTTGGGGGGGATAAGAAATTTTCAATCCCACCAAAGCCATCCACATACGACCAAATGGTCGATTGTCGTGCTTGTGGTATATGAGGTCTGGGCCAATTGAAATAGAAAAAAAAAAAAAAAATCCCTTTCTGTTTGCGTTTACCTTTTGGGCCACATATTTGATTATGTGGAGCCTTAATTTACCGTGGATTGTGTGTGAGGGTGTGTAATTTGTTCAGATGTACCTCAGCACATATACGCCGTAGGGAGGGGGGAGCCACAGCCACACAAGAAATGCTCCCCTCTTTAAGCGCGCCCTTAAAGCGTTCGTCGTATGGCAGTGGCACTGGCAGGCACGAAGCGATTCAGATTTTCCCAAGATTTAAAAGGAAGCGCACGCTGTGTGTGGCGTGGCGTGGCGTGGCGGCCGTTTCGAGCACTTCAAACCCTAATTTGGATTCGTGCCGAATGAAAAACAAACAGCCCCCCCGCACCCACAGCCCAAAGTGGTTACGTGACATAATCCTTTTTGCCCTATTACCCGAATTGATTTTTTTTGTGTTGTTGCTCCCCAAGACTATGGGGCCCGTACCAGGCGGCTCCCATTGAGTTTTCTTAACAGCACATTCGTTGGGTGGACGGGGCGGAGGGTGGTAGGGTAGGCCCTTATAGCCCTTTACAGGCATTCGCAAAGGCTGACGTAAAACAAAATGTGCCTGTTACTTAAAATAACACCAAAACTGATTAATGAACACCTGAGCAGGTTTATAATGGGCTGATGCCAGTCCCTGGGATATTGTGTCATGTGAACTGATAGGGGGGGGTCAACCATAGAAAACCCATTCCGTCCTGCTGGGCAGACAGAGGCGGAGAATTGCATATTGGGTGCAATCATAATGTATAACCGCATAGTCTCAGTCTGTCCGACTTTCCATGGCCCCTTCGGACGTTCTCCGTCCGCACCGGAGTTTCGGGTCGACCGTCGACACTGGAAATAATTCCCAGCACAGACAGACAGACAGCAGCAGCAGCAGCATCATCATCATCATCATCACCATGACCGGGGCCCGTAGTCATTATTATCGCCATCATTATTTATACCCGCAATCAAAGGCTGTTCTGCCTTTTGCCACACACAGGTGTCCAGGTGTCCGGGTGTTCGGGCACGTATAAATCACATTATTCATCCATCCCAATCCCCTGGCAGACAATGTTTGTCTCAGAAGATGATACCAGGCACTCTGGACGATTCTTGTTTGTAACATTGTCGGAGGCAAACAACAGCATTATTTTTCTCCCCTTTGGGGCAATGCATTCCTGCCATGCCGGTATGGTGTTGGTATCCCCCAAACACCTGGCAGCCATCCCATGCCCACCTCAAATGTGAACTTTTTGCACATTTAGACACACGACCGACGACGCGATGTGGCCACAGCCCCATACCTAAAATGTTTTGTTGTTTCTTCTCTCGCGATAAGCTGAGAGATTTTTTTTTATTTTTTTTCATTTTCTCGCGCAATTTTTGCATTTGCCACATTCGGCACGGATTCGAATGCGCGCAGCAGGTGAGCCACGTGCTAAAACTTTCAATTAGACATTTAATGACTAATTTTTAATGGGAGGTAAAAGATTTCATCAAGTGAATTCCAACTGCCACAAACGTTGCGTTGCACTCCACTCGCTGACAGTAACGACAATTTTTTTTCGTGACATTTGTATGAGCATATCGAAGCCGATTGCACGAATTAAACTTGTCGTTAATTATTCGTTAATTAGCCGCTGATTAAGTTGTACAAAAATTAATTGGTTGCTTCGCTAGGTTCACACGAATTGAATTGTTAAATAAATATACCGAAATTAATTTTTGTACAACTAATTAGCGATTAATTAACAACTAATTAACGACAAATAACACGCCTAGTCCGGGCTCTATTTGCGCAAGCTGCTTCGCTAAATTCATACCGTTCACTACTGTGTGCTGACATGGAGAACATTCGACCAAGTAACTATTTTGACCCTGTTAGACATCAGCCGAAACCTTTAATAGTGTTAAACTGCCGCCTTACTGAACGTAGTCAGTACGTAAGACAATAATACTGTTTCTCATTTCGAACCAACTTATTGTGGAGTACCACAGGACTCAATTCTGGGACCAGATGTCCTTTTTTCAAATATTGGACAAAAACATATCCGAGCATTTTTGATTTCTTGATTGTAGCACCTACAAGTACCGTTTTTGCAATTTGTCACACACAAATCGCCCAAAACAGCTGAATGTGCAGCAGAAGGAAGGACATTCCGAAAATGCTTCACTTAAATTGGGTATTGACCTCATTTAGCAGCCACAGCCACATCCACAGAGCAATGTGCCCAAAATCCAGATAAGCAAGACTAGCAGAGAACTTGATGGGAAATTTGCTGATGTGGATTTTGTTTGAGAAAGAGCGGGGGAGGGGGTTTGTGGGGGCGAATTGAAGCTAGTTCCCATTAATCCTTTTGAAAATGAAATTAGCCACACCCGAAGAAGAAAAATAATTCCAGCGAATATCAGCAAAAAATTAATAATAATAAGTTACAGACGAATTCCACTTGAAATATTGTTCCCACCCTACCCTACCCAACTCCATCCCAACCCCACCACTCAAATGAAAGGAAAGTTATGCAGAAGCGGAACAGCCTTCGCACATAATCTGCACATGAAAATTCCGTTAAACATCTCTCCCCTGGGCTCATCTAGAGCGTATCCTATATACATGCAATCAATCTGCAGGATTACCCTACCGGGTCGGTACCTGTTAGAGAGGTAATGACTTCATTTAAATGCATCCACAGCCTTTTTACCTTGTGTGCATGCGGACTAGATTCCTCCACTTTTCTGCAGTACGTGCATGCTTTAAGCGGTTATTTTTTTTTCTTCTTTCGCTTTATGTTTTTTTTTTATTTTTTTTTTTGTATTTTCGTGCGGAAGAAGTTGCTGTTTTTTGTGATTTTGCTTTTTTCCTTTTTATTATTAATAGATGCAAAGAAACCAGAACGGGGCTGATATGCACACGAGACTGAGCCACAAGCGCCCTGGTCAAAGCCGGAGAAGGGGAGAGGGGGGGGGGGGGCGATGGTGAATATCAAACATGACCAACGAAGCACTTGGGTCCTTTATCCCTCTTAAGGTGGAAAACAGTAGCACTACTACACTTGCTCAATATTTTCGGTGAACAATAAAATAACAACAAAAAAACTAGAGGAGTGGGGGGAAGTGGTGCAAACTAATATTCCCTCCATTTACTGTCCACTTAAAAATTTTTTTGTTATTATTTCAGTAGATGGAATTATGGGATGTGATTTGTGTTACGTGATATTTAACTTACCTCCAGACCACTCAAAATCGCTGAACAGTTGCCGACTGGAAGGGTTTCTCGAAGGTCTACGATGATGTCTTGGTAGGCTCCCTCCACTAGTCGAACCTTCCCACTCGCTGCTGGGACAAAGATTGTTAGAGCGAATAAAACAATCACAATTGTGATTCTGCACAGTTTGAAATGAAGAGCCATTTTTGCCGCCAATTTAAATTTAGTCAGTAAATTTTATTTTTTTTTGTATTATTTTTTTTTTTTTTTAGTTCCCGATTGGTACGGCTGGTGGCTACTGATATCTGCGCTGATATGTCCAAGTCGTGTCAACTTGCTTTCCATGAAAACTGAAAACAAACAAAAAAAAGAAATGTGAAAAAAAAATTATGAAAACTATACTCGCAGGGTCCATGTGTGGGTTTAGATCGCTTGTGTAGGATTTGTGGACAGGGGATAATAATAGTATGTTCCTGAGGTTTACTTAATTTTATTTAAAATTATTTTCGAATTTTCTTAACCGTCAGGAAAAAAGAAAAAGACGATTTTTTTTGTAAGAAATAAAAAATTATTCAGAGAGCCAATTTGGGGAGATTTTTGTTTCCTTGGTCCCGCTTTTTGGGAACGGGGTCCCAATTTTTGGGAACGGGGTTCGAAACATTTTCCTGTGCTAATTAACGGAAAAATAATGAAAAAATTCTATCTCGACCCGTTTTCGAGATATAGGGCAAAATAGTTTATACTTGACGAGCCACCTTAATTGGGAAAACTTTAACTTTTAGGAAAATTCTATTATTATAATTTCCCTTTTACAAACTGCCGGTGGAGGTGGAGGAATGCAAAGCACAGCGAAATGTTTCGAACCCCGTTCCCAAAAATTGGGACCCCGTTCCCAAAAAGCGGGGCCAAGGATACAAGAATGGTGCCGCCAATTTTTCTGACTAAGTCCCTCCCAAATATTTTATTTTGTAATTTTCCAAGGGGGTCTGAATTTACTTACTCTTTCTGGAGCGGGTCCTTTTCTCTCATTTTGGGGGGATTTTCGCGTACACTAAAATCACCACGAACCGCGCAAAAATTTAATCACATGTGCGAATCGATAGAACAAAAAAAAAACAAAAATTGAGAAAATCTAGCCAGCACTCACGAAACGAAGAGTTTAAGGTAAAAATCGTGATTCGCTTTAACGGCTGAAGCGTGGTCTCGAATGCAAGACGTGCGCGCGGGGGGCAAAGCAGGGAACACAACGAAGCCGCTATGGATCAC
Organism: Neoitamus cyanurus; assembly: GCA_947538895.1. Taxonomy (NCBI): domain Eukaryota; kingdom Metazoa; phylum Arthropoda; class Insecta; order Diptera; family Asilidae; genus Neoitamus; species Neoitamus cyanurus. Next base: position 10,963,975 of record OX384549.1, read on the forward strand.
TAACTTGAACTTCCGGTTAATTGTAAGTGCGGGGACAGTTTATGTGGATCGTTTTACGCTATTTGCTCGGTTTTTTCTTCGTTTTTTATCTTTTTTCCGTTTTTATCTATTTTTGCTGTACACACTCACTGCACATACGCGTCACTAGAGCACAAACGGACGATAAGTACGGCGACGGCTGGGACCCGCAACTCTATGGGTGCCTTATTATTTTATTTTTGTGTTTGAAATTATTTGGGCCTTTTCGCATATCCAAAAAACAAAAAAAAATGAGGCGAAATGTTTGTTTGGTCGACAGATGTCCAAAAACTGATGCCCTACTTGCTGCTGTTCAGTGCCTTACCTTTTCCCGAGTAACACACCCCTCACCTTGCCCGTTTGTTATTTTTCAAACGACAGGTGCACAACACCGGGCCCGTGTCTGTTGCCGCGACGGGAATTACACATTGAAGTCAATTTGCAAGCGAATTGATTGAGTGGTATCTTTTGTTTTGTTTTACTGCACTGCCTAATCGAGAGGAAATTGTATGCATGAGAACGGTACACCTTCCTTTTGCTTGCACCTCGCTCAGGTGCTGGTATTGCAGTCGAAGGCAATTTAATTATAGAACTGTTCACAAACGGTCAATTTGGGCGATGCACTGAATCGGTAGGGTGGATGTCACGGCACTCAATTTCCCAAGGGTGGGCAATTTATGTGGTCCAATGGTGTACACACTATGCCACTACTGCACTATCGCCAAAAAAAGAAGCACCTCGGTCGCGATACCACACAACACTCACACGGTTTATCGCTGCAGAGACGCGCTCATACGTCCGTTCCGGCCGGTATGCTACGGCAGAATAACGAAACATCCGGCTGCCGCCGGGTCTTTGTAGTCAGTCAGCACCAGCGATGGGTCGGACCACCGTCAGTTCAGTTCAGGAGCTGCGCTTCATGCCAACAACGGCGACGACGGTGGAGACGATGGTGTGCGACGCGACACGACTGGTGGCGTTCGTTATGCTGCATGACGATGGCATAAGCATAAGCACAAGCGGCGTCATCGGCTACCATCCGAGGTAATGCCGATGGTTGCGTTATTATGCCGATGATGATGATGACCGTGTTGATGGTGAGATTCTCGCATCAGCCATTATAATGAAATTCTTATAGAGCCACTTGCGATGTAAACACCACACTGCCCTCCCTCCCCACCCCGTCCACCACCCCCGGAAAAGGGGAGAAATACACGATTCCCCTTAACGGAAACTACTCAACGGAATTGGTCCTCCCACATGAAGTCACTCTTTCCGGCATCTTCTGCAAAAAGCATGTCTACACTGAACCGTGACCGCTTGTCGCAAGAAACTATATCAATGCGGCTGCAGCAGGAAGGGTGTTCTGGTGCGCAGGTCCGCTAATCGAACATACAGTCCCCCGGCTTGGGACGGGCGTGTACATTTTGTAATTTTAAAAGCTCCAGTGGGCTGTGTTGCACCCATCACCCCAAAAGTAGTGTAACTAGTAAGTGAAATTAACGACGGCGAACTAGGAGAGGCAAATTGGGGAACCTTGTGTGATGCCTACAATGTCGCACACTGTCCGTGTTTCTGGCAATTAATTTGCATTTAGTACGATCCGTAAAATGAGTACATGGGACACATAATCCACGAATTGTGGGGGGGGTACGAGAGGTATATCCTTCACAAACTCAATTTTTACTCCAGCATCCTTTGGAGCATTTGGTAGGTTTTTTTTTTACATTAAACCGAGCAAATGTAGTTGGTCCTCTTGCAGTTATTTAGCAACAATTTCAATCCTGATAAATTTTGATGAGGACACAAGTCAACAAGATAAAGTTTTGATGAATTTTGATCATAAAAAAAAAACGTCAACATCTAGCAGGATGCATTTTGATGAAACAAAATTCGTGAAAAGGAGAATACCATTTATATTCTCAGGACAACAACATCTAAGTATGTTTGATGGATTTTTAAGGATCACATATGCTAAAGTGATGAAGTGTTGACGAATTTTGACGAATCAAATTGTCAAAAAACCATCAAAATGCTGTTTTTTGGCAGTAAATCTCATATTTAGTATTAAAAAGGCCAAAATAATATCATTTTGATGCATTTTGATCCATTTTGGTGGAAGAAAATTCGTCAAAATGGAGCGAAATGTTACTTTTCAGCTGTTTTTTTAATACCTATCCGAACTTTTAGCGGTTCTGGGTGAAATTTCGATGTTCCAGCCACTCTAGGTATTCCCGTTTTTTGGGGCATCGAACAAATGCAGCAGGAAGCCCTCCCAGTCTGTTCTAAGATGTAAAATAATTATCAGGGGGAACGAATGCCACTAGAAGCGAATAGAATAGGAATATATTTTATTCAGCCGTTCCCCCTAGAATCCTTTGAAGAATTTATTTATATTTTTTTTTTAGGGGTCGCAAACAACGGCACTACCTCTTTGTTGCTGCCATAAGAAGCTCATAAGCGTGTTGATTTAATTTCCAATCAGGCACAGAATGCCTCCCAAAGGAATTGGGCCTCCCCCTTGAATTGCATGAGTTATAGTATTAAACGTAAAATTTTCCCGTTTGCCTCTTGAATAATTAATGGCAGCCCTGATGAACGAAGGGTCGTCGCTGGGGTCGCCCCTGTTGCAGCTGGCCTTTTCATTCGTAGATTTTTTTTGGGGGGCCGGATAAAATTGCGTATCTCTATTTATTGGGTAACCCTCTCCTCCACGTGAATGTGCACAATGGAAACCGCACCGTTTGGGAGAGATTCCATAAAAAAAGAAGAACAAAAACATAAATACGCAATTGCTGCAAATTTGCCAGTCATCCCAGTGACTTTCTCTGTGTCATTTTCTGGAGCAGCCACCGTAATACCTGTGGCCCATTCGATCTCCTCGTATTCACAAGAGCCGACCCCTTTCAGGTTTTTTTTGTGATAAGGAATTATTTCGCTTCTCCCGATTCTGCTGTGCTTGGTAGCAGAAATCCCCAAAGAGCCCTAACTGCAGCGAATTAGTAATAAAAAATTCAATTATTCCGGCTGTGGGCAGCAGAGGCGCCTCCCGTCCAGTGCCACCAGACGGGCCGGGTGTATTTTAGAAAATTGCAATCCTCTGCTCTGTACCACCCCCACAGGCACTTAATTTTTTTTTTATTTTCTTTTTTTCTATTATGCTCTCGATGTTGTGGGGGTTTGTCGCCCGCCATCGCATCCAGAACGTGGGAGGGTGCACATTACAAGGGATGTAATTTTTCTAAATGTTTCCATGCTGGCAGGAAGCGGCAAAGCTCCATATGTTTAAATTTCTGTCTTGTGACTAATTTTCTCTGCATAAAAAATGTTTGGGATTTTTTTATTTTCCCTAAATAGGAATTGACGCAGAACGGTCGCTAATAGTCCTCCCTGCGAATTTTCAGTGCGACCCCGAAAGCCACTGCGTACCAATTTATAAGTAAATCGCTTGAAGGTGAAACATTTTTTTTGTATTTAATAACTCGCTTGTTTTCATTCGACCCAATGGTGAGTGGACCCTGTTGGTCGAAATATATCCACAAGAGGTATCCGGGGGGGGTTAATGCTTCTTAGAAAAGTTGGTTGGACATGTCTTTAGATTGGGAGATATCTACGTGGGCATGTTGATGCTGCTTTTGGCATTTTCGAAACATCCATACCTAACCCTTGGAAATCTCCCAAATGAACGTAAACAGAATGAAAGTGCCTGCGGCTCATCGAAGGAAACTAGTAAACTTTTTGGCAACATTTTGGTCCATTTCGACGGGCAAACGGATGAGGAGATGTAGGAAATGATTATCACCATCTGTTGCCAGCATATTTCGTTATCTTCGAATTTCACGGTTTCATGGATTCAATTAAAACAGACGCCTAAAAGTTGCAGATGTTGGTGTCAGCGGTGGGATGGGGTGGTGTAGTGTTACAGTGGCAAGGGATGTAAGTACGATTTTGTCAGGTTGATTAGGGTACAAGGCGTAAATCGTGTAAGTGAGCCCGGAGCCATCCACTGTGCCATAGTGCTATAAATCTGATAATAGCCTGCTAATCCCTAAGACGAGCTAACCATTTGTCGGCTGCGGGCGAATGAGCTGAGCATGCAGTGATAGGGAAAAAAAAAAGAAAAAAGGGTCGATGACCACATTGTTCTGTGCTCACCCGGGAATTTTCCGAGGGGTTGGTGTATGGAGGATTTTCTGTACTTGAAATTCTCAAAAGAGGGCCCCGGAATTACACCCTGCGGAGCAGCAGCGCCTCAAAGTGAGGCATTAAAGGGACAGGGCTGAGGGTCGTATCTTGATTTGGCCCCGAGTGCCTACCTACCCTGCACAACGACTCGAGTTTATCCCTCTTAAGCTGGGCCTTGATTTGATTATTCTCAGCATGCAAGCAGTCGGTGGTGATCACCTGCAAATCTCGGCTTTCCCATTTCTTTGCTTCCGTTTTCGGTTGGCTGTTTTCTTCTTTTCTTTTTTTGTGTTCTTTTGTTATCTCAAGATTTCGACAGCTACCCATAAACCTGGGCGGCTGGCGCGAGGATCTTCTTTACATCTTTCGTCTTGCACCCCTGGCAGGTGGTATCACCTGCTGTTGTTCGCCAGACAGCAGGCAGCTCAGGTGTGTGACTTCCGCTCCTTTATTTTTTTGTGCGGGTGCGCGTCTGTGCATAATTCTTTTCTTTTTCTGTTTCTTCCCCCCTCCGTTTTTTTTATATTTTCTTTTAAGGGAATAACACGATAAAATGATGCGACTGATGATGACACACCGCGGCACGATTCCACCTCAAATAATTAGCCAGTGATTCAGGCGCTGATCAGGTGATTTCCATGCACAGCGGCACATCTTCTACGGAATACCGATCGATTGATCTTCTTTTCGAAAGACAACAAAAAAAATTCCTTTTCGTCCACGCACCGCAAGCTCACCCAATTCCAGAGAAAATTCAATTGAAATACGAAAACAACAAACAAAATTATAACAATTGCGACCGCTTTAAATGAACTGGGTGGCCGGACGAGGGGGCGGCGGGAGTACACAATGGGGGCCCCACGTACAATTTCTGAGTGGATTTTAGTCGCATCGCATCGTAATCGTCATCGGGAAAATACTTCCATGCCATGCCACACATTCACTTATTGTCCGATTGGCTGACAATTTTTAAACAATGGCCAACGCATAAATTAACCACCGCCACGGCAGGTACGCGCAAACTACGTGACTTACGGTGCGGAGTGCATGAGTTGCATTCGAAAGGAGCCCCCAGAGGTACCCTTACCCCTACGCCCCCAGAGCACTTGAGGCTGCATGCCCCAGCAGAACAAAACGTTCTCGAATTATTCAAATGATGAGGACACCCAACGAAATTTCGTAGTTTCCTCACAGTCGAGGAATTCTATTCTCTTCTACTTCTTCTTTTTTTTTTCTTCAGGTGAAAAGGTGGTTCAATTTGGGCCCCATGGAATTTAATTATAAGGACTTTGCAGGTTCCCTGTACAATTTGGCAGGGAATTCTTTAAGATTTCCGCTTAAGACTGACTTCCCCACGAATTAACACGATTTTTTGGATGTTGTGGACTCGATTGTGTATTCCTCACCATAGAAAATAATACCTACAGAACAGACTGGTTAGATTACGATTTCCCATACTCTGTGTCGATTGCATCCAGTCATAGTCTCGTACTCAAGAGATACTAAATACTTCTGGAGTACCACAAGGAACGCATTTGGGTACGTTCCTTTTTAATATTTATATTAGCGAATTACCTACAGACACCTTGATATGGACATCAAATGAAAGGGTTTGACGAGTAGAATTAAAAATGGAGTTATGGTTGGTATTTTTAAAGAATTTCAAATCACACTCACACTTACACTTCCACTTCCACTTACACTCCAGATCCCGAATAGCGCAATAGTCCAGAGTTGAGACGTTTTCATGTAACGAATATAAGGGTCGCCTGATTATTTTGTTTCTAAGCTGGAATTTGCGGTCGAGTCGTGAGGCATGTTATTCTGCAGTGCACTACAGCTGCCAAAGTGCAAAAAATAAATAACAACTCAACTGAACTCACGTAAAACCCGATTACGTGAATTGAGTTCAGCGAAAGGTTATCATACAAAAAGCGCACCCCTCGCGAATTTTCATACCGATTATTGCAAATATTGTTTTTCAGTCGAAAGGCATTTTAGAGTAAACATTTTCTGTACATTTGTTATAATCTTATCTGGTAGGCCATCATCTGTTTTTAAAGTGTGACTAGACAGGGCCCTCCTCTAGCATGTTTTCCGCTTTAATGGGGAGGGGGCGGGGGGTCAAAAGAAACAAGTTTGTGTACATTTACAAAAATACAATTTATTTACACTGTGATTGTGAGGCTCTTGTAAAATATCCTCAGCGAACCGAATGGGTGCCTCTCCTTTACCAGGTACGCATAAATTCAAGACAAAAACTTCTCCGAGGCACTTTTTGGGTTAGCTATGTTTTTTTTTTTTTTTATTATTATTTTTTTGTTTATTATTACTTTATTTATTTTCTCGGAAGTAGAAGGTGGGTCACGTACTAACTATGCTTACTCGTCATAAATAAGGCCCTACTTTTAATACTATTTACAAAGCGTTCACTGTTCTCTCTCTATCTCTCTCTCTCTCTCTCTCGTGCTAATAACACAGTCATTGCTAAAGTATAAATTAAAAACGAAACATAAATCAACGGTAGGAAGAAGAATTCATACTGTTAGGGTGTCGTTGCCGGCTTCAGTGTGGCAGACGATAATGTGAAAAAAAAAAAAAAAAAAATAAACCTAACACGATTCCGTTGTAGGTCTGTCTGCAGTGGCGGCGGTGAGGTGTGCAGCAGCAATACTGTTTTCCACAATGTTACCAGTGTCGTTCACCTTACAATTGTGAATTAGAGGGGCGGACTGTTCAACAGTCAAATCATTGCTACCCTCTTTTGCCAAGGTACCCTTGTATGGTGGTTGGGTGCTGGTGGTATTATTGCATAGGATGGGCTTCAAGTTGGTACCATTGCCGATGGTACTGTTTGGACGGTAGAGAACGACAGTCTTATTGAGACTGTCTATCTGGCAAACATCACCGTCCCCATCTGCTCCAGTTGTGATTGAGTTGTTTGGGTAGGTATGGTCGGTGGTGTGGTCATCGGTAGAAGTGAAATTTTTGCTGAGAGATATCTCGCTCTCTCCTTCGCCAATATTTTGTGGTGGAATGTCACAGTTGTTGGGCATGTTATTTACATTCATATTTTGTGAGCTGAACACTGATCTCGGGGGGATTATCAAACGGTACATTGATTCGTCCTGCACCTGCAGGTAATTATTGCTTTCATTTATATTAAGTAGCCCCCGAGGATCGGCGTCACTGCTGTTACAATTATTTTGTGGATTTTGTCCCGGATTTGAGTTGTACTCATTTGGCGACCCGGGGGTAACACGTTTCGTTTGATATATTATTACGACCCATATGATGGATGTGCCGACAGCACAACAGAATACCGTTATTATAACAATTCCAGTCACCTCCTCAACATTAACCACACTCTTAAGGATTGGTTTATTCACTTTTAGGGTGAGAAAACCGGATACGATGCCCAGCTCGTTTTCCATTTCGCATTTGTACAAACCGGCGTCGGACAGTTTCGTATCGTCAATTATAAGAAGTTGTCCTTCGGCTGCAAAGAAGAGCCTCTCGGAGAGTTGCAACAGCTTATCGTCCTTATACCATCGTAGGGTTGGTTTCGGCGAACCCGATGACATGCACTCGAGCACACTAGATTGACCTGTGTTCACTTCCTTGCTCCGCATGGGTCTCACGAACGTTGGAGCTTCTACAAAAAAACGAAGTAGTTAGGCCCAAAAAAAAAATAATAATCGCATTCCAGGACTTACCGTGCACAGTTAGGGTCGCATTGGCTTTAATTTCACCAGCCGGATTAGCAGCTGTGCAGGTATATGTACCCATATCTGACACTTTTGCATTTATTATGAAAAATGCATCATCTGTGGGCATAACGTGCATGCGACGTTCTCTCGCCGCTGGAAAATCATTTCCGCCATCTTTTTGCCAAGCTATTTGGGGAGCGGGCTCCCCATACGCTGAACAGTCCAATCTAGCTGTACTACCAACCGTTAGGGTAACATTCGATGGCACCTTGTTGAAGCCGGGATTTGCTGTTTTAAAACAGTTTGGGTATTGAATTTTCATGAAAACTGGCACACAGGGATTTATGAGGTCACTGATTTTATAAGATTTTCACCACTTCACACACACACACACACACACACACACGTCTCAAAAAATACTCAAAATACTTACTTGCAACGGTTATTTTGAATTTTTGCGAATAAGCCTTTCCGAAATTATTGGAAGCACTGCACTGATACTTTCCAGTATGTGGATGATCGACTTCCAACAGATGAAGATAGCCAGTTGTCATAGTTGCATTTGTTGGTGTTATGACAGTCTTCTTCTCCGTGTCGCCTGGATTGATGTCGCCATTATCACGTTTCCATTTTATCAGTATTTCACCAGGTAGCGATGAGACAGCTGTACACTCCAAAGTAACATTTGTCCCTTTAATTGCCAACTGATTGATGGGCTCCTTGATAAGTCGCGGTGCTGGTGATTCGTCTGTTGACGATTTTTTTTTTTTTTTTTAAATTCAAACAAACAAAAAATGGGTCCCTCGACCCGATCGTCGGATCGAAAATACTCACCACACATAAAATCCTCCTCATTTAAAATTAGAAGCTCTTTACCCCTCAGATTCAGGGGGTAGTTACATATGACAGTGACCTGCCCAGTAAATCTGGTAGACTTGAGCCACTTGTAGAACCACTGAAAAATACAGTCACATATAAAATGCTCCGAATTGAGAACGAAATGCTGGAGCTGTTGGAGCGGCTCGAACGCATTGAACTGTATGGTGGTGAAATTGTTGAGATCCAAATTAAGCACTTGCAACGAATACAGTCCACTGAAGGCTTTTTGGTTAATCGACGTTGCATTATTAGCGCTCATATCCAATTTAAGGAGCTTCCTCAACGCCTTGAAGGGTCCCGATGTGTCCTCGATCATCCAGGACAGTTTGTTCCCCTTCAAATCCAACTGTTCCAATACTCTCGTTGTGTCAAATGTCCCATCGCCAATGTAGTGGATGATGTTGTGACCCAAATTCAGTCTTTGCAATTTCCCCAAAAACTCCATGTGTTGACGTGTCAATTCGGTCAACTTGTTGTGTGACAAATCGAGTTGTTGTAGCTGCTGCGTAAATTCCCACGTGTCGGCCTCTATGTGGGCTATGGAGTTGTTCGATAGGGTCAACGTCGTCAGGCTTGTCAGATTGTAGAAGCCTTGCCGGTTCAGCAACTCTATGCGATTGGTGTCGAGTTCACTGTATTTTTTTTTTTGTTGTAAAGGAGATAACAGGCTGAATAGCTTCACGGACATTTTATAGGGATTTCATTATTTTTTACTTACATAACTGTGATCGATTTGAGTGCATGAAACACACCATCCGCTAGTTTCGCTATATCATTTGATCGAAGTTTTAAAACTCGCAGCTCATGCAGTCCTTGGAATGTCGCCCACGTGATTTCGATTTTGTTGTCGCTTAAGTCTCTAAAAAAATTTCATCATAAACATTTTTTTGTTTTTCACTTCACTGCCAAAAAGCCGAATTGGACTTTGAAACAATCAAACGCATCGAGTAAGGGAAACGAAAAATAAATTTTTAGTACAAGAAAAAGTGAGAAAAAAAAACACACAAAAAGAAAAATTAACATCAGAAAGAATTTCAAATGTTTTCTAGTTGCTCAACTGCCTTAAGAGGGGTGAAGGGAAGGAATAGGTGGCAGATAGGTGTTTGGAAAGTAAAGAAGACAATTAGACGTGGAAATAAATTATATTTACAGAAAATAAATAAATTGGGGGGAAACAAGAAGAAAAGCAAAGCGACAGAGGTGCGTGTTTATGATAGTATAGTTTTTTTTTTTTTAGTTGCGCGTGTGCTCTAAATAGAGAAAAAAGAATGTAATTGTTGAGAAAGGAACAAAAAAAAAAGGAAAAATGTAGCGTTAGCGGTTTATTTGGGGGAAGAGTTGAAAATAGTTGAAAGCAAGCAAAGGTGCCAGATGTGGGATTTGAAAGCGTCCGGTCTTACAGTTTTTTCAAGGTGCCCATTGTTTTAAATACCCTAGAGGGTAGGCTTGTCATTCGGTTGTGGTTCATCTGAAGATCGCTCAACTCACGCAGAGCATCGAATGAGTTCTCTTCGAGCGATGCAATTACATTGAAATTTAAGTTTCTATTCGTAAATACAAAAGAGCAAATTAATAATTTAAAAAAAAAATACTTTCAAGCTGCAAAAAGTACGTACAATGAATTTAATCGGTTTGATGTAGGAAATGTGTTTGGTAAGATCGTTTTTATGGCATTCTTGCTTAAATCCAGCTCCCTGAGGTTCGGCAACGATAGCAGGGACTCTTTTGTAATGGCTTGAATTTTGTTGTGGGCTAAAATTAATTTCTCCAGCTGTAGCAGACCTTTAAAGACCGGAATTCGCCTAAGACGATTCTTTTTAAGATTCCTAAAATAAAATTAGAGCCGATAGAGCACAAACAAGCCACCAAGCAATATCTACACATCTTACAGGCTTATCAGGGTGGTGAGATTTGTTATCGAATTGGCGGTATCGTCATCGCTCAATTTGTTTCCCGTCAAATCTCTGGAAAATAAATGGAAAATGTTTTAAATTCCCCCGCCCAGATAGGGAAACAATGCACCCAAAACATCTTACAGGCTTCGAACCCAGTTGGGCAGAGCAGGAACTTGTTTCAGGTTCGCCTTCTTGCACTCAAAGTAGTCATCCAGGCAAGAGCATAGGTGCGGACAGAAATTAAAAGTGGCCGTCTCGTACTTATTGCCGCTCCTATCAACAAATCCAGTATCTATCCCACCATCATCCTTCTTCGGACTGTTACTATTGTCATTACTATCAGCAGTGGCTACCTGTGAGCTACAGTGCGATATCAGGCCCAAACACAATATCCCGACGAGGTGAATTCCAGATACCGAATTGCATTGCAAAGGGGCAATCATCGCTGCAACCACCGCCTTATACAAGATCCAGGCCCCCGGGGGGGGTCTAGCGCATAATTCTCACTCAATACGAAATTCACTTCAGTTCACTTTTTCACACTTTGCACGAAGCGCCAGACCACAATTGCCCCCATAGTTTGGGTGGTTGCATATTCTCGACAAAAATGACACAAAAAAAAAAGCCCACTAAATCAGCTCAACCGCCCTCTTCGCCGCAACGCGTTTCAACAAAATTCTCAGCACTGTAGCGCCAAACAAAAGCGCCCCACGGAATTTTCACAATGTCAACAAAAACCTCACGAAATGGCTTTTTTTACATTTCCTCGCAATCGTAAAATCCCATCAACGCACAACAGCCATTTCACTTCGTTTTCTTGACATTTATTGACAACAAGGAATTGATCGAATTGCCGATTACTCCGTCCAATTAGAAAACGAGTTCCCCGACAGATGGCGCCAGAGGTCTCCCAATAGTGTCTATCAACAAATTGTGAAAAGCAATTTTACGACTAGCAGGACAGACATACGACGATAAATAAACATTAAATAAGCCAAACATAATCAAAACATTAATTCCCTTATCAAATCCGTTCGGTCTTTCTCTTGCCGCTGAATCACATCCAGCGCGTCTTATAAGACGCCTTGCAAGAAATTCCGCAACAGAGAAGCGAGTGCGCCGATGTACAGTCCTGAACGTGATAGATGCAACGCAGGAGAGGGTGTTTTGTTTACGTTATCCGAATCGTGAAACATTTTTACTCACATTATCCCACGAAGGAGTGATTTTTGAAAAAAAAAATATTTCCCAAACGAAGGGCTGTTTAGGGGATTTCTCCACGTAGAGTGGCTCCAAATAGGCCCACTAGGTGAATGGAAGTAAAAAGAAGCACAGACGAGCCGCTCTTCCGGAGATTTCCGTTTACGGCTGACCCAGCCAGAAAACTGCCTCAGGAAAACAGAAAAAAAATTATTTCCCAACCGAAGGGCTGTTTAGAGGATTTCTCCACGTAGAGTGGCTCCAAATAGGCCCAGTAGGTGAATGGAAGCAAAAAGAAGCACAGACGAGCCGCTTTTCCGGAGATTTCCGTTTACAGCTGACTCAGCCAGAAAACTGCCTCAGGAAAACGACAAAAATTATTTCCCAACCGAAGGGCTCAGCAAAATTTCAGTAACAGGGGAAATTTGTTGCGGGGATCAATTCGTTCATGTTAATTTTCACTCGGCGCTATCTCTACTTGTCCCAGGCAAAGTTGTGATGATGAGACAAAAGTCTGTGGGCTCAAAAGTCGTCTCAACTGCAAAACAAAGTGCCGCACAGTGGGCGGTTGTGTAATTTGATTTCCGCTCACCCCAGCAGTTTTCCACCTCAATGACGTCGTTGCACTTCGGCAGGAGTTATCGTCACACTAAACGCCGTCTGCGGAAGTGCTGTGAATAGTTGGAAATAACAGTTCAATGGATATCTTGTCTGTTTTTGTCGCATACTTTTGTTTGTCGTGTTGTCTGCTCACATGTTTGGCCGATGGATTCGCCGGGGGGGAGGGTGAAAATGAGGGCAATATCACCGAGTTCAAATCGTTCGATGAGTACAAAGTGAGGGGGTTTTTGGTTTTTTGATTTGTGGTAATGAGAGGTTTCGTGTTTTTCCAGAAATCCCTCAACCGGAAGTACTTCCATCACTACCAAGAGACCCGCAGCCGTCTTGCCTTTGAGGAGAACCTCAACGTAATTGAGCAGCACAACAAACTCTACGAGGAGGGAAAGACATCCTTCAAATTGCGGGCGAACTGCTTTGCCGATTTGGTGGGTACCACCCCCCTCTCCCCTAAAAAAATGTTCGGACAGTGGACTTATACAAAAAAACAATTTTTTTTTTTTTTGATCGTGTAGAATTCCCGGCAGTACTTGAGGAAATATGTCCGTTTAGTGAAAAGCATTCGTCTTCAGTGGTTGGACAAAGCGTCGGACATCGTTGGAGCACCTCAGATCCTCAATGACCTCCCCCAGGAGTTGGACTGGCGACAGAAGGGTTTCATTACGCAGGCAGACAATCAGGGGTCGTGTGGGTCATGCTACGCTTTCAGCGTGTCGCAAAGTATCCAAGGGCAGATTTATAAGAGAACTGGAAAAATCCTACCGCTAAGGTGAGCACAAAAAAAAATAAAATAAGAAACTTTTATGTACGTGTGTATGTTTGCATAGTGAGCAGCAACTGGTCGATTGTAGTGTGATCGATGGCAACCACGGATGCGCTGGGGGTTCCCTACGGATCACCCTAAAGCATCTGGAACGTTTCGGAGGTCTGATGAGACGGCAAGACTACAAATATCGTGCCAGACAGGGCATTTGCCAATTTGTCCACGAGTTGGCTGTGGTGAATGTAACATCGTGGGCGATTCTTCCGCCAAATGACGAGGATGCCATGAAGGTGGCTGTTGCAACAATCGGCCCAATTGCGGTCTCAATAAACGCAAGCCCCCAAACATTTCAACTTTACAGCAATGGAGTGTACGACGATGAGAAATGCTCCTCGGACAAGGTGAACCATGCAATGCTCCTTCTCGGCTACGGCCCAGACTATTGGCTACTGAAGAATTGGTGGGGCGCCAATTGGGGCAATGGTGGCTACATGAAAATTAAACGAGGCAAAAATTTATGCGGTGTCGCTAATTATGCGGCTTATGCCATTGTTTGAGGATTGACAATAAAATTTTTGAAAATACTTGACACACCTTTTATTTGTTTTTGCCAAAATCAGACAAGGTAATTCGTTTCCTCATTTATTACTTGATTTCCTGTTTCTTCGGCTTCTATTAAAGCTACGACAAAATTGATAGTACCAGCGTAGAGGGCGTTTCGAGCAGCACTACAACTTTTCACCTAATAACGTTTTCGGTAACTGCAACGTTTATGCGATCACTTGTGAATTTCGTACACTTCCGGAAGGGGTGGAGGGGCTTATGCAAAATATCAACCAGGTAGGTGGGCTTGTCATAATGCCACAACTAATTGTAGGAGCACGCAAAAATTGCGTAAATAATTTTCCGGCAACAAATTCAATCAAAATCCAATTCGAGCGTGTGAAGCTTTATCACGAATTATCCAAAGCGTCAAAAGCTGCATAAATCCGAGACACAAACCGGATTTAGGAATTGATAAAAATAGAAAGCTGAATTTTCGGAATCGGCAAAAGCTACGACCATTCAGCGAATTAATGTCGGCCACCCAAGACACAAACCGGATTTAGGAATTGATTAAAGAGAAAGCTCAATTTTCGGAATCGGCAAAATCTACGACCATTCGGAAAATAAATTTCGGCCACCCAAGACACAAACCGGAGTTAGGAATTGATTAAAGAGAAAGCTCGATTTTCGGAATCGGCAAAAGCTACGACCATTGAGAGAATTAATGTCGGCCACCCAAGACATAAACCCATTTTAACTAAAGTGCAAAAGCTCAACCGAATTGGCTTGCAGAAAGCGTTGGGGGTTTAATTTACAGTGACCAAGATAATTTAGTTCAAGAGAGAGCACTGCAAAAATGTGGAGCCCATAATTGGACAAGTTGAAATTTTCAGGCAAGGTTCCTTAAGCTCGAAGAAACCTAAATTAAATTGTTTGTCTCACTCCCTCTTAGAGCGAGCATTCAACCCCACCTCCGCTCACCCAGTTCCGGCGTTGGAAGTCCCCAAAATCATTGTTTGTTTTTTTAGATTTCACAAAAACAAACATAAACAGAAGTGGGGTTCAAATGAAAGCTTGAAGCCTCTATTTTAAGTCTATTTTAAGAAAATAATGGTTGACTTATACCACTCTCTTCAGGATGCTGGCAATTTGTGTGGGTGTGGCGGGTGCGGGGGCGCGGGCATGCAATAAGGGGTTAAGACATCCAATTGTATTTAAGATTTCTCCAAGCATAAGGAACCTTTCCTGAAAATTTCATATTGTCCGATTATGGGGTCCACTTTTTTGCAGGAACTCTCCGCCTATAAATCGACAAAGTCCCGTTATTTCACGGAAGGCGCAGAAAAGACCGGATCAGCTCACAAATCTTCGACTCGGCTCACATTTTTGGATGGGACTTTCACGTAATTTTTTTTGTTTATTTTTGTTTTACAATTTTAATTCAAGGGGAGTGTAGGGCACTACCCCCGTACTCTTTAGAATGGCCCAACAAATTTTTAGTGAGCTGTTAATTTCGTACAGAAGGGCTACATCACCTCCTGAAGGGGCCCATCTCCCGTCCCGAAATCAAACGGATCCCCTTTATGCTTGAATATCATTTTCAAATTGACTTAAAACTAAATCCCGGCTAAGCCGCTGGGATCTGAAGTGGCAACAATTTTCTAATAAACGTGGGGGAGCAGGCAGGCAGGCAGGCAGTCAGGCAGGCAGGCATCAGACAATCCCATGCTCGATAATACCCGTGGCCCGTATCCTGGCGCAATCCTTTTCAATTTGAGATTATAAATTTATAAGTGCGCGCGTCCTTGTTATTATTGTTATGATTACACGAGCTATTAAATGGGACGTTTTTGGGGGAAGAGCGGAAGAGCGGAAGAGCGGAAGAGGCTATCATTGCCATGGAAGGAAGGAAAGGCCAAGCTCTCGTTGTGCCCTGCCGTACCGTAGCGTGAGGCCACTTCATATTTATCCCCTGTGTCGGGAGTGTGGCCGCGCCGCATCGCGCGGTGTTATATCACTCGTCGGGAGCCCCAGAAGCCGGGAGAGATATATGTATGGGTGTGTGTGGATGTACGAGTCGCGCATTCATCTCATTTGTTCATTGCCATATCCACCTCCGATGTTGGCCGACCGACAGACCGACCAAACGCACGGTTGGACGGGACACGGGACACGGGACAGTGTGTCCTGGGGTACGGGGCCATATTTACAGTATCCTTCCTGTGTTCCCTGAAACGGATGCAATCCACCCTGCTGCTTGCCGTTGGAACGGGGCAAGTGTGTGCCACTTATAAGGAACACCCGAGCCCCGATCTCATCGTCCCCGTTTTATTAATTTGACTTTATTGGATAAGCAGCAGTAAGCAGTCGATTTATTTTTGTGCTTTAAAATTAAGTGCGTAATTGTAGCAAGTACACACTCCACGTAATAAATGCTCGCGAGGGGAGTCACCCAGAGGTGCAGTGGCAAGTAAAGGCAAGGCAAGGCAAGGCAAGGCACCATATCATCCATCCCATGGGCGCTTCACCCGGCTGGATGGACCTGGAGAGGCTATCCATTGTTCTCGCTTAATTTGTTTTATCCTCATCGGTCGGGCTATTAAAAAAAAACAAAAAAAATAACAGAGAGTAGAATAAAAGTGTCTGAAGGCTGTAGACAGAGTTGGATTGGGGCAGGGATCCGGAATTTACCCGATTTATTAAAAAATACCAACCCATACTTTTTTCTTAATTTTTTTTTTAATTTTACTAATCTCTCTTCTAGAGAAAACGGGATTTATCTTCTTCTTGTCTGTGCCCCTTCACTGGGGTCCTATTTTCGTAAAAATATCAGCCCGGGGGTGGGGTGGAGGGGGGGGGGGGGGGTGTCTTTCTCCAAGAAATTATTTGAAAGATGTTGTGCGCCCGAAAGGTATAAATCGAAGAGAATTCTATGAAATTGGGTACACAGAAATTTTGGGGGTTACTGATTTTGTCTCAGTCACCATGAAGAGAAAAAAAAAGAACACTAAAAGCAATCGTTCTCACTTTGTAACTTTTGATTAGAACTTTACTCCAGCAATGGTTGGTGCATTTCGCCTATAGGCCGAGCGGGATTGGTAGATGAATATTTTTCGTGGGGGTGGGGGGGGGTTAGGAAAAATTCCAGAAATTTCAATATCGCAAAATTTTAATAACTCCCCCCATCCCCTCCTGCAGAGATAGAGAGAGCACCAGCACCAGCAGCAGCAGAAGCGGCAGCACACAAAGTGAAAGCGGAAAATCTCCATTTAACTATAAAACATTTTTGGCCCCCAGAGGGGGCTGGGGGTTATGTTATGGTATGGCGCGTTTGATACCGTTATGTATATCATTCCACCCTTAGTTTTAAAAGATGAAACAAAGAACCCATCGCCCAGAGAGAGCGTGCAGAAGGTTCGACGGGACAGAGACCGAGATCCGGTGGATGGGAAAAACGAGGTCGACTTTTATCCCAGGGTAGGTATGAGATTTTTGTTAAGGCGCACGGCAAGGCTAAAAAGGTTATGCGGAGGGGGCTGAAGGGGGGCAGAAGGGAGGAAAAATTTTAATGCCTTCCTCCTCCTTGGATATGGCTTGGCGCATTGAAATGAATTGCGTACGCTTACGCACATGTTGCTGATTTGTAACGATAGACTGAGCACACAAACGATTTCTACCCGTTTCGTTTTTTTTTTTTTTTTTTGGGATGAAACGATTAAAATTCTCAGGACTGCTTTCCACTTTTCTGCCAGCTATCCTTTAGGTACCGGCTAAGGTTCTTTTAAGGTGAACTATGTAACGTGGGGATGTAATGTGCACACGCACACCATACCGCCGCGCGCTCTACCGCCGCTGCCGCCACCGCCACCGTCCTCCACACGGCCACATAAGAAGGAAAATATAAGTAGAAAACGTTTACGACATCCCTTTGGTCCACTAGGTAATCGTGGAGCACCCTTGACTGTTATATGTTCCATTGGATTTCGGAGAGGCACACTGAGGAGTCGGCATGGCAGAGAAAACAACGAAAAGGAATGGCCCCTTTTTCGGGATTTGATTTTTTTTTAATTTTTTTTTTGTTTTATGAAATTTTTCTGAGATAAAACTGTCTTTGGTGTTTATAAGGATCCCTAAAAAGGATATGGGGCGGTTGAGTGGAGGGGGTGGGGGTGAACTTGGGACAAAAAAAAGATACAAATAAAAGGTACTGCCCGGCTGGACTCGTAGGAGAAGATTTCGTGCGATTGGGCCCGATATGGGGCAGAAATTGCTCTTATTCTCTTCTTCTTCTCAATTTTACTTCCAGTAGGTGATTTTTCCCCATGTGTGTGGGTACAACGTGTGATGCACCAAAAACCAGCTTATGCGAAAATTTCGTGCGCTGGGTGGAAACTTTTTCTCAAGACACAATTTCTCTATTTACGTTGAGAAGTTTTGGCCGCCAGAATTTGAATCAGTGTCCGCAAAAACCCCTAGACATTGACTTTCACGGAAATCCGTTCAAGTTGAGAATTTCCCATAATCCATGGCAGCTTCAAGATCAGCAAACCCCGAAAACCCCTCCATGTATTTTTTGCTTGTTGTAGAATGTTTGTGCAAAGTTTAAAAAAATGTTTTGCCCCATCCAAACATCCCTTCGAACCCCTTGGGTGGGTTAAATTTTTAGAAATGCCGAAACATGACTTAAAAAGTTGACTTGTTGGGAGTTGAATTGCATCAAAGAGCGTTCCTCCAGCCAGTTACAAAGAAAACCTTTTTATTATTTATTTTTGTTGTTGTAATTGTTCTGGTGCAATTTTTAAGGGAATCAGGCAATTGAGCGTTCAGCTGACCAGCAATTCAAACAAAATTTTGGTAAACAATAGTGTCCCATTGTTTGCCAAAATTTTGCCCTATAAAATTCCCACAATTCCCAGGGTGGTCCGGCCGGTATTTGATTCCTTCAATAACCTCACCGTATGGACGCTTTCAGGTATTTTCCTTTCATTACATTTAGGGAAAAAAGCCTGCTTAACCATTTTCCACAAAATTCTTTCATTTTTGGTGAAAAATTTTCATAGACACATTTTGATCCGAACAAGTAGGGGGTCAGAGGGGTTTCGTATGTTTTGTCCCTTCGCCTTGATCGCTTGATTCGCTTTCGCACTGACAATGGGTGTGTGCGTGCGTTAGACCCGACAACGCATGAACAAATGGGGGACCCCATCTTGTAGAAATCTTGACAAAAATGGCATTAATAAGATGAAAAGAAAAGGTCCGATATCGTCAGTTGTCGTCAACAAAACGTTTTTCCTTGTAAGAAAGCCGAACCGGAGAGCCAGAGGCCCGTGGAATGTTTCGATTGAATTGAAATCGCCGAAAACAATAGAAGTCAATCGTCGTAGGGGGCCGCACAGTACTCCTGGGCTTCGGGTTCGGATTTTACTCCTCTCAATTTAATGACATGTGTGTGATTTGCCGCATTACGTCGTTTTCTTTTTTTTGTTCTCCTTAGAAAAAAAGAAAAAAAAAGAAGGAAAACTCAAAACAAAATTTGAGCGATGTCAAAGCGTCAAAGGAAGGAATAGTTTTTCGCTGAAGGGTGAGTGGTGATTTTTCCTTAAATGACAACTCAAAAACGAAAATGACAACAAGGCGGGGAACGGAGATAGTGGGAGCAGGGGGGGGTATATGTAAGATGTCAATGGCTTAGTTAGGTGCGTGCAACTATCAGCACAAATTTAAGTGTTCCAGTATCTAAAGGCAAAGAAAAAATTCGAACTCTTATAAAATTTTGCTTCTGACTGTCCTACCTATAGTACTATTTTTCTAACCTACATTTTTGTTCTAAACCACACGATGTGGGGTGTCAAATGAAAGCGTTTGGTTAGACGATTACAATGGCATACCACCAGTCGTATTTTTAACTAGTTTCTTTAACAAACAAACAAACATAACTGCCCTATTGCCGATGGATTGTCACTTAAGACATTTGAAAAGGGTGGGACAAGAGCTAATCGGAAAATTGAAACAACCCACCCTCCAAGGCTGCATGACCGAAACAGAAGTGGGATCACCACAGATCCCATTATATTTATAACTTCTGGCAAGAGCTGATTAAAACTGTATCGACTTTGCTCAAGATGAATGCGTTTCGCCGAAAGTGTGTGGGCGGACGGATCTATGTAAAAAGACAAATGTTGCCCCTTCTTTATCGCTTACCAAGTTATACCCCCCCACCACCACAATATCCATGCTCACTCACCCCTCAGACATACACGGAAAGACGGGGAGAGCAACTACTCCTTGTCAACTGGCTGTGAAACCGCAGAATGGAAGGATGCGATTAAACATATCTCAAGGAGCCTCCACCAGCACGCTCGCTTGCCACGGGGAGATATAAAGGGTACAAAGTAGCCCCCTTCCTTCCTGTTTGTGCTCTTGTCGTCATCATCATCATCTTCGTCTTCAAGTGGCGCTCGACTTTATGCTCTCCTTTTATTATTATTTTTTTTTTTTGAAATATGAGAAGTAGGAGGGCTGTACGCGAGTCATGTAACACCACAACGTCTTTACGCCGATGAATCTTTTTTTTTCTCATTGTGAAGGAAAAAAAAAAAAAAGGAAAGAAAAGAAAATTTATGAAAGACTTATTCTTGCAAAATGCTGATAAGGCCACAACGAGGCGCTATAAAATCCCAATAGCAACCTTCTGTGTGACAATTTTCGAGAATTTCACGCTTAGACTCTTTCCCTCTCCCCCCACCCCTGAAAATAAGCGTTTTTGCCTTTTTATTTATTACAATCACTAAAACTCTGGCTCGTATCTTTGGGTACACACAACTGGACTGCTGCTAAAGAGAAACAGTGCGAGCAACAACAAAAATTAAAAAAAAAACAAATTCCGTGCAATTGAATGTCTAGGGGTTTTTGGGGATGCTGATTTAAATTCTGAAAATCTTTGAACTTCAATATGGCGGCAAAAAGTTCTTAACGTAAATGAGTGTTTTGGAAATAAGAGAAGGTTAAGTTGGTCTGTTTCTGATTTCGCCAAATAATACTAGCGCTCTCTCTCTCCCTCTCTTTTTTGAATGCAGGCAGACAGGAGGAAGACGAGGACCGACAGACAGACGATAAGTGTTAATTATAACTCCTGACCCATTCAAAGGGCTCTCTCTCTCTCTCCAATTGAGACATTTAAAAATCACAAAACACAACACTTTGTTTGTCGCCTGAATCTGAATACGAATGGGGTACATGCCTCCTTGAAGCATTCTAAGGTAATGACGCGTATGAGCAAGTGTAATTCATTCATCCACAACAAAAATACATGCCGGAGTGATGCTCACAAGTTATATGCTCGTTCGGCTTCTGTAAGGGCTGGGCAATTAAGGCAACTCAATTTCGAGCAATTTGTTTACCCCTTTTCAACGCACACTGGCCGCATCTTCCCTTACAAAATCCAACCAGTCGAACGTTCGTGCTGGATGATGATGATGATGATGATGTTCATCCCATATGTGCACAAAGGGTGGTCTCTCCACTCTGCCCAACAGCCAAACAGTCTAATGACCACAAGAGATTTAACACGATTACCACTGGATCAGGGGGTATCCCAGTAATTCTCATATTAATTTAACGCCCACAGCTTCGTTTCCCTCGTCGCATTATAAAAGGTGTAAAGGAATTTTAGGGAGGGAGGGGGGCATTCGATTAGGGGCACCACAGGGAGCACGGAATTAAATTAAAAACACCTTTCCTGCCAAATTCCCTTAATAAAGTTCAGCCGCTTGTCATATTTTCATTTTCATTATTTTGAAAACTACTCCTCCTATTAGTTGCAAATTTTTCGTATAGGCCCCAATTTAGGGGAAAAAAAATTATCTGAGAGCCGAAGGGCTTTTCCGGAGATGTCTCCACGTAGATCGGCTCCTAGTAGGCCCAGTAGGTGCACGGATGCAAAAAACCCGTCAGCATTGGCTTAGATTTCGAGATTTTGGTAAAGGGCTCACTCCACTGGGAAAAAGCCTCCGCAAAAATTGAAAAAATTATCTTTCAACCGAAGGGCTTTTCCGGAGATGTCTCCACGTAGATCGGCTCCTGGTAGGCCCAGTAGGAGCACGGAAGCAAAAAACCCGCCAGCATTGGCTTAGATTTTGAGATTTTGGTAAAGGGCTCACCCAACTGGGAAAAGGCCTCCGCAAAAATTGAAAAAATTATCTGCCAGCCGAAGGGCTTTTCCGGAGATGTCTCCACGTAGATCGGCTCCTAGTAGGCCCAGTAGGTGCACGGAAGCAAAAAACCCGCCAGTTAGTCCCGTTATTTTCTACTCCCCGTAAACTGCAGAGAAATGCAAATTTATTTTCATTTTCGCAATTTAGCAGACTTGCAGATTTCTAAGACAAAATGCCTTTGACCTGAAGTCACCAAAGGGCATAGAAATTCACCGTTTCACCCTTTGATATGTTATCCGGTCGCGTATACACCTCTCCGTTGGAATGAAAAGGTACTCACCTAATTTCGGTGAACCCCTTGCATCTCAAAAGAGTAAAAAGGGAAAAAAGGGAATTATGAACGTTAAAGCCAAAATCGATTATGATTTTCAAGTCAAGTGAAAATTTTTAGTAATTTTTCCCTTTTCCATTTGTTTTGTTTTGCAGAACGGTATGGGGAGGGACGGAATGCCGTTGGTCCAGGGCTGGATGTTGTTATTGACTGTTACCGTTTTCACACACAGCGGGTAAGAGGTACGGGATTTTCGATTCGTGTGCATTTCCATTGTAAAGGTAGGGAAAAATAAATACAATTGCCGAAGGCGACTGAGAGGTTTTCTTCTTCTTCTTCTTTTTTTTTTGGTATATAGCGCGAAAACTCATTAGGTAAGCCGGTATGCGACACAGGGCGACATACTAGGCGACAGTCTACCGCCACTGGCTGGAGGTACACGAGGAGGTAATGGGCAATTTGACTAAAAAGGAAATTTCTATCGGGAGAGTAAAACAAGTTTTCCATCATGAAAGAGCCCACCGGGCCCGTCATTGTAGGGATTCAGTCATGCGCAAAAATGTTCCAGTCATATTTTACTTTTTTTATTTTTATTTTTATTTTTTTTTTTAAGTCTGCGCGCGCGAGGCGAGGTCTCTCCCTGACCCTTCCGAAATGCCTATTAGCGCACGAATGGGCCTGTGCCGCCACGGCAACGACAATCTTGATACAGCAATTATGGAAAAAATGTTCCAGGGTGGTGTTTTTTTCTTTTTTTTCTTTTAAATAATAATAAAAAGAAATAATTGCACGCATAAAGGGCGAAAAAGGAGGAAATTTTGTGTGCAGCACTGCTGTTTGATTTGGACCCTGAATAGCCAGCCCTCACAGTCTGAATGTCGTTTCTCTCTCTAATTGAGAAAAATCAGTGAACTTGGACAATCGAATTAATGGCCGATTCGGTTGGCAGTTTCGATGATTCTCAATGAGTCAATGAGCCGATGGCGACTCCTGCAATTAACGAGACAAAATAAATGACAACACGGTCCATTGTTTGGCCGTGTGGTGTGTCACATACTTGTAAAATGCGTGAAATCATTTTTTTCCTTCTTCCTCAAGAAGAAAAAAAAATACAAAAATAAAATAAAATAGTAAAAATATTGAATGCGATTGGGAGTTTCTACCTCTGCCGCTCGGTTCGCCGCCGATGAGATCAGTCTGCCACTAAGCGATGCTGCAGGACAACAATGCAATTTGCCAGGAATACGGTCGAAATGAACATTTCACACGGTTCACCGCAGGAAATCGGATTTAATGAAAGGTGTACCTTTCGGCCGTATTGTTCTGGTGGAAAAAAGGAGCAGAAATCCTTGATAGGAACAACTCACGCACGGGGGGTATCCCGCTGTCGTGCCGCTTACGACGCGCCCCGACATCCATTCATTTCCCCTTTTTCTGCGCTGCGCCGTACCTACCGACTTGTACATTTTTTATTTTGTTATTTTTTTTATTATTATTTTTTTTATTCGCGCATTAGATTGCGGGGAGTGACTGGCCTAAAGTGACTTTTTGCTTAGACAATAAAATGGCCAAAAATTTAAACAAAAAAATTGGTTTGGTCATGTGATAACGAGTTGAAACAAAGTGCAATAGAAATGGCATAATATCCTCCTCGCAAATATTTAAACGTGCCGCAGTTTGAACTGACTTAAATTCACTAAATTTATTAAAAATTTTCACAAAACTTGTCGCATGAGAGTTTTGTGGGTGATTGGCCGAATTTTACACGCTCAAGATGTAATTCATTTATATTTATAAGCATCTGCTTTGAGGGTTTTTGTGGCAGTCAGTGTGGCGTTATAAAAGCACCACAACATTCGGACGTTCTTTTAAAATTGATTATAGTCTTGAAGTTTGCCAGCCCTGCACTCACTTGGATGTGCTAGGGGCATCTGATTCTGAAATGGGTTTGCTAGTCTTCTACATATTCGACACCATTACAAGAGTATGCCTATTGGTAATGTTAGCGTCCCCAAAAATTCCAAGGTGTAAAATTTTATGGAAATCGAGAAACTTATGAGTGCGTCATAAATGTGGTGTTGGATAATTACAATTAATTAATTAATTAGAATTAATTAATAGTAATTATGAGTTAATTGCAATTGTAGAAGATACAATTAGTGAAAGCATTTTAATTGTTAATCGAAATCAAATGTCGCCCAACACTGATTGGATGAGACGAAACGAAACAAACGGTGAAATCAGCCTTAAACGGCTAAAATGTGATTTCTTTGAAGTCGTTCGCCTAGTTGTCTTATTGAAGCCCTCCTTGAGTTGAATTAAGTACACAAAACATGTTGTTAAAGCGGTACATACCCCGCAATCCCTTCTTTTATTGTTTTTGAGGGGACGGGGGGGTATATATAAATGCAACTCATTAGCACAAGATGCCTGGGTATGGCCGCGAAAATCGAAAACGTATTTTTGTTTCAACCATTCTAACAAATACTACGTGTGGCCGATTAGGAATGTAATATCATGCAAAATGATCAAATGGATGAGCACTCAGGGATGTGTGAAAAATTGATTAAAGAGATGCGTTGCCATTTTGCCTACACCCCCGTTCGGCGACCACAGCTACATCACACAACACCACCCCCACCCCTTTACCTTTTATATATATCTGGGCCTCTTTACCGCAGGGTGGTGGTGGCGGCAGCGGCGATGAGAGGACGTCGATGATGATGATGATTATGCTCCTACTGCTGCTGCTACTGCTGCTGCACCCGCCACATTAATACATATGTGATGGGCCAGCCCAGACGGTCGATAGGTATAATGGTTAGTAAGAGCAGCAAAATTTAATAGGCGTTTGGAGGAGCAGATTACACTAGTTCCCTCTCGCCTCCCCCTCCCGCCTATTAATAGCAGCATTGTGCACCAATTCGACCGCATGTGCATGAATAAATTTACACCGAATTAATTCATAAGCCCATTGCATTGGCATTTTCATCCTGTCAGGTCGATGGGAATACCCTAATGGGCTGGACAAGCAAATTACATGCCTCGATCGGACGGAATATGCAGCGCCCTTTAACCGCATCATCTCCCAATGACCCCCCCCATCCCATCCCAGTTTCTTTGACGTGCGTAATACATTTTGAAATTTTCTTGCTAATTACTTAAACCAAAGAATAACACAAATTTTAATTGCTAAACTAAATCCACGCCGACAAATAGCCGTTACGATTTTTTTAGACAAAATGTGATTTTGAATTTTCATCCTGGCGATTTTCTAGAGAGAACTAGAGAACAAAATATTAGAAAAACGGCAGCAACGACTTAGCAAGAAGTTGAAAATTTTTTTTGTGATTTTGTTGGCGTCTACCTTAAATCGTTTTAACCAATCCGAACCGCTTGTTAGCGCATTTTAGCCATCTGCTAGCCATCTCGTCTGGGTACATTGCAGCAACAACAAAAAACAAAAACGACAACACTAACAGTACCCCAAAACATAAAATAAAAAAAAAACAAATTCTCACATGGTGAAAACCACACCTCTTTTGTTCATGTAACTGACAAAAACATGTAGCGGTCCACCTTATTAGGCAGGAGAGATTTTTCGGCGGCTTACGGTAGCTTTAGCAGGGCTCCCTTTAAAACCAGAAAGAGATTTTCACACGATTTACTCGGTGGATGAGGAAGGGCGCTAAAGCTGCATAACAAAAAAAAGAACTAAAACTCCCGAAGGGGAATAAATACATCAACCCGCCGCCGCTGCAACATTCACTCAAGCCTAACTTAATCTGATCAACGCCGTGATGACACTGAAATGGTTTTTTTCATTTTTATTTTTTTGTTGTGTGGAATTGTCTCTCGAGGAAAAACATTTTAAAAACGGGCGCGAGCCTTAAGTCAGATCTAGTCATCCCCGAACAAGCATTAGATACGATTAACCCACGCCCCCCCCCCCCCCCAACCCACCCTTCCGACCAAATGCTCTTAACTGCGTGTAACTATTTCGAAACAATTTTGTGACGATTCAAATACTGGAAAAATGCCTATAAAATCCAACCCCCCACCCACCCTCCTATTACAACAACCTGGTTGTTGTAGCTGCTACTCTCCACGGTGGAGGGGGAAGGGAGGGGGGGCACGTTAGACACTTTTTCTGCGGTTAAATTCGCATTTGTCGTCTTTTGGCACATGTGGAATGAGATTTGGGGCCAGGAGGATGAAATGTTAAAGAGAAACTTGAATAAGGCACACGGTGGTGGTCGCGAAGGAATTCATGCAAAAAACAAAATAAAAAAAAAGAAGCACAAAACCACCCCCACAAAGAGAAGGAAGAAAACGAACGAAAAAAAATATGAACAAAAAAATAAACGACGTGGAAGATGAAGGGACGCGTCGTTGTGGGCGTTAGGGGGGCCAGAAGTACAGAGAAGGCGGAGAAGGGAGAGGGGGGAGGGGGTGTAGTAAAAAAATTGAATATAGAACCGGAAAACACCGGAGGAAACGATAGCAGCGCGCTACTGTAAACTGACTTTCTCTGTAGTCCACATGAACACCCACCCTCGCACTCTCCTCTTCACATATCCCATTAGTCGCGACCGAAAGGTTTGAGCTTGTTATCGCGTTTTAACCAACTCAAAAAAAAATATAAAAAAAAATAAAAAAATAAAAAGTAAAGGGAAAATTGAACAGTAAAAAACTGACAAAAAGAAATGAAAAATGCTGTTGGCGGCGTGGCATTGGATGGTAGTTCCTATGCCAACGATAGGTTTTGCTCTATGGAAGAACGAGTACCATATTTCTTTTCTTTGAAAGATTTTTGCCGGTTTTAATGTTCCGGCACGCTAAGGGAAAAATAAGGGAACACTTGTAAAACCAATCGCATCGCCTGTCTGTCTTTCCAAAAACATTTTTGCGAAATGGATTTGATTGAATTTTTCTCATATAAGTACACAAAAAAAATCATGACACGATTTTTTAATTGCAAGAAAATCGGGCATACAAGTACAAAGCACCTTTTAGCGTCTGTTCAGTGCGTAGTTCACTGAGAGCGACACGCAAAAGTCGAACGATCCGAACGAATAAAATGTTATGCCACTCGACAATCGCTTTGTCTAATTTTTATTATATAATTGCCGGTCATGGCAGCGATGCGATATGTTGCGATATCTCAGAATCAGATCTCATTGAACCGTCGCGTGCGCCAGTAAAACAGGACCGTAACCGGTATTTTTGTTCATCTTACTTTTTAAAATGAAAATGTAAAATTTACTGGGACATTTTGGCAAGCGAATAAGTCAAATTAAATTCAGCGAGTTTTGTGGGGGTTTTTTGGGTCACTGATTTTTATTTTTAATGTCCAAATGTGAACATTTTCACCAAATTTGATGCATGGGGGATTTTTGGGCTTTTTGCCAAATAAGACAATTTATGGAACATTCTTGGGAACAAATTTGGTAGCGGTATCACGTACAGGTATATTAAAAATTTGAAAAAAAAATTCAAATGTCCGATGATGAGGTTTAATTTGTGTGGTTTGAATTTCACTTTCACGTCCAGAGAAGGTTTCATTTGTTCGACCAATTTTTTTTTATTTGTTTGTCAAGTTCAACCGTTCAATTGTTTTATTTTGACCTCCTCCGACGACTCAGATAACACCGAAACGGTAAAAATGCGCGCGAATTTTATTCCTCGAGGAAAAGTATTTTTTTTTTAATATTTTTTATGATTAAAGGGAAAAAGGGGTCATCACGGGTATACACTCTACCCCACTGACTGTGAAAGGAATGAGCATTAGACGCATCCATCGGTCGGCCCAGTTAAAGTATATTTGTCATCATTGCTAGCGATGTCGTCACCACTTTGCATTTTAAAAGTAAGTTGCATGTGTCCAAGCGACAAAACACTATGTGCCCCCCCTAATAACCATCCCAGCGAGATCCTGCGTCTCGTCCTATGCTGGCTAAACTGATTTCCCTTTGGCAAGAGACAGAATATGCCTATGCCCTTCATATTTCGATTCTGCAAACTCTTCTGAGGCGATATTCCTGCGCATTTCGGTCAGGGGCATGAAAATAAAAAGGACGAGAAAATATTGAAAAAAAAAAAATAAAATCAGAAGAAGAAGAAGCAATCAGCATTCCATGTGGCGCCCCCTTTCGGCTGCCAACAACAGGCATTTAAATCATAATTTCATACATCACGTCCGATTGGTTTAAAGGAGGGGCGTGCTGCTTTACATCCGCAAATGCAAACCGCACTACCCGATTTTCCATTTTATCCAGAGGCGAACCAATTTTCCCAAAGGAAGGGCCCTCCTTTATATCCGTCCATCGGAGGGTTATGATGTGCGGGCTTGTGCGGATGGTGTCCCCATCGACGCTACTGTGACTCTGCCATTTGGGTTGCCTGGAAATGAGTCTCGGCAATGAGGCTTGGCAAGAAAGCAGGCACCAAAGGTACACACATTGTCTGTCTCCTCTTACACTTGTGGGAATCATCAACAGAAACCGGAAAAGGCACGTTAACGGTAGCCCCGAATATATTTTTTATCTCACTCTCAAACAGGGAGGTGCGGAAACCAGTAAAACCAGAATCATGACCTAGAGGGTACCGCCCAGTTTTCAACAAAACCGAGTGAAACGTCTCTCCCATGCACTTTCTCATTTTAATCAGGCGAAGGTAATCGAATTTGCTGGTTGGTGGGTTCGGCCGGTTGGTGGGTTCGAAACATCGTTATAATTCCAGCAGGGGTGGGGTTATGATAATATTTTTCTCCTTGTCCCCCATTGAAAATGCTGTCTAGTGAGCATGTCCGTTTTCCCGAAAAGCGAGACAAACATATGATTGGATCACCGTACCAGTTAGTGGGCAAGGTTCAGCAGCCAGTGTGGACGAGAAGAGAACCTTTATAGGGTAAAAGTTTGGGGGTCAGGTAACCAATCATTCCACATGATTCCCGTCCGTGCGTGTAATATGCTTCCTCTTCATGTCCTACATGTTTCGCACATGATACTGATTCGCTGCTAATGGGGTGGAGATTTTATGATATATTTTTTTTTTATATTTTCCTTCTCCTCCTTTCCCACATTGGCGAAACGATACCTCCCTCTTTCCCACCTTTTAGGCCTCGACAGAGAGGTTCGGCCCGGAGTATTTTAGCAACGGCACCTCGAAACATGTTTTGATGGTTCGGAAAATATATTGGCGCTTTATGCCTTGCCTGCTGCTTGTTGCCTACTAACGCTGTCCGTTGCTTATACTGCCAAACCTATTGCCTGGCTGCCTACTGTCGAGTTTAAAAAAAAATAAAAAATAAAACTTAAAAAAGAAGGAAGGCAACAAAATAAAAATAAAATACAAAGTGCAAACAGAGCAGAGCATACACAACAGCCGGCATAGTGGGTTTTATAAAGTACAAACCTTTTTTCCCCCGAAGGCAAGTGAGCCGCAATATACGCATATACGACTCTCGGGCGGACAGTGCTTGTGGCTCTCGGTTCGAGACTTGACTTTGGTACTTGAAAAGCGTAAACAGTTTCATTGAATGGATAACGGCGGTTCGATTCGGTGGTTGACTGGATTTACCCTAAACGAGTGTGTTGAATTCGCTTAAAATATATTTTCATGTTTTTTTTTTTAAATTTTTTAAATGCCTCCTACAGTCGCGTTGGATTGTGTAAAATGCGATGTATAACGGAAAATGCTAAATCCCGCGTGTTACACGGCCGTGTGGTGAGTTTGGTGTGTTTGGTGAATTTGGTGAATTTCTATTTTGTTTAGAAAAATCAACCAGCACCAAATATTTGAATAAAAAAATAAAACGCTCTAAAATCAACCAAAGGAAAAATAAAATGTATTAAGTGTTGTTCTACGGTGTGGTGAATTTGGTGAATTAGTTTAGTAAAATAGAAAAAAAACAATTTTTGCACGAGAAAAGAAACTGTTTCACCCCTTAAACAGGACAAAACGGACAAGAAGAAGAAAAACATTATCACAGAGGTGAAGACGTAAAAGCAGATGAAGAGAAGAATATAGTCACATATCGGGGAGGGGAGGGGGAGGCGGGGCGGAAGGGGGGTAGCACTAGCTCCCTTAAAAAATTTTTTTTTTGTTGGATGAAACAATATGAACGCATGAGATCCATGAGGTTGCGCCGCGCGTATTTTAAATACACCACACCGTCCGTCCGTTGTGCACAGTGTGTCTCGGGATATGATGGCGATGATAAACACAAAACACACGTTGCCTCCTTGCAAGTTTCTATCCATAACTTTTCAGTCGTAATTGGTTGCGACATTGAGACGGACGCATATACCCTAAGCGACCGTTTTGTTGTCGTTTCGGTTATTTTTTTTTACTTTTTAAAAAAAAATAAAATATACACAGGTGCAAAGTAACAATAGGATAATTCTGGTTATTGTTAAGAGAAAAACAAAACAACTTATTTTATACTTACAAAACAATTCCGCCGAGTAGTGATTGAAATAAAATATTTTTTTGCTTTTTTTTGAAATTTTTGCAACGTTTGTCGGTTCGGTAAGATTTTACAAAAATAAAAAAAAGGGTGCCCCGAGTGATTTGGTGATGTGCGGATTAGTTTTAAACCTCTCAACAGCACGACTGTCCCTGCGATAGTATTTTTGTAGGGCCACAACAAATCGGTTATTTCTTTTTAAAAAAACAAAAAACAAAAAAAAGAAACAAAATTTATTTATTTTGAGATATTGGAGAAAATTGTTTGAATAGTCCACGTCTCAAAAGAAGCCGAAATAGTTGTTTTCCTCCCATTTACATTTACATTTAATTTTTTAACCCTCCCCCCCTTTTTCAGTAAAACAAATGAAAGGACTTTAAGCCACCACCACAACAACTAGAAATCCTAAATAATGCAAAACATCTCAGAAACCTAGCGAAGCTTATTTAAGAATAAAACAAAATCCCCCTACAGCTAAAAATGACGAAAATAAATTGTGCGAATTTAATTTTATGTGAAGTAAAAAAAATGCCCTTAACAAATATATAGCACTACCGCAAGTAAAGGCATAACGACTTTTATTGCTTTTATATTAAAAAAACAACAGCAACAAAACAACAGTGTGTTTAGATAGGGAAAGGAAAAAAAAACAATTTTTCAAAAATTCTAAAAGCAAAAATCATATTGTGCATACAGTGTAGTGTATCGAGAGCATAGAGCAAGTGTGTGTCGTGTAGTGTGACCTTGAGGAAAATTTGTTTTTTTTTTTTTTGGATTTTGTGAAACAACAAAGAGAAAAATCATCAACAACATTTTCGCGTTACAACCAACGCCGACCATGGGAGCGGCTGTCACTCCCTGGCCAGGCTCAATGATGGACAGAGTCGCATCACTCGATGATATGCCGCATAAAGGTAAAATGTTATAAATTTAATAAAATTTTGTTCTTCGGTATTTTTTGTTGTTGTCTTTTTGTTCATATCAAACACTTGAAGAGCCAAAAAACCAAAAGACCAAAATATATCAAAGACCTTAAAACCTAGAAGGGTGAAATTTTCAAGGGTTTCTTCCCCTAATGACGTAGGCACACACTACAAGGGGATTTTTCGAAATTCGACCCCCATGGGGGTAAAAAAAAACATACGGTATAGTAAATTAATTAAATTTTGCAATCAGGCTTACCCAAAGGTTCAAAATTTGTCGTAATATTTCCTTGGTTGGCCGCTTTTAAAAGGGTTTTCAACTTAGATTGATATTCAGAAGTGGGATGGACGAAATATGAAAAAGTCACCCAAACTAGTTAGTCATTCGATAAACCTTCACTCAGAGTATTTATTTCATTATTTAAAAGGTTAAGAATTTTATCTTGTGTTCTTGCAACTCTTGAATGCCATTCAAATTCGAACTGTTTAAAAAACAAACCCGTTGGGGGTGGGGGGCGTATGCTTTTGAGTTTAAATATATAGTCACATATTTTTCATGCAATTGGAAATGCAGTTAAAAGTGTGTACCGCTTTGTGTTAAAAACTTCCAAGAAATTTAATAGGTTACGCAGATATTGAGTTACAGGGTGGTCCAAATAAATTATATGTCCCTAACTGAGTGCCCATATCTTGGAAATCGCTTAAAGTCACTTGTTTTCCCGTCGTTTACAGTTTTGTTTGCTTGTTTTAAGATATCATAGAAGGCGAATTACTAAAATTAATAAGAAACTTAATATTCTGTATGAGATTTGATTTTGTCACTTTTTGTTTTTTATTTATTTTTTTATTTTGCGTAGGGCAGTAACTGGAGAATTTTTAACGAAGACATAAGAGAGGATCTCCAGTACAGCCAGACGTGAGACCATATGTTGTCTGAACCGGTTGTTGTTTTATAAATAAAAAAAATAAATACAAAATGGCAAAACTTAGAAATAAGTGCCCTCCTCCACCCGATGCCATCTTATGCTTAATAAAAATTTAATAATTATTAAATAAAAAGATTTTTGTAGAACCGTAGCCTTATAATAAGCCAGCCGTTCTTTGTTATTTCTTTGAGTACATATGTGTATTTTTTTCTTCATTCTTCTAGACAATGTCATTGAGATGAAAGTGAGAAATTCCGGATTAGCTGTGGAGCACACAACTGCTGGAGCCTACTTTGCCTCAACCTACCGCCTTGCGACAGATGATGAATGTATGTGTTGTTTTACAAAAACCCCCCCAAATGTTTTTTGTTTTCTGTTTTCCATTATTTTCTTTTATTGTTTTATTACCAACATTTACACAAAATGAAATGCACAAAAAAAAAGAGAAAGAAAAAGAAATGAAAATTTTTGTTTTGTTATGTTTTTTTGCGGTTTAAAAAAAAAATAAAATCAACTTTTCACACAAACAAACAAACGAAATAAAATAAAATAAAAATAGGTCATAAGGCAATAGTTTGGGGCAATGTGGCATCGACAGTGTCGGTTGAAAAATTAAAAAAAAAATAAACCAAAACAAAAATTAAATCACAATATTAGACAAGTATCTCTTTTCTCAAAACAAGACAAATGTGAAAGGTGCACCTACCACAGAGTAACGTAACGATCCACCTGACAATATATTTTTCTTTTTCAAAATACAAAACCAAAAAAAAGTAAAAAAAAATAAAACAAACACCCCAATAGGCGGATAGGCTGAAAGGCGGCTTTGCCCTGTCCACACAACCCCGCAAGCGAAGAGGGAGTTGCCTACTCGCATTCCTTTTACGTGAAAATATTAAATTTCACCTCATCATATTTGTCGCATATCGCTATAGGTATGGCCCCTTGCACGAACAGTAGGTACGCGCTTTTTGCTCCTTCCAAGGAGATTTACTCACATGCCTTACGTGTAGCGCCGATATCACCTAGCAGCCCCCAAGGGAAAAAAATTTTTTCTTAAAAAAAAAAATTAAAATAATAAAAAAAACAAAAATGAAGTAACGAAAAAGCAGGGCCCTAAAGACGCTGACTTCTATCATTTTACCTAAGTATCGGGTTACGTCCGATGTTTTTTATAGTGAGGCCCGAGTTTTACACACAAAACAAAAAGGGGCTCCACTTCTTTACTCGATAAAGGTGAAGTCAATTTTTCCCAACTAAACCAAATGGCGTGACATTTTAGATAGAATTTTGTGCCCCAGAAACACGAAAAATAAAATAAAATAAAAACAAGAGACTGAAGCGAGATTACCCTGGATCACAGCCAGAGGAGAGTGTATGTGGTGTGTGTATGTCCAGCCGATAATCCCTTGCTAGATATCGGTACCCTCTTTTTAACCCACCCGAAACCTAATAAAGCTATCAAATAACCACAAAACTAAAAATAAAAAAATATATTAAAATATTGGATCAGTCCCTTAGATAAGATTCAATCCGAATACTGTCAGGGATTGCCTTGTTTTAGAGAAAGCAGTTACGTCCACCGCTGAGTGCGGTCACATAGAGCGACTGTCGCCGCCGCCGTCACGTTTTACCCGCAACAACGAAATACGGTCCCCATAGAATAATAACAAAAAAAACAAGCAAATGTTGCAACACCTGAACGAGCCGGTTTTTCTTATTTCTTGCTACAAAAAACACTTACCCGACATAGCCAGGGGAAATACATTTACGTACATCAAGTCCTGTGGACTGACTTTTACCGGCTTTCCCGCCGACAGATCGACCAGATCCTCACACTAAATTTGCCTATTTCAAAAACATAGGGCCTAAAATTTTTATTCCTTGAAAATATATAAAACACACACAATTCCCCTGGAAATTTATAAAGAGAGATACTCAGGACTCCCTATCGTTGCAAAATTGAAACAAAATCGGTTTGGGTCTCGCGGAAAATTCCCGTTTTTTGTTAAATCTATACCCTGTATTTTTATTTTATTTATTTGTTGCAAAAAAATTCCCCAATGTTTGCCTTCAAAATAAAATACAGTAAAAAAACCCCGACGGCTTTTGGCGGAAAAAATTAAATGTTGGCCTTTGACCTTGAATAAAATTTTTACCACAAGTCGAATCGATGGGGACTTTTGATATTTTATGTGTAATAGTGTATTTAAGGCCTGTACCAATTTTCAGCTCTATATGTGAATTTTTCCGTAGTTAAATTTCTATTTTGATTGGACTACGACTAGTACGAGTGGTTCAATAGAACAAATCAATCAGCGGTCGTTCAACTGATATACTATTAGATTGAGTGGAATTGCACCGGACTATAGATTGAGTGAAATTGCACCGCTGCTGAGAGCCTGAGACAAAAGACAGGAGCTGCTTCAACTTTCCCTCAAGAGGTTTCATGTGCACTGCACTGCAATACCAATTTGAGGGGAAATCGATCAAATAAATCAGCGCCTCGAACCATTTCCCTCAAAATGACTTCCAACTGTTCACACGATTTGAGTGATCTGGCTTCCACATTTTTAAATTCGCACAGTAGCATAGTGGATGCAACCGTTTCATTCCCATTCCGTTCGCAGCAAGTTCCACTCAAAATAAGAAAAGCTTGCTGAATCCGTTGGAATTTTGTTTTGTGCATTTTCACAACTCACACACGCCCGCCCAGCTAACGATTTTTGGGTGGAAATTTTGCATTATCGCGATTAAAACAAAACAAGCGATTTTGCCACATTTCCGTGCTACGCGCACGCACAGATTATTTTATTTGAATTGTTTTAGCCCGATCAACGCTGTGCTGGGGAAATTTGGAATTGTAAAATTTCGGAATTAGAGGGGAATCGGAATTTCTCCTCGATTGGATGGTGTTCTAATTGTCGATGTGGATTGCATGAACCCTTTCAAACAAAAAACAAACCCTGTTGCGCCATAATAGAGTCATAACTCGGCCAAAATTCGCAGGGTGTCATCATTACTGTCATTATCCTCGTCATATCTCACCAATAACATGGTCATCTGTTCAACGCACATTTCGGCCCATTCATTCACATACAAAAAAAGAAGACCAGGCCCAATTGAGTTAACTAATCCAATTTTTCAGACGACCTTAATTTAGACATTTTTGCATTGTAACATCTGTTTGCACAGTGCGTCCGAAACGATGCAAATAATTCCCTCCACAGAGTATCCCAGCCGTGTCCAACTGTTTTGGGATCGGACAAAGAATGTGCAGAATAGCACAAAAAATAAATAAAAAAAATTACAAGGAGCCAGGTCATGCCTTCAGACGGGATCACAGGATCCAAAAGAATAAAGTAGCAAGTAGGGTACCTTCATAGGCCGGCACACATCTAAGGGATCACTCACTCGCCAAAGTGTGACATGCTGTACCTACAAAAATGAAATTTCTTTTTTTTTTTTTTATCAAGAAGCTGACGACGAGACGACACGTCTCAGAGGTCCGAATCAAAACATTAATAACACAATCCAGGGGTAGACTGCATATGGACCGATAGATAGATGTGAGGGATGAGGGATGAGAAACTAACAAATTATGCCTTACCGAACCGTAAGTAGTCTGTTCGATTTTCTGGACGGCCGGCAAAAAATGAAAGGGCAACCAAACAAAAGCAAGTACAGAGCCACTGGGATCTTGGGCCGGGGCCGGGGCCGGCAATTTCGGCTAACAAGAATAAGAGAATTGAGAAAAAGTTAGAAGTAAGGATTCCGCCATCGCGTACTATACATACAGTCAGTCGGGTCAGGTACTTCATTCACGGCTATTGTGTGCCTTGTGTATGACCCCTGGTGTCACTTTTATAGCAAAAAAAGTAAAAAAAATAAAAATAAAATAAAATCCCTTTGCACCGATCATAATTAAGTTCTTTCTGCGGCCTGTGAAAAACCTCCGAAAAATAGGATAACCCTCTTTACATTTTTGTTGAACATTTCTCAAGATTTTTTCTCTATAGGACACACAACAGTCCCATTCAGTTGCATTCTTTGCAGATCCTTTACCGGTAAAATGCATCTTGAAGGGCTCTTATTGTCTATTGAGTGAATTTTTGTAAAAACGCTACAGTGTCAGCCTAGAATCAAAGCAAACACTCGACTATAAGGTCAAGATGTGGGATATACTTTGATTAAACAAAAGTGAGCGCTTGTCATTAATTTGTTGTTTTTATTTAGAAAAATTGATGAAATTGTGAAGGGAAAATTGCCATTTATAAAAGAGTTGTTTACTTCGTCCCACACGAGCAGTTGAGTGATAAGCGTGCTCAACTGCCGATCCAAAAGACCCAGGTTCGAGTCCCACTTGGGCCCAACGTGGGATTTTCGTAATAAAGGACAGATGGAAGCCCTGTCAATTAGGATAGCTACTGCGGGCTAATCACCCAGCATAGTGTACATAAAAAGAATCAAGAAACGAAATCAGAACCTCGAATTGAAGAGGCCATTGTAAAGAGAGACCTAGTGAAGTATGAAATATCAGAAATCAGAAATATACAAAACACGGGTTGAGTCCCGAAGGATATTTAAAAATACTTTCGTTCCTTGCTTCTAGCAAAGACAAAATCGGTCCAGCAACGTTTCAAACATTTTCGATTTCTTGCCAAACATGAAACAGTTGAGAAATTCGAAATAAATAAAAACAAAGCGCGTAGGCCAAAATGTATGTCATCATAGTTTGTCCCATATTTCCAAAAGTTTATTATAGGGTGCACCTATAATACATTTTACCTCTCCCATCAGATTACCGTTAAACCGGCGAAATGCCCATATCGATGTGATTTAATTGCTCCAGAGATACAACACCGGCTAATCCCCGATGTCTTAAAGAAAACGGACAGGTCACAATGGTATAACGGCGATAAGAACCGATCAAATCAATTGACTATACCCAAAAACTCAACCGACCGCACCAAAACTGTTTCTGATATTTGTAGGCATACCTCAATCTCATTTTTCTTTTATTTATTTATTTATTTTCCTTTTGCCTTTCCTTTTTGTTCAAATTTATTTTTTGTTCTATGGTCACATGATTTCCCCGAAGGATATTTGCCCTCCATCAATTAATCGCTGCATCTTGTAATTCTGTCAAAACGTCTAATAGCCTTGTATGTTGCGAATATTGTGTGCGGTTCGGTCTGGTCGGTGAAAACCTTTTTATATTTTTAAAAATAGCTAAAGGTAACCTGAGACCGATCCGCACCGCACCGTTCGATACCGTCAAGGCGGATAGTCGTTAGCGGGATGATGTGATGGTCAATGTTATAACAAAGTAAAACGTCTATTCGATTTTTATTTTTTATTTTTACTTGTACGTAGTATTTTTGTTTTCTTCATTGTTTTGCTGTTGCAGCTTTTTGCCTTTTTAGTAGACCGTCCCCGTTGAAGTTGATTTCAGTTTCAGCATTGGCGGCGACTGTTTCACGTCAGCTCTCATTGGTGCACCTCTCACAAAAGTGCAGAAAGCGCACAGTGCCAATTTATGGGATGGCTTATTAAAAATAAAAAAATACACACGGAGAGGGGGTAGGTGCGACTGCATAATAGACAGGCCTGGGGAAATGTAGCAAAAGACACATCTCAAATGTTTTTCTTATGTGAATTTAAATAGGCTTGGCACAAATCGCGTGCGAAATAATAATAAAAAAATTAATTGCACAAAAAAAATAAAATATTCAATAAGGGATGCTGACAGCTAGGTGGCATCGTCTGGAGGATGGGGGGACAGAGAGAGAGTGTACGGGCAGGGGGACCCGATAGAGCGTGGTGTCAGACCGGCGACGATGACGATAACCAGCCAACCACCCAGATCTCCTCAGAGCCGGTATTGTGCTTCGCTAGAATAATTTCCAATCGACCGATTAATGTGGTGTGGCATTCTTCAAAAAGTGTCAACACGAATTAGTGAACGGTTGAAGTGTGCACAGTCAGGCCCATAGGCTAGAGTTCTTCTCGTTCGTTGCCTGTGAAAACTGAAAACGCCTGCCTTTTGCCTTGCCTTGGCTTGGCCTGTTCTGGTCCCCTTGTATCACACTCCTCAGTCGACGGAGTCAGACGAGCAAGGGGGGCAACGGTGAGGGAGGTGGCGGTAACAGGCTGTATGTCTAGAGTCGGACAAGGGGGACGAAGGGTGGTCCCGACGGTATGGAATATTTTTAATCGTCTCATTTTTTTTTTCCGAATTACAAACATTCGATTTTTCTGCAAAATTAAATTTAAAATAAAAAGAAAAAAAATGATATCGTGTATAGTACCCGCGTCCCGCCTGTACACGCCGCGGCCGTCTTGGGCCTTCTTAAGATAAGGACAGAAGAGAGCTAAGATGTACACGGACGGGTGGAGGAGGAAATGGAAGAGGAAACAAAGGAAATGAAGTCAAAATAAAACGATAAACCACAAAACCGCAAGCATTTGTCAACATATCGAGCAATAAACTGAAAGTTATTCGGACTTAACTTCACTTTTTGTTTTTCTGTTTCATTCACTTCATTTTACTTTATTTTCCCCCATTCCATTTATTATTTATTTTTTCAATTTTTATCTTTTCGACACCAGACTCACTGCTCACTGGTCTTTTCGTGTAATTTGTACATGGGCGGCAAACTGTGACCCCACACGTTGGCTTATCCCAAAAGAAAATCAAAAAGAAAACAAACAAAAAAAACTATCGAATGCACTCCCCGTGGAACACAATTAGTCTTATTACGTTAAGAAGTGTGCTTCCGGTTCGGTTCGGTTAGGAAGGATTTCGAAATGCCTTTAGACACCTTGTTGCTCCCTTTCAGCTCTTTAACCTCTTTATGCTAATTGTAACGCCCGCTTACCCGGGAACTGATTCACAAAACAATACAAAAAAAAAGATTCACTAAACCGAAAAAAAATTACAAAAAAAAAATAAAACAAAAATTTTCTTTTTCGTATTTCTTAATTATTTTTTGTTTCCTTTTCTTGTTGTTGCTTTTTTTTCTTATCTTTTCCCCCAACCACAGGTCATAGTGGTGTAAATCAACTAGGCGGCGTATTTGTGGGTGGTCGGCCACTACCTGATTCGACGAGGCAAAAAATTGTTGAATTAGCTCACTCAGGTGCACGTCCCTGTGATATTTCCCGGATACTTCAAGTATCTAACGGATGTGTTAGTAAAATTTTG
The DNA here is from genome assembly GCA_947538895.1 of Neoitamus cyanurus. Taxonomy (NCBI): domain Eukaryota; kingdom Metazoa; phylum Arthropoda; class Insecta; order Diptera; family Asilidae; genus Neoitamus; species Neoitamus cyanurus. The sequence goes on from OX384549.1 coordinate 11,003,799, forward strand.
GGAAGGTAAGTTAAATATATTTTTATGTCACGCATAGATGCATGCAACACCCTCGTACACAAGATTGTAGGCAATTTACAAACAACCTTTATAGCGACCTCAACGACTGGATAGAATTTCAATAAGATTTGGTGGGTATTTTTAAGGTACCAAAAAAGAAAAAACAAATTTATAATTTATGTGACAACTAGTGCAAGTCCCGCTTTACCTGTCCTGGCTTGAGGTGCTACAACTTTGCCAACTCAAACAATTAAATGTCATACATAAATATTTTGTGAATTAAATGATAGAAATAAGTTATGTGGTCCTTTTGCGACAGATTGGAGCATTGAATTTCAACAAAACGGTTTTATCACATCTTTGGGAATTGTTTCAAAGTGTATTATAGCAATTGCCCGATGGTGCCCAACGAGGGGGGCACTTTCGGTAGTCAACATGGAAAATTGTCAAATGAATGTTCAAATAATTTTATTTTTTTGCAGTTTAAACATCTTGAACTTCGAAATGTAAAAAGTAGATATTAAATCAGCGACCTCAAAAACCCCTATGTATTCATTTATACGAAAATCCGTTCAATTTGAGAATTTTCGATCACCATATTGCATTCGGCATATTCAGTGTCCAAATTTCGGTAGTAAATTCGAGATCAGTAACCGCCCAAACGTTCTTACACTTGTCTCTGTGAGTTTTAGATTTCGGTGAACAACCAGCGCCACCAAATCAACAGTGTTAAAACTGTAATGGCCGACGGTGCCCCAATCTCCCCTATATTAGCAGTTTGTAAAAAAAAAATTATTTCTTCAGCTCCTCCTTAGGAATAAAAAAAAATAAAACATTCTCCGAATTTATTTTATTATACATAATTTAGTATTCTTTGATTTATTAAATATTTTTTTTTTGTTAAAAGCATCGGACAAGAAAATAAAAATATCTCGTAAATTAGGAGCTGGGAAAACCACTTGAGAATTAAAAATTTAAATTCGCAAACACTAGACGCTGAAAAAATACCAACAACTGAATTAAGAGAACGCCCAACTAATAAGAAAATGTTGAAAAAGGCAAACCCCAGGAGCAGAAAAATTGTTTGCAAACAAAACACCAAACAGAGGAATTAAAAATATAAGAACCAGCAAAAAGAGAACAAAAAAGATGAAGGCACTTACCGAAACATTCGAGTTGTTGCTGTAAAGAGAAAAAAAAGAATTGAAAATAAATAAAAAACACAAAAGAATGTAAAGCTGTAAATGTGCAGGGAAAAAAGAAGAACAAGAAGCAGAAAACCAAAACAACACGACAAAATTAACGAAAATTGGAAAGTTTCAAAAACTCACCAAACATGTGACAAATAAATTTTAGCCGGGCTTACATATACATGTCGGGGGGGGGGGGGGGGGGGGGAGTGTTTTCTGAGTGCGTGCCTTAAGGGAATTTACACTACGGGGCTTACTTTCCCGGTGAACGGGACTTTCTGGGTTAGAAAACGCAAAATCAGGCAAAATGTATTCCAGGAAGCACCAGCATAGAAAGAAACTGACAAACAAAATCACAAACTCAAATCCTTGAAGCGAAAAATAAAATGAAATTATAAAACAAACAAGAAACAAAAACCCAAACAAGAGAATTAAAAAAAAAAACTCACCCTAAGAGCAGGAAAAGAATTTTTATGAAGGAAAATATAAGCTCCGGCCATAAGGTGCAAAACTTTTAAACTCTTCTTCATACACTTTTTACGTCGATTATCGGTTTCCGATTTAGAGCCGAAAAACAAACCCCAGAGTTGGAAAAATTAAATGGGGAAAAAAACAAAACAATAAAATGTCATAAATGATTGCGGTAAGAAAAGGTAAAGAGTGAACTGTTAAATAAAAACCGTTAGGTACGGGAGAAGGTCACTGCATAGTCCCCCACCACTGGCAGCACTCGCAGCACTCGAGTACCTCAAGATCACCAGTCATCGGAATTAAATAAAATCCTCCCAATCTGGCGGTTTGTTGATTTTAAAATTCCCAGCGATTGTACTGCACCACCCATTGCATTGATTGCGCTAATGTGTCTGCCAAGGCGAAGTCTCGGTACAGGTAAATAGAACCCCAGGGAGGCTATCTACAGGAAGCGCCAATACATAAAAATCGAAAGGAGCCCCAGCTGTGGGGGCCGCACTGTAGAGACAAGCCGACCGACCGCTCTGGGGTAGTGAGATCAACTGAAGTTAGTAGCTACCAGCACTGCAGTATCTACTAGACAAACATCGGGCCCATCGGGGTAGCTGAGAGATCTTCAGTGAATGTCCCCGAGGCGAGGGTGAGATGTGAGTGAGTAGAGAGATAGAGAGGTACCTAGGGGCTCCAGTTGTGCTGCTGCAGAGTTCAGGGTACTCAACTAGTGCGAGATCATCTTGTAGACACTCTCTCCGGGTAGATACTAAATTCAATTAATTCCACTAGTTACCATTGTACCGTCGCCGTCGGTCAGGTGGCTTCGGTACTTCGGGTGGTAGTGCAGATTGAAAGTAATTATTTTAAAATATAATAAATCCGCATCATGCGGAAACTACTGGATGGATTTAAATCAAACTCGATACGGTAGTTGCTTGTGTCCTTGTTCAGGTTATAGGATAATTTTCATTCCGAAATATAATACGAACAGGAGTTCTTGCGGGACAGTAAAAAAAACAAACTGCCCAGCCCAAACCAATCGATCTAGATACATGAAATTTTAGGGGTTTCTTGCCCTAATGACTTAAGCACCCACTACGAAGGGATTTTTCAAAATTCGACCCCTAAGGGTCTTTTAGGATCGATAATTATTTTTGCAGGGTGTTGGGGCTGGCGGGGGTACACTAAAGACAGAGACAAAATTCGAAACCCAATCCAACAAGATTTACAAAATTAAAATTCTATCCAGTCGATTAGCAGCTGCAAAATTTAACTTAAAGGCCACACCGTAGTATGTAGGCTAGGCAGCAACATTTCAATTTGAGATGAGAATAAACTTTGTAGTAACAAAATAAATAAATAAATTAAAAAAAGAATTTCAAAGCAGTCCCACCCATTCCGTTAACTGCTCTTGTCTCACCAAAAATAACAAAAATAATTTTTTTTTCTGTTTTCTTTTTTTTTTTTGCAGATATTATGAGACTGGTAGTATACGGCCGAGAGCAATTGGGGGCTCAAAACCTCGTGTTGCAACCGCCGAAGTTGTTAGTAAAATTTCCCAGTACAAACGTGAATGCCCAAGTATATTTGCATGGGAGATTCGGGATCGATTGCTACAGGATGGGATTTGTTCGAATGATAATATCCCTAGTGTAAGTTGTTTCATCTATTTAATTTTTGTTTTTGTTTTTGTAAAGACAAGTGCTAACCCTATGAGTGACATTCAGAATAGCAACCAAGGGAGGGGCCAATATGCAGCCATTTGGTGTTTTTTTTAATTTTCCGTAGGATGCTTACGTAAATACGCAATTACGTAAATGTGCAGCCCTTTGGAAAGCAAATAGTTTTTTTAACCTTACTGGGGCGTTTTTCTACGGGAAGTCGGGATATGTGGAAAACTGAAAACGAGTGCATTCCCTTTTGCCTATGTGCCCCTAGTTAACGCAATAGGAGCCGATTTACGTAAAACCGCGGTCCTGCAGCCCTTTGCCAAGAAAATAGTATTTTAACCTTACTGAGGTATTTTTGCTAAGGTAAGTCAGATAACAAGTACTGGGCCAGTTTCATTGACGACCGCTGTACACCTCCACAAAAAAATAAAATAAAAAAAAAATTAACTTGGCGACAAAAAGAGCGACGACATTCAAATGGCACAGCAGCAGTAGAAAAAAAAAGAAAAGAATTATGAAACAAAATGCGCCGCATGATGGGCCAACCAGACCAACCTTCCTGGCACTTTTTCATTTTATTATTTCCCTTTTACCCAACCCAGTCTGGCGGAGTGGGTATTTCCCGGTCCCGGGGATGAAATGTTCCCGATATGGGACTTGATTGTATTGCATGCCCGTGCGAGGGTACGTGCCAGTGTAAGTGCTGGCACGGCGTTTATTATTCGTCCGTGATCATTATATAATAACAGCCGGGGCGCAAAAGATTCTCCACCCCTTCGAGATAAGACTGTCCTTCTTTTATTTATTTTTTTTTTTTTTTTCGGGGGTTTTTCCCTCCGCACATTTTTATATTCAACTCCCAGAGAGAAATTCCGACCCTATACTACTTCGGCATTCCCCCTGGGTACGCAAGGGTATTTGAACAAAATGTCCTCAAGGGGTGGCAGATTTGTTGCTACTGCTACAGCCGCTGTGTTGTGATTTCTTAAATACACTTTGCGTTCGCTCCCCCCAGCCCCTATTTCCGCTAACTAAGTGTGTAAACTGTCTTTGGATGTGACAAAAATTTCTTCCTTTTTTTTTCTTTTTTCCTTCCTTTCTTTTGGGGTTGATTTGCCGGGCTATTGTTAACAGTTGCGCTAGGGAGGGTTTTGATGGGTGCCCCGATCTGGATATTCACCCATAATTTTACTGCCGCCACCTTGGCCATCCCCTCCCTTCCTTCCGTTTTGCCCTCCCCCACCCTTTTCCCCCCAAATGCCCGCCACAAAGGAGCTGAAGGTGAAGGGTGGTTATTTTGGGTGCGACTGGAAAATACACACTTTTAGGGTCGGGTAACTTTTGTTCATTGAGAACATTTTCTTTGCCGCCGAAGGCTTTTACCTTTATTGGCTCCGCCGCGCGCTATGCTGTGCCTCTGCTGGTTCGGTTTTTAATGTTTCTGTTCTGGAGCCCACGTTGGGCGCGCGGGGGGTTCTGCTCTGATTGCTTTTTTTTCCCTTCTTCCAATTTTCTTTCACAATTTTTTTTTCTGTTAGGTGTCGACGCCCAAGTTTTTGTCAACCCCCCCACCCGGTACGCGTATTATTCAAATTTTTAGCACATTTGACAGTCTTTGACTTTGGTTTGCTCCCGTCGATTTTTTTTTGTTGCCCCCACCCCTCCCACTACCCATCAATACAGCAGATGCGATGAAAAGTGTAATTATTTTCTCGTGTGCGTCTGTTCTTATTTTGTTTTTTTTTTATTTATTTTTTTGTCACAGGTATCTTCAATAAATCGCGTACTGAGAAATTTAGCCGCACAAAAGGAGCAACAGCAACAGCATCAGCAGCAGAGTATAACGGGCACGGGAACATCTAGCCATTCGGGACAACAGACATCCACACCATTGGGGAGTGGCAGTAGTGGGGCTAGTGGTGGCGATTCGGTCTATGATAAATTGAGACTGTTAAACGGCCATCATCATCATCAAAGTGGTCCACCTGGTGGATGTTGGCCAAGGGCACCGGCTGCGTGGTATTCAACACCACTAAATGGGGGATCACCTTTTCCCATTCAGCCGCTTAGTCCGAATGGACCAACTTCATGTACAATTCTGCCAGATGATATAAATTCGAAAAAAGGTTTGTGCTAATTTTTTTTTCACCCTTTTTTTTACTGTTACTTTGTATATTCACACGAAAACGTATTAGATTTAGTTGGGTGGAAGAGAAGGGCATCATGGCATGTGCTGTGTGGCACGTAGCGCCGTCCTGTTGGGATCAGGGTGAGGAAGTGATTCTTAGAAACCGCGTGACTGCTTGCTGTCGAGTCGGCAGAAATATGCACCAGGTAGAAATGTTTAGCCAACAAATATGGGCCTGGGACATACATACACACTAGTGCAAATGTCTATAGGCAAAAAAGCAATAGGGACATTGAAGTGCTTCAGTTTAATTTGAGTGGCAAAACATTCCTTCAAAGTCAAATAAAATAAAATAAAAGAATAAACGGAATGTTTTCATTTATAATTTCTGGACTCATATGTATGGCTGACCAGTGGTGTCTGCGAAAAGAAGATTATTGGCAAATTGCTCCCCATTTTGATTATATTACCGAAAATAAAACCGTCCCGACTAGCCTCGGTGCAATTTGGCTGTTTCCTACTTGGGGATTTTTATTGAATAAAACATGAGAGCCTTCGATTTGTTTTTTTTTTCTTTTTGCCCGTTATCCCTACAAAGGTACAATACCAAACAGAAAGGGAATATCTATCAGTCACTTAAGTCCACAAGAATGTCGGTGTGTGTCCTTAGAGAAATGGGGACCAGAGCAGCACAAATTATGTCTCTTAAAGTTGAAGACTCGAAGTGACTTAGCTGTAAGGTGACTGCACTATTTATCGGACGGTAGTGACTATTTGGATTTGGACCCCACCGGTGTGTGTGTGTGTCCATGTGCCCAATAGCGCGAAATACATACATCCCACATCGGGTACAAAATGTCGCTCATTAATTAATTATTAATTAACTATTTATTGGAAGAATTTCGAAATCTTACTAGGCCAGTGTTGTTGCTGACCCCCTAAGAATATCTTTTGCAAAATTTCGTGAAATTCCAAAATGCAGTTTAAGCGCAATGACGTAACATACGAACAGTTTATTTTTTCAACAAAATCTCAATTGGTTTTTTTATTTTATTTTTTTTCCGCGGCTAATCTAAACCGATTACCCCCTGACCCCCGATTTTCCTCTTATAACACTTTAAATTTCCCACCGTCACACCGTCGAACATCCCGTCCGCAGCCCCTTCCAACAAAAAAAAAAAGTTTCATCTCTCGTCTCGGTACAAACGATATGATGAAAATAGCTGCGGGCTGAGATTTTATCCTTGCGGTTTGTTTACTTAATCTGTTTTTGTCAATTACATGTTCCCCTTTTTTGAACGATTTTCGGCACGGATTGGCAGATTCCCGAATCCCCCTCCGGGGCGATGCCTTCATCAGCAGAATTCTTTAGAAATTACTTCAACTCTGTTGTGGTGATAATTCGCTTAGTACCGCCATTCCCGGCGAGCACTTAGTTCATCTCTTCCTCCTAATCCTCCACCTCATCCTCCTCCATCATCACCACAACTTGATATCTGATCCCTGCCTTTCGTCATAGAGGAGAAAGTGAAGTTTATTTTGGACGGTTTCCTTTGATATCGATGTGAATTAGCAGGAGCGCATCACCCTTTTGCCGCAGCCACCTTTCACGCAGAAAAAGGGATGGATGGTTTTACCGTTAAATCCATGAATTATACCTCTTTTGTCGTGATAATAAGTTGTAATCCCTTTAATTAGCTCCAGGAGGACAGACACACAGATTTGTGGGTGGTAAAGCAATTTCATCCCACTACTGATTTTTGGATGTTTGGGAATGGGGCCGGTAAAGGTGAAGGGGAGGTTTCTTTTTTAATTATTTTTTAGTACTTTGATAAAAGGAATATTATTTAAGATTAAGTTTTACACTTTGTCCTCCACGAATTCACAAAAAAAAAAAATTTGAAAAATTTATATCTACGAGTGTATGTCGGGAGTGTACTCGATTTTGCTACTGTTCACCTAGTTGGCCTACCAGAAGCTGTTTTGGAATGAAAAACAATTTCTCTGGGCCTTTTTTAAGGGTAAACAATTTTTGCTGGCTACCAACATTCGAAAAATTAAATGTGACGGTGGTTTACATTAATATTTACCCCTTTTTACTACCCACACTATTTTTGTTCTCTTGAGAGATTCCCACCTCTAACTCCCACCATATCAACATTTATTTCAACCACCCCCCCCCCCCCACCACTCTACTTCTTGACCATTTTGTTACTATTTTGAATCATCAACGATTTTTTTCTATGTTTTCTCTACGTGGAAAAAATATACGGCAGTCCACCCTATTTGCTATAAATAAAAGTCATGAAAAAATCTTGTCATTTTTAGGGTGCAGGAGGGGGAGGGGGGGACATTTGGTGGGAAAGGAGGTAAATGAGAGATGAGGGAAAAAGCGAAGCTAAAGAGTGAAAGAAGTACGGGACAAAATTTTCTTATCACAAGCTTTCTACTCGAATGAGTTTTGCCTCGGCTTCCTTCTGTGTGCCCTAGACAAGGGATGCATAAGGCGAAAGGATATACTATAGAGGGGGTAGCTGGGATGGAGGGGGGGATGGGACTCTCATCGTATCTACCGTACTAAAATTGCACACCCATACATTTTGAATGTGATAAAATAACTGTGTGTATACTCAGATCCGATTTTCATCCATGAAACCCTTGCCTGCCACAAAACCCCCCCTTACCCCCCACCAGCCACCAACAAATGCACAATCGTGCGCTTATATTTCTTGTTTAAAGCGAAATTGTGTCGTCTGTGAGGGCGTCATACCTTTTTATTTTTCTTCTCCTTCTTCTTCTTCCTTATATCATTTTTTTTGCAAGTTTTTTTTTTCCCTCTTAAATTTGAAAGGACTTCACTTGCAAAGCACATTTTGTATTCCGAGATGCACTTTGTGTGTGCGCTACGTTAATGCGAGACCCCCATCGTGTGTGGAGCTGGATACCATCAAAATAAACGGTTGGGGTAAAAGGGGAGGGGATAATGTGATTGGGGAGGGAGGGAGGGGGTGGCAAGAAATGTCCCTATGTTGTTTGTTTTGTAACGAACAGGATAAATGAAATATTCACAAAAATGCATTAGGCAAATAGTTGTGCAGGTTTTTATTTTGTGAATTTATCATTTTGTGTGTCTATAAAAATGTGTACAGTCAGCACCATAATTTTTAGAAGAGAAAATAAAATGAAAAAAAAAAAAATATTAACGATACAAATGTTTCACTCTTTGATTGAAAGAAATGGATGGACACCATTCAGACGAGACTGGCTCGGGTGAGGGGGACAATTCAAACACTGGCTCCAATATTGGAGCAAACGACGATGACCAGGCCCGTTTGCGGCTCAAAAGAAAACTCCAGCGTAACAGGACATCATTTACAAATGATCAAATTGATAGTCTAGAAAAAGGTTAGTACGCTTCCCAGTTTTTGTTCTACGTTTGAAAAAAAAAAAAAAACTTTTTGCCATTTTGTTTGATTGTTCCCCCAAAAAAAATAATTAAAAAAAAAACCAAACAAAATTAAATGTTCAATACAGAATTCGAGAGAACCCATTATCCTGACGTGTTTGCCCGTGAGCGACTTGCAGCAAAAATAGGTCTCCCGGAGGCTAGAATTCAAGTGTGGTTTTCGAATCGTCGCGCAAAATGGCGCAGAGAGGAGAAATTAAGGAATCAGAGACGGACACCAAACTCAGCAAGTAATCCAGGTACAGGTGGTTCATCTGCGGGTGGAGGTACACGCAATTTTATTTCTTTTGTTCGTTACTTTAAATTCTTTCACTTTCGAATTACTTTTTTGTTCATTTTTATATTAAAGAAAAAAACAGAAATGTTAACAAAAAACAAAATATCCTTACACGGCCTTACCACTAATTAAAAAATAAATAAAAAATTTTTTTTCTCATCATACACCATAAACAGCAACACTATCAGGTCTTACACCACCACCATTAAGTGGAAGTGCATCAGCTGATCTACAGGCAAGTGGAGGTTTATTGGGTAGCAGTATAGGTGTTGGCAGTGGCCACCATTTACCGACCATACCGTCACTATCGCCGCGATTAAATTTAAATGGGGGATTCGGTAGTACAATGGGTGCCATGTATACATCCATTCATCATCCGCCGATGCCAATGAGTGATTCATACAGGTGTGAAATTTTTACAATCAGATCGTATTTTAAAGTCGGGTATACATTGGCATAGCATGAATATAAAATTATGATTATAATATGGAATTTGCGTGTGATTGCCACCCCACACCTGACACCAGGTGTTTGCTCAAAGGGCTTGTATCCAATTTTGTTGTATGTTAACTGTATGTACCAACGTATACCAGGCTTACCGAATATATTAAATACTCTACAAGTAATTCCCCAATTTTTATTAGCCCAATGACATCAATGTCATCATTTACACATCCTTCGATAACTTCAATGCCGTCCTCTCCGAATATTGGTGTTGTACCGACGGGTGTTACATCAAGTGCATGCCTTCAGCAGCAGAGGGATTTAACACCACCATCACCATATCAATGTCATATGTCATCACGTGGTCCAATAACACCAGTTGGTGGTCCAAACGGTGGACCACCTCCACCATCACATGGTCATTCAACATATGATTCATTAAGCCTCCAATATGGACCACCACCGCCGCCACCACCGAGCACAGCAGCTGCACGACATTCACCATGTAGTCCACATCAAGGTTATCAAATGGTGAATGGTAGCGGTTATCCGACCAATAATAATAGCACTGGTAAGTTATATTAACAGTTATTCCTATATCCTATATAATGCTATCTCAAAAGAGTCTACCAAAAATTGCTGGATATGAAAATGATCCCACTTATGACACCACAAAAAAAAAAAACTAAATAAAATGTCTCAACAAAATGCTGTATCATATTTCTTAACTTTTATATTACTTTAATATTTAAAAATAATTGAAAATTGAAAAAAAAATCCCTCCTCGCAATTAGGTCTCATTTCGCCAGGAGTTTCAGTACCTGTAGCTGTACCCGGACAACCTCCAGATATGACAACACAATATTGGTCCCGACTCCAGTGACATTGGTGCTAAAAAAATTAACTCCTCGTTGAATGCCTGACACCGTTCGAACAAACCACACACACACTCAAGAAAAATGGCAAAAAATAAATATATATATACATTTATATATATATTGGGCATTTTAACGGAAGTTACTTTTACAACAAAAAAAAAATAATAAGAAGTAGAAGAAGAAAGACAGAGAGATAGAGAAGAGAAAACCAACTATCATTAGTTCGACTCGTAGTGTAAATTTATACAAGACAAAAGTATATATATAAAAAAAAACATAATGAAAATAAAAAATAGTAATAATAAATTTGGTAGATGACACTAATAACGTTAGGATAAGATCCAGCACAGTATGTTTTCCTGTACATATCCCTGCTGCTGTTACCTTCTCGACACGAGAGAACACAACACACACACATAGAACAAAGTAGGTTTAATATGAAGAAGAAGAAGCAGCTTTAGCGTATACACCTTAAGCTTACAGAAGAATTAATGTAGGTAAGATTTAGCAACACTCCACATAAGACACAATCCCAGTGCAAGAATGTTTCTTGAAGAACGCGAGCATTTTACATTTTTATTTCACTTTTTACTGTACTTTTCTCCTAACTTAAAAAACAAATAAAAAAAAATAAACCACACGCAGAGGACGAACACGAAACGCTCACTACGTGGAATAATTTAAATTATTTATTTATTTGGCGCAAAGCACGTGATTTATTTATTGGCATATTATTTAGAGTGGTACTTTTTGCGTTTATATCTAATCTAAGGAGAAAGAAACACAAACAGCTTGCTTTAGAGTAAGACGGAAGAAAAAAAAATAATAAATAGTTGTATGACACACGAGACAAAAGAATAAAAAATAAAAAAAACAAAAAGTTAATACAGATTAAAACGAAAATAACACAAAACTTTGCATTGTAAGTGAGGCAGAATTGCACAAAAAAAGGTATATAAACTATTTCTGCCAGAGCAAGCAAGCAAGCGAGCGCAAGAATGAAAGAGAGAAAGAGGAAGAGAGATAAACTAGTAACATTTGATATTCACAAAGATTTTATTGAAAATTTATTGCAAATAAGAGGAGAAATGAAAACAAAAGGTCGAAAATAAAACTATTAATTGAGAAAAAAAAAATCCAGTGTGTTTTCTTTCGAATGCATTAAAACCTCACCCCTTCACCACTCACCATTTCACCCCGGATTGGTCCGCCATGTTGAATTTGAAAATTTCGGTGGCATTTTCGAAATCAGCGACCCCGAAACCCCTTTGTGGCTATTTTCAAGGCAATCTCTAGTCTACACAACCGTATTTTTTGTTTGCGGGTATAAATTTTGGACCAGCGGCTTAATTTTCGTTTTTGTTGACATCCTATCAATTTACAATATCTCGATAAAAAAAAAACATAACAAAAATGTCCGTACACGTTCGGAAAAGTGACAAAAAAAAAAAATAAAAAAATTCGCCAGTCAAAAGAGCCCGAATCGAATGTTGCGTGCAAATTGTTAGAAAGGGGCACAAACGGGGGCAGCTGGCTGTTTCACGGTGAAATTAAGACATGTCGCCATCGGTAATGAAGTGGCAGCAGGCGAATCACAAATTCGTAACGGTGACAATTAGTAATAACTTGAGTTAATGGCGGGAACAAATAAAGAGCCCTCTCAACAAAAAAAAAAAATAGAAAAATATTTTTTCCTCAGCTTGTTAATGGTGAAATGGTATTTTGCCGAAAAGTCACTATCCCTCCTCGTGCTGACTGGCGGGATACACACAGCACAGTGTTACCCATCATCATCATTCCTGGGAACAAGACGAAACAACCCTACAGTAAAATTGGCAGGCAGGAATATAGGAGGCTGGAAGGCAGCAGCAGCCAGCAGCCAGCAGCAACGATCAGCTTTAGTAGCAATAAAGGGAAAGGGAAGTGTAAGGGTGAGCTGCTTCTCTTCTATTTTGTCAAAGAGTGGAGGGGGGTAAGGGCGAACGGAAAAGGCTGAGTGATAATGTGATTTAGCCGAGAACAAATCATCGCCCCATTGACTGCTTTCGTCACGCTCACTTGGCAACTTAAATAGGCGCAACGCGTTAAGTGAATACTTACAAATTTCACTTATGGTCGCCTCTTGCTTTAGAGAGAGAGTGGCAGAGGAGCTAAATGCGAGAGTACAACATCCCAACCAATAAATGGAACAGAGAATCACACACCATTAGTCTTCTTCTTAACTTGACTGCGCTGACCGGCATTATGAATGCGTTTTTGGGGGGGTTTGAGGGAAAGTTATGAGTCGAGGTGGTGGGGTGCAACCCTATGCAAAATAAAATAATTAATGGAATAGTCTTCTTCTCATATGCATATAATAAATAGTGGTCAAGGTCACTGATGGGGGCCTAATAGCTCGGTGGTAAGTACGCTGGGCTATCACTTCGGGGTCCCGGGTTCGAGTCTCATTATAATTGAGAAGCGTTTTTCCTGATACCGTTCGAAAGGTAGTTAAATCAGTCATGACAGCTAGCTTGCATAGCGTGTCCGAGCGCCCTGCACCGATGGACGGCGGCTTAAAACCCGTCAAGTGCGAGTTGGCCTCACGCGCCAGTTGATTTATAAAAAAAAAAAAAACTAAGTACCCCTAGAACTAGGCCATTTCCTTAAAATTCGACGCGTCTATTTTCCTGTCTAGATCTACTCCCGATAGACCAGCTACGCTATAAGTGAGTTGGCACAAAAAGGAATGCCCTTAAAAAAATTGAAATGTTAATTTGTCTGCCCTAATCCTGCTAGGCGAGCTAAGTGTATAAAAAAAATGAAAAAAAAAATGATGATGACGTCAATGCCTGCCAAAACAGTAAAACTGCCCAGACAAGCGCACGCTTGTACCAATGATTTAGGGAAAATCGAACAATTACCGTGCGGTGTAAGGGCTTCCTTAAGAAATGTTCGATTAAGAAAAAGGAGGACAAGAAATAAAAATAAAAATAAAAGAAAAATGGTAAGAAATCGACGGCTCTCTTTTTCGTGTGAAAACATGCAATTATGGTTTTGTGCCCTTGCCGATTCTCTTGACGATTTCCTTTTTGGCGCTCCCCGGCGAGCCTATTAAGTAGCTTCACCTCCAAAGGTATATGGGCCCATTGTACTAATTGCATCCCTACTGTGGGCTCTCGGTAGGCAGCCAGTCTAAGTCACCATTGTTTGTCGACTGTTTTGACTGCCCAGCGCAGTTTGATCCCTCTGTCGTCGTGTCCTTTGATTTCTTTGATATTTCTTCGGCGCACCTTCGGGACCCTGCTTGTGAGAAAGAATTTTTTGTTTTTCCCTCCGAGACGAGACTTGGTGGAAAATGGCAATATGAGTGCCCCTCGGAAGAAAGGGGAATCAGCCAGCCATTCATTAGGCAAACTTTTCTTATTATTATTATTATTATTTTTTTTTTTTGGGTCCTCGAAGTTGAAAGGGTTTAATGACGATATACAACGCGACTTTGTTTGTTAACCTACCCGAATCCGGTCCCATTTGTTATTGTTGCACTCCTCACGGAGCCAAGTGTGGCCGGGAGGGTACCTTTACAAGCTAAACAAGGGAATAAAGGGTGCGTGTGCGACCACTTCCATTGCAAAGCAGTTAACACAATTAGACACGTTTAGTGCGACCAAAGAGAGTTTCACAAGTCCCCAAAATGTCCTTCATTCGGTTCATTTTCTCATTTTGTGGGCGGGCTTGATGCGGGAGGTGGGGGGGCTCCAAGCTTTCGGCTTTGGATTGGCCTGGCACTCCTTCGGGAGGCAAAGGAACGTATCCCGGATTCTATACTGCCTCCGAGAGGAAATTGATTAAAGTGCCCTGTTGCTCTATAGGGGCTTGTGGTGTGTCCTGGAGGGGGGGAGGTAACGTGCAGATGATGTTGAGGGGGGGTGGACACTAATAGGGTTGTGGCTCACTGAATTAGGAGCAGCGCAACAGGTATGTACGTAAACTGTGAATGGGCGTAGCGTGTGAAATTAAATCGAGCCACCCCCCACCTGACACCATTCCTAAAAACTCATACGAAAACATTAGAGGACGAACTTTTGGGATCCCTCACTCTTGCTTTGCACATTTGCAGGCAATTTCTGATTTTCAGATTAACACATTTGCATGACTTCAATTTATCCTCAAAAAGATAAGCCAAAATTGGCGGGTTTTTGCATCCGTGCACCTACTGGGCTTAATAGGAGCCTCACTACTGTGAGAGTCGATACAGAAATTGTTCTGACCACAGCAAAATTTAAATTCATTAAAATTTTCTGCCTTGAATCCTGCCGACGGGGGAGCCCGATACATAAAGGGGTTAGAGCGATGGCACGGACACACGGTACGGTTGTATTAAGGGATAAAAATATCCTTAGCCAAAGTGGACAGAAACATTCTCTCTGTATGACTGGCACGTGCCAATAACGTTCAAAGTGGAAATTTAACGATGCGTGAAGGCGCGCGGCGCTTCTTTTCGTTTCGGGAGAATGAAATAAATCCTCGTTTCTTCCTCACTACACTTCTAGTGATACATGTAATATGCCCCTTTGCCCCCCCACCCATCGAGAGCAGCAGAGCATCATATGCAATTGTTTTTGTCTTCATGAGATACAGTCAGTCATTCTTTTTGCTCGGGCGACCAGGGAATCGGACCATGAGGAAAATTCATACCTAGTACGGTCCTCTCGGTCGGTCGGTCGTCGTGTTGTGTGGATATACACGGAATCCATAGAGGAAGCACCAGAGCAGCTAGAGAGGAAAAAAAGAAAAAAAAGAATCAAATCATAGTCAAGGGGGAGAGAAGAGCCGTCCTTTCACGGACATAAGATTAAAGTGTCATTCCGGACATAATCCTCACACGATTTTTATGCATGAAATGGCAACAGTCCTTCAGATGTTTTTATTGCTTTCCTTCCCCCCTTGCTGACCCACCCGCCCGACCCTCCGCCCGTCCACCCCATCACGCCAAATACATCCCAGATCTTCTGGGATAAGAATAAGATACGGGAAACGTGTGTACAAAGAGCGAGAGCAGATAAATTTGCGGTACACAAAGCAGCGGCACTGCCTTCATGTCGGGCGTCGTCGTCGTGCCTTCAAAGGTTTTGACGGCTTTGCTTCATTGCCAACAAAAACAAAAAAAAAGAAATAAACAAAAAAAAAAACAAACAAAAGGGAGAAAAATTATTAAAAAAAAAAACAAGCAAACAGGTAAAATGTTAAACCACGAAAAGAGAGAAATAATTGAAACATTAAGGCAATACATGGAGCGCCCCCTGGGGGATAATTAATAAAACATCGTCCCTATCAGGAGCAGATATCCCATTTTAAATTGAATTATCCCGGTTAACCACAAAGGACTTTTATGTGCCTTTTGCCCGGGAATTAGATCAACTATATGTGGTGATGTGGCAGCCAGCCGCAAATAATTAGGGGAGGGGGGGAAGGGAGAGGCTCTCGTCTTGCCAGGGACGTCACTGCCACCCACAATCTCTCTCTCTGGGGCTACATACAGCCAGGCATATGGGCAGGAAGTTATTAGACCGCAAAGGACGACAACACATCCCTTTGGGTTATTTAAACATTACTCATGAAAATATTTGTAACAATGTTTCCTCCCCTCCCCTGCCATGTCATGGCATGCTATGCCAGCAGCGCCAACGAGCGACAAGGGTGGGTGCCTTGCTGGCTTGCTGCCTCTCAGAGGCCTGCTAGGCTAACAGTTGCCTTTCTGCAGATGACAAGCTTGAGCAGCAGCTTCGCCATGATTAAGCCTTCTTCTGGCTGGCTGCTGGAGGCTCCTCATCGTCATTTTACCCCCTCCCCTCCATCCACCCTAAGAACCCAAACATTCTCCGTACCCAAAGTGAAAATATAAATCAAAGCAAAATCACTCAAAAGGTCAAACCCTTGCGCCAACCAAGAACATTTTCAAACCCTGTCGAGTAGGTAAGAAAAAGTTAAAAAGACTTCAAACAAAATTCTTGGGACCCCAATTGGGCCCCCATGTTCTCGCCAAGTTATACATCATGTCCAGTTATTAAAAGGGCCTGAAAACTGAATGGGGCCCAAACAAAAATTGTTAAGAGGCAGTGCCCAAAGAGCATCGTACAAATTTCGAGTCATCAGTTTTGATAGAATCCGATACCAGCCCCTATAGGACCCCTACTGCCATTAATTTAATTATTATTTTTAAATCTAGCCCATTTAGCTCTTTATGAGCCCTAAAAGTGGCTTAATGGGCCTGAATCCCGCACGCACAAGTGACGAGCCCCATGCATAAAACTTTCAGATAAAATTCTGTGGGGTCCCATTGATAGGTAGACATTTTTCAGGCATAAATTGGAATTTGAAAGATTTGTAAGTTTGTTGTTGGCGCGTGTCGTAGTCGCTCCAAATTGCCTGCGCGTATTAAAACCGTAAAAATACTCACATCATGTGAAGAGCCGTTAGGAGTCCGTGGAGAGGGGGGAGGGGCAAATACAGAGTCCATGAGACGTGAAAATGTTTTTTTTCTTTTTTTTTTAAATCACTCTTCTGCATGGTGATGATAGCCGGCAAAGAGTGTGGAGGGAAGTCATGCGCCTAGATTCGCACGACTTTAATATCCCAGAGGTAGCCAGAACCATCCACCCACCGGGGGAGCCCTCCGCCGACCGAATGTCGTGTCGGGATGGGACCGGCAACAGCAACAGCAATGTCGACAGCAATGGAAATGATGATGGTGACGACTACGACGAATGTGGTGGGTATGTTTTGAGGCGGACCTTCTTTTCGGGAGATCCCCAAATGGGAGCCGGAAGCGTTTTATGTAACCCGGGGAGGGGGAGGGGGCGGAAGAGCCAGAGGAGAAGTGCTGGACACACACAGTACGGGCAAACCAATCAAAATTCGGAAATAATTGCAATATGGAGGATGGAGGAGTACCAGGAGGACACAGCACAGTTGCTCTGACTGTTTTAAAGTTTAATTTTATTTCCGCTGATTTAATTTCACGTGGTTGTCCCCAAAACTCGGACAGAGCGCGTGGTGTGTGGAGTCACAACAAAAAAATTAAAAAAAAGTTGTGGTCCTGCACGGCTTGATCGGTTCGCGGCCGACGGCATTATGTGACACAGCACGAGACTCTCACCCTCCTACTGTGACTATTATGATTTCTATCAGCAGTAAGTACCCACTACAAGGGCCCTCTCCGAATGAACCCCCAGGTACGTTACCGTTCGGTGCGTAGAGCACCCATTCGAGCTGTGAATGAGCTGAGAGCCGTATCCTTGTCATTTTTGTCACCTTTTTTTCCCTTGTCGGGACCAGGGGCCGGGGGATTATTGTAATTTGTGAATAAGTTAATTGAACACAAATTTCTGGCAACAAAAATATTTTGTGCGCTCCGTAAACGGTGAATTCTTCTGCCGGTGTATGCTCGGGCCGATGCTGCTGGATGGTGCGTGGATCCAGGTACCGACGGTATCAACCGTCAGTGGCCGTAAATTGATTATATTTGCCAGTGGCCCTTAAAGAGTCCTAGACCCTGCGGGAAGGGACTACATCTGTTCGCCTTTCGGGTGCTACCTTCGGATCGTAGGTACCCTCGACTCGACTGATGCCGTTTGTCCTCTTAATGGATGCGAATGATGCATGAGCCGAGCTCAGGCAATAGGTGAAGGTGACAAGGGGCGTCTCGGGTAGTTCTCTCAATTGTCACCGCGCCGCCGACTTAAATGAATTATTGCCGTGTCCTTCACAAAAGTTTGCAGTTTGCACGTTTTTTTGTTTTTTTTTTTAGCCTCCTCACGGACATACCTTTAAACGTTTTCATCTTCAGTTTGTTTATAGTCCACTTTTGGCTAAAATGTAGGGACACGAGTAGCCTAGTGGTAGAGACCGTTAAAGTGCCGCTATCGATGCGAATTGTGTCTCCCTAAGAACGCAACAAATCCCGCTATTTTCTGAAGCCAAAAAAAACAGAAGTGGGATGGAGGAAAAATTTTTAGCGACCAAAACCTGAAAGTGGAGGACGGGCACCCAAAATCGGGGATCAACGATTGTTTGCCTTCTCTCAAACTACTCCCGATGAAACCCCTTTTGAACGTTTTTATCTTCGGCTTGTTTATACGGGGGAACATTTTGGTTAGAAGCTTTTGGGGTGGGGGAGAGGATATCCTCAAAAAATCGCAAAAATCGAACGTATCTCTCGACGGAAAACCGAATCAGGAAATCAGCGCACCGAAGCATTCAAGGAATAAGGCGTAAGAGCACAAGATGACGTTTTTTGAGGAGTGGGTTGGAGCTGGCAAGAGAAGCCAACAAGCGGCTGTAACGTGACCAAAATTCGGGAAACAAAAAAATAAATAAAAATAAAAATAAAACAATCGGAAAAGAGGAGGTAGACCGGCTGTTCCTGTGAGCGCCAGAAGACAAAAGAAACAGGCATCCTGACTTGGAAGAAAATGTCAAAATTTCAATAGACCGAGAAATAAAAATAAATAAAAGGAAAGAAATTGTGTTCCCGTTTTTCCCTGAGTTGATTTCCTTACACGCTTAGAATAAGCAAGCAGTCGCGTTCCGGCCGGGTGGTGGTGGTGGGGATGTTGGGGGCTAGATGGACGAATCTCCGTTTCAAGGAGTCTATAAACGATTGGATGGGATAGGAGCAGGCACTCTATCCATCCATCCTCCCCACAAATCAACCGTTTTTCCTACCCCGGGTGTGGAAGTCATCCCGTATTCACGAAACATTCAATTTTATCACCTCTTAAGAGGGTGACACTGGTAATGTGCGGACAATTAATGGCACTGAACATTACTTACATGAACATGACAAAGAGGCCCGGAGAGGACCCTTCTTCCTTTATTCTCCCTGCCCCGGTAGCACGGCACCTTCTTTTCTAGTCGGGCAAACTGCGAAAAGTCAGTCATCCCGGTAACACGACAACACGTCCCTGAAAAATTCCCGGGTATACCCGGGGTGGGCACTGGATACATTCATTTCAGTGGAACAACCTCACCCGGCCGATCCCTGCACCGCGCCACTCTATCGGGGGAAAACATCACTATTTTATTCAGCCAAGGGAGGACACTTCATTAAATAAATCTCTTCGGCAATATCTAGCGTGACATTATTGCAGTCACTGCCACCCTCCCTCCAGGTTTTGGCCACTTCATTTCATCGACGAGATCTCTTCAATTCGTTGAATTTTTTTTTGTCGACTCAACTTGCTTTAGATTAGCGCCAAAGGGCGTCCTAACTATGTAACACCTTTTGCGATGTGCAAGAGGGGAAAAAAAAATTAATTTGCATATGTGAGATAATCTGGGGATTAGGCCGGCGGACATGGCTACATAAATTTCTTGTCCCACTGTACACGGTTGGGCCCTAAATAGTTGCATGTCCAGGTAAAAGTGAAAATTCCAACCAATTTCAAAATGGCGAATCCAAAACAGCTTCCGGAAAAGTTGAGGTTTAAAGGATTTCCATGAAAATCAGCAATAGGAGATTTTGGGGGTGCTGATTTTGGATTTGCCTTAAAAATTATTAAAATCGAAATTTTGATTCCAAAAGCGTAAACGTTCAAATAGAAAATGTCTTTAGATTTTCTTGAAAGTAGCACAATGGGTTTTTTGGGGTCGCTGATGACTGATCAATGTTTGCTGCCTCAGTCTCCTGGCAGTCTAAATTAATCCCCTTAATCAATTTAAGCAGAGCAGGCGGGGGGTAAATAATAAAAAATTTATGAAATAGCTAAATAGACCAAATTGCTGCATAGCATTTAAAATTTGCTGAATTACTCGTACCAAGACGAATCAGGGAAATCTCAGATGCCTCCTTAAAGACGGCGGGCGCCCAAGACACTTGCTTGCTTAGCTGCTTGCTGGCTGGAAGTGAAAGACAACGGAACGTGAATATGACGTGAAGTGATGTAGACAGACCCATGTGCCCCATAGTACCCGGCGTTACAGCACAGAGCAGACCATCTTTCCGAAACAAGAAGCTATGCAACGAATGGAATGGGTTGGTCTTGGGGGGTAAATTTTTGGGTGGGGGGAATCGGATGGTGCGTGCTCATAGGTCGCCCACCCATCCACCCATCCACATCTCTCTCTCCTCAACGATTTCACGAGAAGTATACTGAGAAGGAAACTCATTTTCCACTTGTTTGAGAAATTAGTCAAGCGAATTTAAATCCTTTTTATAATCGGGGAGTATAACCAACAAACAGTTACGCGGGGGTGGCGAACATTTTGCAATGGGTTATAGCAGGGTCAGGAGGGCACGAAAATGACGAATGGAAAAGCGTTCAGCTCTTTGTTCTTATTACTGCTGCTATCTTTCCGTCCAAGCCCTCCGTGGGACGATAGGATGATGATGACGACGATGACGACGACGACGACGACGACGGTAAAGAGGACGAGGAACGAGGAACGACAACGACGACGACGACGGCAACGGCAACGACTGCCGTTGTCGCCGCTTTACGCACGCTCTAATTTCAAAATTGGGAAATTCAACAAGAATAATTTTGTGCATATTTAAAGACATTCCCTGGAAGGAAGGAAGTAGGAGGGGGTGGGTGGGGGGTGATGGCAGAAACTCTTAACATAAAATTAATAAGCAAAATAATAAACACAAATATACGAGAACGAGGCGATTTCATCGAGCGGGAAGTTTGCGAACAAAAGGGGCTACAAATCTAATAATAAAATTTATAAAGTGAAATTTTCCATATGGAGGGGTTGTGCCAGGGGCCCAGGGAGTAGATAGATGTGCCTACCAGTTAACAATCGTTCCCCAAAAATTCTGATTTTATCCTTGGATGGAAATAGAAGCGTCTAGAACTTCTGAGAAACCTTGCGGAAAGACGTTCATTTCAGATAAAAGTCTTAAAAAGGAAAATTAATTGAAAAGACTGATTAATAATCATAAGCTGGCGCCACCATTCATTAAGGGCAATTCCACGTAAACTGATCACGTCCCCAGAAAAACCAAAAATAGATTTTAACATTGAACTGACCAGAAAGTCAATCCCTGACAAGAGGCCAGTCAAGTACTACGTAAGCACATTTAGGGGGGAGATGCTGCGAGTTTTAATATTTACTTGTCCGATAGGGATGAAATTTTACAGGCGTGTTCCGCATGACCACCTGAGTAACATAAACATAGCCTATGCATCATTTTTGGTGATTGGAGGGGGAAAGAGTTGGTAGGGCCGTTAGGTGAAGAGACACAACAGAACCTAATTTTCTGTCTAGGCCTCTTTCAAGCTTCAAAATTTATTTACTACATATAATAACCCATGACCCCTTTGTGCGGTGCAAAGGACAGTAGCCCTTTCCCTGCGGAAACGGTCATAGTGGTCATTCCGTTGTGCCTCCCCCTAATTTCAGAATTTCTGTTTTTTATTGCGCAATTTCCCTGGGTCTCCCTGTAATGCGCTCATTAGTTTCCGTGTCCTAGTCGTTTATATTTTTCTCCTCACATTTACGGAGTTTTTGTCAAGCGATTTTTTTTTTTACTATCGCCACGTGTGTTCGTCCCAAGGAAAACCCCCTCGCGTTATTAGTTTTTCCACGACACAACACAATTTTTCATTTTTCTATGGCCGGACAGTCAGGACCAGAAAAATATTCTACCAATAGATCAATGATAAAGCGGCAACCGAAAATTAGGTAAAAAAAAAAATTACAAAATTTAAATACTTTAAAGAGCGAGAAAAAAAAGCGTTAACCCTTTTTCCAAGTTGTATGCTTGCCGGGGCTCATTAACAGCCTCCTCCCTCCTCCCCCTGCACACATGGAGCCACTATGAGCGACTGCACCCGGACTAACTAATAAGCGGATCGGAAATAATTTTTTTCCGAGGGACGGCATTGATCCGAACTGCTAAATCCGCTTCCTTGCGCTGCCGGTTGAGGGCTCAACCCCATAATTTTCAGTGACGGTAAAATTGATAGAAAATATGAACGTGCCATCAGAATGGGATAGAGGGTGATAACAGCCGTTAAAATCGGCACGTGACTTCTTTATAAAGTTCTCTGGATGCGGAAGCAGCAAGTGATAATACATTTTGTGTGTAATTTCTTTTCTTCTCGACTGTAAGAAATTTATGAAACGCACCGAACGCGCTCGGATATTACTGCGGAGGTCGCGTGCAACTCCCGTGAATTAATAGCAATTTTATTTTTTTTTTTATTTTTTTGTGCAAAATAACCGAAGAGGCAAAACGGAGGAAATTCCTGTTTTCACATTCCCCAGTTAGCTTGTGCTCTAGTCAACATTTAAAATGCATTTTTCCGCACAACAGAAAAAAGAAAAAGAAAGGATACTTTTAGTCTGCTTCTCTCTTTTCGTTTGTACCGTTTCTTATTTACAGCCAAAGCCACAGTTGCTGCAGACAGTCAGTCACAAAAGTCTGTTTGAGAAAAGTCAGTACAATCGAGAAATTCAGTAAATTCAAGATGGCAGACTCAAAATATAAAATGGCAAAAAAAATTTCATAAAATTCAATGCACAGGTGTTTTGGGGGTAGCTGATTTTAAATATGGTGGCGAAATTTGTTCAACACCCTTCGATATGGGTATTGAATGAAAGGTATTGCCGAGTACAACACGATAAGCTATGCAACGCCATTATAAACCCAAGATGACGGATCACCTTATTCTTCACAACCCCCTTGACATGGGTATCATTACCATAGCATAACAAGAGATGCATATATTCTGGCCGGTGTTGGAAGTGTTCCTAGCTATCGTCGTGGAAAAAAAATGCCCTCCATGACTTACTAAAGAACATAACTGTTTTCCAAAGGAGCCGTATGTGCAAAATAAAAAGGCAAAACAAAAAAAGAAGTGAGATTAAAAAACTTCCGCCTTTCTTTGTAAAAAAAAACAAAACAAAAGGTGGGGTGGAGGGGGAATCTTTCTTCTTCTTCTAAAAAAGCAAAAAAAAAAAACCTTTGACTAAAATTTTGTCATATTTTTCTCAACATTTGGCTGGTGATGAAAATGAGTAACATATGCATGCCTTGTGCACGTATGTCTCTAAGCCCAAATTAGGAGGGGGGAAAGGGATTGTTTTTAATAACTAGCACACCCCGAATGGGAAGAAATCATAAAGACTTCTCTCTCTCATTAGACATCGTGGAAAGGAAGCACGGCAGGAGGTATGTTCTGATCAAATCTGTCGCGATAATTTGCTCGGGGAAATTATTTATAATGCATGCACTCCGTAAAATGTTCAAGCGCTGGCTGTAAGCGTGTAAGTGGCTTGAAGTGAACGTGACGGGCTTAATTTTGAATAATGAATAAAAAAAAAAGAGCACAGCAAATAATCAAAATCTCCCACAAAAATTTCGAAAACAAACATTTTGCAATTATTAAATTTAAAAAAAAAAATCCTTGCCACGAATTTAATTGGACCAGGAACAACCGCACAGAATGGTGAGGTGGTCGCAAAAATAAAATTGGGATAACCAGATTTATATACCCACACCTGGAGGCAATGTGTGGATGATGGCGCGGTATGATTTCGGTGGTATCCCCACGATCCTGCTATTTCCCTTGTCCAACATACCACCGCCGACGACGACGTCGAGAGACGATGTGCGACAGTCGACGTCGACAGCAGCAGCAGTAGCGTCGGTGGCGGTGGACGGGTAGAAGGGGTGATTGAATATGTCAGTTGTTGCTGTTTATATGCAAACATGAAACATGACAACGGCGTTATCAGTGTTTTCTGCGTGAACGATTCTCAAATTTTCGAGTTTAACCTGTGTCTACACAGCGCCAGGCGAAATTCAACGGGGGAGGGGGGTAGCTGGATATCATGCTCAATGTGATAAAGGGTGCCCGCATATATCTGTACCACCCAAATGTACCTCTCTGTTGGCATTGGCAAGCAAAAGGGCGGTTTCGTGTGCTAGCTATGTTTTTTTTTTTTTTTTGGGGGGGGGGGGCAACCCATGTTGCGCGGTTTGTTACTTCTTCAACTTTTCAAGTAGCACAATCTCTGTGCCCAACAAGATAAATTTTATGGATGCAAGTGGTGGCGGATTTTACGTTGCGTTTTATTCCACCGCCCCCTCCACCCATCCAGAGCTGAGAGTTTTTTTTTTTTTTTTTTGTTATGTTTATGGACCAGAGGGAAAATATTACACACGAAAACATATAAATCCGCTGATAACGCACTCAAACTCAAACTGAAATATTTCACACAAAACTCCCAAAAACATTCCCGCATAGAGAGAACATTTTGCACCTACTACACATCTATATATATGTGCATGTATGTATGTATGTAATGTAAGTATGGATCGCTCCTTTTGCCCATAGAGTGCGATTTAATGTCTCCTTGTGCGCAAGTATGCGCAATTTGGATATTATCTCAAAAACAAAGCATTGCAACTTTGTTAGGATATAGAGGAGGGGGGGGTTAACTGCTTCCGAGGGTTAATAGTCCTAGTGAGAAGACCAATTTATTTTAAACTTGATTTTAGACTTTCCCAAAAGTTTTGACTTTCCTACTATATGCCTTAGGAGTTTTCCAAAATCCCTTTATGGCAAAACACCAGACACAATGAACCTGCCATGCCCCTATTTTACCCATACCCGCCGCTCAATGCCACATACCACTGCTCCAGTTCATTGAGTTTCGGTTGGAACAAGTTTAACTAAAACTTTTCATGTTTATTATATTTCTCAGTGAATTTGTTATCATGAACCCCCTTATCAATTCTATTCCTGCACAGTAAAAGGCAACAACTTAAAACTTTATAGTTACCGTTTGTTGGTGTCAGCGGTGGGGTTGATATTAATACGTATCAGCCATCCCTGACTGGATTAGCTCCTGGTGCTCTCTCAAGCGGGCTTACTTACAAAAAAAAACATACCCCTCGTAATAAATTGTGGCGCCATCTCGTGAAAATTTAATGAAATTTTTTTCAACAACCCTCGCATCGATATCAAATAATTTAAACTTAGGCCAGAAGAGGGTTACGATGTAATTAAAAAAAAAAAAGTGGGAAAAATGGAGAAAATTGTTGTTTCAGAAATTTTAGCATCCTGGGTGGGGTTTGGGGGAGATGAAAACGAATGAAAATCCAATCGATTTTCAGCTCGTAGGTGGGTAATTCTTTGAAAATTACCTAAAATGCCAGTAAATCGTTTTAAACGGGGCTGTGATTATGAGTAGACTCAATTGCTGGAATAATCAGCCGGATTCCTATTGAGGCATAATATTAAATTTCCCCCTCTGCCCTGCCCGGGCGCCATACCATCCAGGCTGACTAATTTAATCAGACATTCTTCCATGCGTTTAGTCTCAAAGGAGGAATTCTATATATAAAACACAGTTTGCCTGTTCATAATCTCCCTCTGCCCGCTTCCCGCTTTCCACAACCCCAAAAACCCTTCCAATTTACTAAAAGTACCGCCCATGCCCCACATGGACTTATTTCGTCTTTCTTCTGTCTGATCATAAATAAGACGCAAGATGTGTTTCCATAATCGTACTAAAAATTCTCGTGCGCTAAATCGGGTGCCATCATAATGATTTTAATCACTTAAATGTCTTAAAATAAATGAATATCCACCTACCCTTCCCCAATCCTTTCTACTGTTGCTTTGAAGCTCACATTGTTAATTTGAGGAGTATCAGAAGTGGGGTTGAATGAATTTCTTGAAATAATTTTGCACGCCTGGTACCTTTCAAACCCACTCTACTTTAGGGAAGACAATCCATCCGTGGATCGCTTTTGCGGTAAATGTATTTTCTTAAATAAAACAAAAATAATAAAAATAAAACATACGACAAAGTAGAAGAAGAATCCCCAAGTGGGTGTGAGGTTGCAGGCAATGTGACTACGATTTACGGGATGCCCCCAACGGTGTTATTCGGGAGATGTATTTCCACTTGTGGGAAACTAAAACCAAACTGGATTCCGATGTATACCTGTGGATGCCACCTTTTGTGTGTAATGTACCGCAACGTAATTGATTTATACCCATCGAACCGATAATTTGTTTGATGTATACCTAAGGAACTCTACACGCTTCCAGAGCTTTCAAACAAATTCTGACCTCCGCACAAGGGGTGCACATCCCTTGGTGGGGGCGTTTAACAGGCATACGATTCTATTTGTGATCATACGTAGCACAGCTGACTTGCCGAGTTGCACTGCACCCACCACAATCATCTATTTTTTCCCCATAAATTTTTTTTTTTTTTGCACTCCACTTCTGATTAATCTCCGGCTAGGGCCAGGGCATGCAAGAAGTCCATCAAAAACTGTATCTCATCTATCTTTAATTTCTCAAATATTTGTTTCATTTCGGAGAGGGTTCCGCTGCCAGACATTCGAATTGGATACATTGCCTTTCGTCCCGTGCTCTTCACCCCTACCCCTCCGAGGCGACGGTGGTCGACTGACTGACTGGCACGGGGGTATGTATTTTGTGATGGCACACTAGCAGTGGGCCAAGAAAGAATCTCTACTGCAGGATGGAGGAGATTTCGACTATGTGATAAGATTTGAAATTAAGTCCTTATTTGACAGTTATTTGCCCCCGTTGTGGGGTGAGCCTGACACGCTTTGAGCCGTATTAGATATGCTCCTAACAGCCCTGTCATTTGTTCCTCAATCCTCTCGTGTATGATTGTTATCTCAATCCTCTAAATCACGGAGGATATATATTGGTGAATTTCAACCTCGAGGGGTACACCCCGATGTCCATGGAGGATGTTTGCGAGATGATTTTTGAAGAGCAAACCTGTTGGCGTCACCGCATGCAGCGCATTTCATCCCGACGGTGATGTAACAATTTTATTTTATTTGCATTAAAATGTTAAAAATGTCCCAGCACATGAAAACTATTTAAAAAAAAAAAATCGCAACAACTGAATTAAAAGAAAGCCCAACTAATAAGAAAATGTTGAAAAAGGCAAACCCCAGGAGCAGAAAAATTGTTTGCAAACAAAACACCAAACAGAGGAATTAAAAATATAAGAACCAGCAAAAAGAGAACAAAAAAGATGAAGGCACTTACCGAAACATTCGAGTTGTTGCTGTAAAGAGAAAAAAAAGAATTGAAAATAAATAAAAAACACAAAAGAATGTAAAGCTGTAAATGTGCAAGGAAAAAAGAAGAAGAAGCAGAAAACCAAAACCCCTGACGACAAAATTAACGAAAATTGGAAAGTTTCAAAAACTCACCAAACATGTGACAAATAAATTTTAGCCGGGCTTACATATACATGTCGGGGGGGAGTGTTTTCTGAGTGCGTGCCTTAAGGGAATTTACACTACGGGGCTTACTTTCCCGGTGAACGGGACTTTCTGGGTTAGAAAACGCAAAATCAGGCAAAATGTATTCCAGGAAGCACCAGCATAGACAGAAACTGACAAACAAAATCACAAACTCAAATCCTTGAAGCGAAAAATAAAATGAAATTATAAAACAAACAAGAAACAAAAACCCAAACAAGAGAATTTTAAAAAAAAACTCACCCTAAGAGCAGGAAAAAATTTTTTTATGAAGGAAAATATAAGCTCCGGCCATAAGGTGCAAAACTTTTATACTCTTCTTCATACACTTTTTACGTCGATTATCGGTTTCCGATTTAGAGCAGAAAAACAAACCCCAGAGTTGGAAAAATTAAATGGGCAAAAAAACAAAACAATAAAATGTCATAAATGATTGCGGTAAGAGAGCTACAGAGTGAACTGTTAAATAAAAACCGTTAGGTACGGGAGAAGGTCACTGCATAGCCCCCCACCACTGGCAGCACTCGCAGCACTCGAGTACCTCAAGATCACCAGTCAGCGGAATTAAATAAAATCCTCCCAATCTGGCGGTTTGTTGATTTTAAAATTCCCAGCGATTGTACTGCACCACCCATTGCATTGATTTCGCTAATGTGTCTGCCAAGGCGAAGTCTCGGTACGGGTAAATAGAACCCCAGGGAGGCTACCTACAGGAAGCGCCAATACATAAAAATCGAAAGGAGCCCCAGCTGTGGGGGCCGCACTGTAGAGACAAGCCGACCGACCGCTCTGGGGTAGTGAGATCAACTGAAGTTAGTAGCTACCAGCACTGCAGTATCTACTAGACAAACATCGGGCCCATCGGGGTAGCTGAGAGATCTTCAGTGAATCTCCCCGAGGCGAGGGTGAGATGTGAGTGAGTAGAGAGATAGAGAGGTACCCAGGGCTCCAGTTGTGCTGCTGCAGGGTACTCAACTAGTGCGAGATCATCTTGTAGACACTCTCTCCGGGTAGATACTAAATTCAATTAAATCCACCAGTTACCATTGTACCGTCGCCGTCGGTCAGGTGGCTTCGGTACTTCGGGTGGTAGTGCAGATTGAAAGTAATTATTTTAAAATATAATAAATCCGCATCATGCGGAAACTACTGGATGGATTTAAATCAAACTCGATACGGTAGTTGCTTGTGTCCTTGTTCGGGTTATAGGATAATTTTCATTCCGAAATATAATACGAACAGGAGTTCTTGCGGGACAGTAAAAAAAACAAACTGCTCAGCCCAAACCAATCGGCCTAGATACATGAAATTTTAGGGGTTTCTTGCCCTAATGACTTAAGCACCCACTACGAATTGATTTTTCGAAATAATTATTTTTACGTATAATAAAACCGAATCTGTACTTGAAATATTTTTTTTTAAATTAAGAAAGTGTTTATTCGCACGATCCGTTCTTGACCAGCAGCGGAACTAAATGTGGTGCGAATTGTCACCCACTGTTGGATCATCCGTGGGTTATGCAAATGGTTTTTGAAAAGGTTAAAGAAAACCCACGATTGGTCTAAAAGCTCGTACCTTTCATATGGGGCTTTACCGAATCATCTTTGCACCCATTTTGAAATTAATCGATAAGTGAGAAGTGAGCTTTAATATGCATCATTCCGAATTTATTTCCGGAGGGTGTCTTTGCTTACTCCGGTCCCAATTGGAAAAAGCTCTATCCGGGAAACGCTGAATGAAAGTACAGCAATTACTGATTTGCCTGAAAATCTGCACCAGGAGGTTTTCGGGGTCGCTAATAGTTCTACGCAATAATTATGAAATTTAAAATGAACACGTCTTTGGTGTTGTAGAATTCAAAACTACGAAAATTTAAGAAAATTCAAATGACTGTCGAAAAGTTGTACTTCAATGGAATTGAATGAAAATTCGCACCAGGGGGTTTTTGGGGTCGCTGATTTTGATTTTTTAAGTAAATTGACTATATCTCAAGTAGGCACCATTGCAGGAACATAATCCTTGATTGGGATGGTGGAATAATGCTTACTGTCTGCCTGTGGTATGTGCATAAACTAATTCGAGTTGTGTATGAGCCGACCCAGATCTGGGGAAATGTCATTCACGCTAACGTCATGATGACAACCGAATAAACCGATGACTTCGTGTTTTAATGGTGTGCAGCTGTGAGTCTGAAGCGCTATGCAATTTGTGGGCAACCTAAATATTCCGTGGATGTTGAAACGGCGGAGATAAGGGGCCCCCCAAGTCGATTGACAAAGCGAAGTTACTGAAAGTAATCGGTCAAAATATTGTGCTAGCAAAAAAGAAATTTTTTATCGACTCGCTGGAGGATAAAAAGTGCCTCGCAGAGGAACAAAGAAGTGGAACAGAAAAAAGCCCCAAAACGAAAGTTGCTTCCAAGCTAATGTAGTGTTGTAAAAACATAAATAAACGCAGAAATCTTTACGCTAGCTGAGAAAGTTGCATTAGTGTTGGGGGGGAAATGGGGGCTATGTGGGTGCGAATGGCGACTAAATAACATTTCCTGGGTGAATTTCTTTTTATCCGTTTCCTTGAAATCATAAGGCAGTTTAGGAAGGTACTAATCGATTCGCCAGCCACAAGTCGGAATTATCTGTGCGATTTTTTTTTTGTTGTTGTCTCTCGTTTTGAATGTTTCTACATCGAACGGGGCTGGCATTGTGCTCGGCAGGTCACCACACAGCTGAATCGCAGCAGACTCTACATGTACGTCATTCGCGGTAGAGGAAAACAACGATTTGTTTTTGTTGAGTCCGAGCAGCAGATGACTAATAGTAGGTATTAAAAAAAGAAGAGAAATAAAACAATAGGGACCAGCCAGGTGACTGTCGTCGTAAGTCGATTTCGATGTTCCTGCAGGCGTAGATCCAGACCAGTCAGCGTTTCGACACTGGAACTTGATGTTAGCCCGATTCTATTCGAGAACTATGAGTTGATAGACGTTGGAAAAATTGCAAATAAAAAAAAAACAATTAGCTCTGCCGATTGTTGGGAGCATTCGACATAATTTTTTTTTGTTTTTTTTTTAATATTTAATATTCCATTACCTTCCGACCGGCGGAAGGAGACGTGCTTTTGTTTTGTACACATCGATTTGTTGTTGAAAAAGGCAGAAGTGGGTTCAGCGTCGAAATGGGTAATTGCTTGAAGCGTTCAACAGCTGATGACATATCTCTGCTGAGAGGTAACGAGCCTGGAAGGGAATCATCCTCTGATCAGCTTGGTCCGGTTCTACCTTCTTACTCGGTAAGTTTTATAAACCGTGGCACGCAAAACCCCTCACTCGTTTGAACCCCTTTTTAACGAAAATCGTTAAAATTAGTTACCCCAATAAGTTAATTTTTTATTAGCACTTTGGCAGAGACTCAAATTTTTATACAGGGTGTAGCAGTTAAGGCATGTCAAAATCATATGTTTCGAAAGTGATGAAATTTTCAGGAAAGGTTTCTTATGCTCGAAAAGGTAACAAACAACTACTCTCTGCTCGTTTCACGTTAAACCAACATCCGTGTGCCCTGACACAGGTCCGCGGTATAGGATATATTTTTGTTCCAAGAAAATGTAGGGCATGATGGCGGGTTTTTTGCCCTAAAAACCACCAAGCACCGATTTTCGTGAATATTCCTTCAAATTGAGAAATAGCCAATTCGCCAAATCAAAATATTCAGGCTGCCTTAAATTCCGAAATAGTCAATTTCATTTTTGGTAGGCCGTACTTTATGCACCAACATTTGTAGAATTAATTTCTGAGTAGCCTGGTGTGTCTCCTTGAGCTAAAAATACAAACCCAGGAAACTAGGGCCAATACGATTTTTGTAGTCCCTTTTATAGTGCACTTTAATTTCACAGCGACTTTCTCACCATTTCCTCCTGGATTTGCTCAGGCACCGCTTTTTTTTTTTTTATACTAGCGACCCCAAAGACTCTTGTGTACCAATTTTTATGAACATCTTGAGAAATTTAGTAGAAGCTAACCAAGGCAAAACAGTAAACTCATTTTAAGAAAAAGCAATTTTAATTTTAAATCAAATTTCGCAATTTTGTTTTCTATGAAATAAGACACAATGTGCGTTTACATGTTTTTTTTTTTTTTTAAACAGCTACCACCTGTTTTCTATCCATCACCATCTGTAAGCCGTCCAGCAACACATTTAACGGAGGAGGAGCAAGTGAAATTAGCGAAGCGTATTGATTTAATTCAACATCTACCAATCGGCTCTTATAATGGTAGCAAAAAGTCTAGGGAATGTGTTATTTGCATGGTAGAATTTTCAGTCGGTGATGCAGTCCGGTGTCTGCCGTGTTTGCATATCTATCACGTTGGCTGCATAGATGACTGGCTGATGCGCAGTCTAACGTGTCCCACATGTATGGAACCAGTGGATGCAGCTCTCTTAGCCAGTTATGAAACAACCTGAGAAGCGTTGTTAGTCTAGGACAACAACAATAACAACATTTGCATTGGCCTCCATAGCGCTTATCATATTTTGTTTTGAATTTCTTTTTCTTTTCTTTTTTATTACAAACTATCAAAGGTCGGGGAAACGCATGTTCTTCGTAATTTAGCAGTTTTACGACGTACAAAATAATAATAATAAAAAAATAAAAATATGAAAAACTCAGAGACTTGTTAAACATGTTTGTAAAAAAAAAAAAAAAATGTTTGAAAGACAGCTTGTAATTTGTACGTCATCGTCGTTTCCTATTGAGTTTTGTGAGTCGCTTCGTTTCTTCGTACTCTTTTCGGATGTCCGCAGGGCGGGGAAATATTTTGGGCCACTTTGTATATTCTCATATAATTAAACGACGAGTTTATTTGAAATATGAAACCAAAAAGAAATACAAAAAAATAAAATACTTAAATCGCTGTATGTGTAAATGTTAACGCTATTCTCCAAGGTGGAAAAAAAAAAACAAAACAAAAAAAAAACAGAAGAGTGCATCACAACTACTTTAGCGAAAATATTTTAGGGGCTCTTACACACCACTTGCCTACTGATCCTAGGCTTCGAGGGTCGAAATCGGGACACACACACACAATTAAATAATTCCCAAAAACGAAAAACAAAATTACCTACTATAATAATTATAAAAAAAAAAACGCGAAACGCGTGAACTGCATACACAGAAAAACGAAGAAGAAAACAAGAGAAAAAAAAAAGCATTTTGCCGGGGGCACTTGTGTTTTGTAAACTGTGATTTAAACAATAAGTCTTGACAAAAAAAAAAACAAAATAAAAAGAATAATTAAATGGAGGACAGGAGAAAGGAATTAAAATTGTTTTCAGAAATTACTTTATGATTAGTCTTTAAAAAAAAAAAAAAATTGGGTAGCGAGTGGGACCGCTAAATGCCACTCTTTTCAAAGGTATAAATATTTTGTAACATCTGTGTCACCTGAGAGGATGCGACGGGGTATATTGGTACATATATAAATAGCGTAATTATAAATAACTGTACATATATGATGTATGAAGGTATTAAGACGTATCACTTGATTACACACTACACATAAGATGTGACGCTAAATAAATAAATGTTATTCTACTTGGTCTTTTCTATCACAACACCCCCGCAGCAGCTATCCTAATTGATAGGGTTTCCATCTGTCGCTTATTAGGCAAAGCCAGTGGGACAGTGGGAATCGCACCCGGGACCTTTGCAACGGACACACAAACGGTTATGGCTGCATTTTTGGTGTGTTTTGGTCTAGTGAGAGCACTCTATTTCGTTTGACACCAAAATCGCTGGAATCCGACAAAAAAAATTTTTTCACCCAAAAAAAAACAAAGGGTACCCCTTGACATTTTTTTCGAAAAATTAACAAAATTTTACATGCCGTTTTTTTGGTCTCAAATGAAAGCTAGCGTCGAGGCCGTCACGGAACGCTAACCCTTTCTTCTGTAGCCTCAGGTAATCGCATTTAAAGTACGAAAACTTGCTAAAATTAATTTTCCGTTGACTTAAAAGACCACAACTCCCGAATTCGACCGATATGGTCCCACTTTTTTCTCCTGAGCAATAGAATACATGATAGGGCTTCGGACAACGGGATGAAAAAAGTTACCCCAGAGGAAAATTTCTGAGCTGCGGGGCCTCAATTTATAGGGTTCGCAACAAAATGGGCTTTCAGTTTTTTACCTCTAAAACTGGCAGTTTGGACCGATTTTGGCTGGATTTTTGTTGTGTTTTGGGCTAGTTGGGGCACTCCCTTTTGTTTGACACCACAATCGTTAGAATCGGAGAAAAAAAATTTTTTTGCCCAAAAAAATGCCAAGGGGTACCCCTTGCAATTTTTTCGAAAAATCGACCAAATTTAACATGCCGATTTTTTGGTGTCAAATGAAAGCTGGTATGAAGGGCTTTTCAGGAAGATGGCCCTTACTGCGCGGAAATACCTGTAGCCCCAGGAAATCGCATTTAAAGTGTGAAAAACTGCAACAATTGGCTCCTCATTCACTTAAAAGACCACAACTCCCGAATTGGGCCGACCTGGCCCCACTTTTTTCGCATGACCAACAGAACACATGCTAGGGCTTCGGACAATGGTATAAAAAAAATTACGTCGGAGGAATATTTTTGAGCTGCGGTACTTCAATTCATGGGGTGAAGTGAAAGCATTTTTCCAGAAAGGTGAGGGAAGTTGCTAAGAAGCCGCGACGACTACAATTCTGGAGAAGTAGAAGTCCAGAACGGAAGTAGTGTGACCTCGGGGTCAGTTAGTTGCAAAGTTAGTTGTTATGTGAAAGCAGCTGCACTATCTGGGAAATGTTGCGAATATTTTTAAATTATAGTCAGACAACTATTAGCCGTTATCAGCGGAAACAATGTAAGCACTAAGTAGCCGAGCGCTTATCTAATGCACAGGGAGGGTCAAAGGTGCTAAGCGTGCTGCTGCATCCGAGGGATGTTTGCAGTTTTGAGGTCGTTGCCTCACCTCTTATCAAAACGTGCCGAGAACGGTGTTGGCGAGGTAAGCAATTTTTGGCCTATAAAATAGCCTGCAACCCGATCGATCAGCACAGTCTGGTGTTTTCTACCCAATCCAGATACACGGACAACAGGCAAGATGTGGACTTCTCTAGTGTTCCTCGCAATTGGTGAGTCCTCCCCCCACTCCCAAAAATTGAAACACTTATTGATTTTTAATTTTCCAAAAATTCAGTTGGATTTGCCGCCGGAGCCCAGTCTCCCTGGAAGGCAAACCAGGAGTATACCTACAACATTTACGCCAGGACCCTAACGGCCATTCCGGACCTTAAGGATCAGTACGTTGGTGTTGTCACCAAAGGCAAACTCATTCTCCAGGCCAAGGGAGAGGGTCAGCTCTACGGTAAACTTGTGAAGATTGGCCACGCCCATTACCACGACAATCTTGTCGGCGGTTGGGACTTCCAAATCCAAGAGCAGTCACTCAACTTCCAGGAGTCTGAATTGAACAACAAACAGTTCATTTTGGCGACGAAAAATGGCGTCATCCAGTCCATTCGTGTGGACGGATCAATGACCAACGATCAAGTGAACCAGCTCAAGGCCATCCTCAGTCAGCTTCAACTCGACATCAATGGCGAGAATCTGACCAAATGCAAGCACAATCAGCTCCCTGAAGGCAACGACAAACCCACAGCCCTCTTCAAGACCATGGAAGCGACCGTTACTGGTGAATGCGAAACCGTCTACGACATTGAGCCCCTCCCCGAGTACATGGTAAATCACACCTACCCTCGCTGGGCCCCACGTGTAGAGGTCAGACCTGAGGCCAAGAAGGGTCAATTCTTCCAGGTCGTTAAGACCCTCAACTACGACAATTGCCAAATGCGCAAGGGCTACCACTTCGGAATCACCGGCAAATCGGACATCAAGCCAAACTCCAACCAAATGGGTGATTTCCTCTCGGTAGGTAGTGTGACCTTAATTTGGGAGGGTCTCACTAACTTGTGGTTTTTTTTTTTTCTAGAAATCCACAGTGTCCAAAATCATCGCCTCCGGAGCAGTTAACGACTTCGCCATCCAGCAAGTGTCCACGACCAATCGCATTGCAGTCAGCCCAGCCCTGTACCACGAGCAAAAGGCCCAAGTCATCAGTCAGGTCCATATGGTCCTGATCAAAATGCAGGACGCCCACAGCAAGTTGGAAGGACCACAGCAGGCAATCAATGCCGGCAATCTCGTCTACCGCTACAATCTCCCCTCGGACAAGGACAATAAAATTCGCGAAGGTGCCGACACTGGAGCATCCTCGGGAGATCTTGGAATTTTCTGGGGTGAACAGGCCTCTGATGAGGTCAGTGGAAGCGATGAGGTGAGAAGAAGCCGTGAGCGCAGGTCAGTCAGCAGCGAAGAGAATCAGTCCGGTAACAGGAGACGTCGTGTACAAGGTGGGGCAGACTCAAGCTCCAGCTCGTCTGAATCATACGAGGATATGGAAATTTCTGCCCATCACTTCCAGCCCAAACCAGGCATGGAGAAGGCCCCTGAAATCCCCTTCCACTCCTTCGCCATCGGCAACAAGGGACACAGCTTCCAACATGATGGACAAGTGAATTTCGAGGCTGAGGCAAAACAGCTGATCGATGAGATCGTCGTTGACCTCCAGGACCAAGACAACATCCCCAAAAAGGACACCCTCGAGAAATTCGACATTTTGAGCGAGATCATTCGCGTTATGCACTACCAACAAATCGAAAAGGTTGCCCAGCAATTGAACATTGGCAAGAAGAGTGGTGACAATGTTCGCCAATCCCTGGCCTACAAGACCTACCGTGATGCCGTCGCTCAGGCTGGTACCCCACCTGCTGTCAAGGTCGTCTTCAAGTGGATCTTGGAGGCGAAGATTGAAGGTGATGAAGCCGCTGGTCTGCTTACCACCGTTTCAAAATACCTTCGCACCCCCACTCCCGAAGTCCTGAAGAGCTTCCTTGCCTTGATCAAAAGCGAGGAGGTCAAGAAACAGAAGACCCTCTACCCCACCGCTCTGATTGCCTTCACCGATTTGGTGAGGAGGTCTCAGGTGTACAGGAAGTCCGCGTATAGCTACTACCCAGTCCAGGCATTCGGACCATTCTGGAAGGAATTGGAACAGTTCGCTAGCCAAGAAGTCATCCAGTACCTCACCCAACGCCTCCAGGAATCCATCCAGCAAAAGAATGACCAAAAGACCCTCCTCTACATCAGGGCCCTTGGCAACACTGGACACCCCGAAATGTTGAAGGCCTTCGAGAAGTACATTGAGGGTGAGCGCCAAATAACCGAATTCCAGCGCACCGCTATGATCCTTGCCCTCGACAAGTTGGTCAACACCTACCCACATACTGCCCGTCGCGTTACATTCAAGACATACGTCAACCCCGCCCTGCCCCATGAGATGAGAGCCGCTGCTGTCCACCTCTTGATGAGGACCAACCCACCCGCAGAAATGCTCCAGCGCATGGCACAGTACACACACGATGACCCCAGCGAAATAGTTCAAGCCGCTGTTAAGTCAGCCATTGAGTCCGCCGCAGAGCTCGATGACGAAGAATGGGCTGAGCTCTCCAAGAATGCCGAAGCCGCCAAGAAGTTCTTGAACCCACGCAAATATGGCCGCCAGAACTCGCAGACCTACCTGAGGGACTACGTTGCCGAGAACTTGAAGATGATCTACAGCCAGCAGCTGACTCACATTGTCGGCCGCGACAGCACCTTCCCCCGGGCCTTCCTCTACACAGTCATCAACAAATACGGCGGTCTCCAGGCCAACAACATCGAAGTCCAAGCCATGATCTCCAGCGTTGAGGAGCTCTTCCGTCTTATGCCGAACGCCTACGTTCCCGACTCCGCTGAAAGCCAGGAAGAGGGTCGCCGCTACACTCGATCGGGCTCCGGTGAGGAATGGAGCACTCAGAACATCCGTGAAATGCTCAACATTCAGTCCGGCAAGGCAACCGAACTCGAGGGACAATTACTTTTCAAAATCTTGGGCCAGAAGCGCTTCTTTAGCTTCGACGAGAAGATGGTGAAGGACCTGCCACAGGCCCTCCTCTCCAACGGTCTGATCTTTGGCCAGGGCGAAAAATTGACCTACAACAAGTTCTTCAATCGCAGGCAAATTGTTGTCGCCTTCCCACTGGCAACTGGCTACCCATTCGTCTACACGTTCAGCATGCCAACTTTGGCCCAGGCCATCGGTGACATTAAGGGCAAGACCACCCCAGACATCATGCAGTCCCCAGTTTGGGAGACCCTCCACAAGATCAAAACTGTGAATGTGACCGCTAAAGTGCATCTGGTCTTCAGTGGCCAGCGCATTGCTAAGGTTGGATTCATCACTCCCTTCGCCCGGGAACGTTTCGTTGCTGGTGTGAACAACAAATTCCAATGGCATGTCCCACTCGACCTCAACATCAACATTGACCTCCAGAACCGGCACATTAACGGCCAACTGAACGCCATCGAGCAAAGCAAGAAATTCGAATTGTACCAAGCCAGCGCCTGGCCGTACACTGCCCGCCAGAAGGCATTCACCACCAAGCCAGTACAATCATGCGAGGACGTTAAATTGATTGAGACCCGCAAGTCTGAGAGGTATGAGCGCACCCTGGGTGAAAGGACCACCGGAATGGCATTCCGCACTGTCATGGAACACCAGTTCCCCTACACCGATGAATCGTCGCAAGTTCAGAAGACCCTCGAGACCCAAGGAGTTCTCTCCCTCTCCAGTCTGCCCTACAGCTACTACTCCACCATGCAGCGTGTGAAGAGCAAGCGCGTTTTCAACGCCCTGTCCTTCTTGCCCTACGGATTCGACCCCACCTCATTTGGTCTCTCCGAAAAGCAAATCATGATGATCCTCTCTGCCGCCCCATTCGCCGAAGACCTCACCACCGCCGAACTGGTCAAACTCCACGGATTCATGTCACTGATGACCCTCCCTCTCGCTGATTTCGAAACCCTCGACAAAACCACTCAGCACGAGGGCATCCTCTCAGTTGGCAACCTATACTGGCCAACCAGGTATTTGAACCGTTACAACGTTCGCGTCACCTACGAAGCCGAACGGTCAGTCAACCGGGCGATCAAATTCTCGCTCAGCTTCAAGCGCGCCTTTAACGTTGACAAGCATCACGGCTCCTCATCCAGCCGTATGACCGGCCCAGCCTCCGTGGACGAACACCATTTGGCACAAAGCAACGACATCACCCCAGACAGCAGCAACCGCCGTCAACAAATGTTGGAGAACGCCGCCTACGACATCAAGCAAGCCAGCTCTGTTGCCTTTGATGTGTCCATTGTGTTTGAGGGTAAAAATTCCGCCGAATACATCACCACCTTCGCCCACGCCACCAGCCCAGCTGACCAAAAGACTCGCTTCCTCGCCTTCTTCAGTGTGAAGAATGCAAAGAAATCGGACACCAAACAAATGAGCGTCGTTTACACGAGCAAAATGCCCCAAGCTTCGGTCCTTAGCTTCCAAGATGCCCTTAGCCAGGTCAGCAACACAAAGGCCAACGGTAAATTGCAGGTGAACTTCGCCGAGAACGGCAAGCCCACCCAGACGAAAATCACCCTAAAGGCTACTCTGGAGCAAAGTTCCGAATACAAGGAGTACCTCCGCAACAGCGAGATCGGTAAAATGTGCGAAAACGAGATGAGAGACGGTGACTACCAAATGCCTGGATGCCTCGAGGCCACATACAGGGCCAATGTTTACGACAAAATCTCAATCTCTGGAGAAGTCGAGAACCCAACCGGCGCCATTAACAACATCACCCATCGTGCCGTCGCCCTGCTCCGTCAAGTCGGCTTCTGGCATCTCGACGAGAATGTTAACGAGAAGGGCAAGATGAACAAGATGGAAGCGGTTATACGTATCCGCCCCAACCTGAGGTACCTCAATGTCTACCTCCAGACCGGAACCATGACCCAGCGATTCAACAATCTCCCCATCGATCCCGCTCTAACACCCTTCCTGAATGTCCACCAGCAAACTGATATGGAAGGACGTGCCTCCAGGCAGTTGTTCAAGGACGGAAATGTTTGCGTCATCGACAGCCACAAGGTGTTCTCCTTCGACGACAACATCATCCAACACGAGATGGGACAGTGCTGGTACAGCGCCTTCCACCACGTTCAACCAGAGTCGAGGGTAGCACCCGCCAAGTCCAGCGCATCCCGTGATGTCGCAGTCCTTGTACGCGGCCATGAGACCGAAAAGGAAGCTATGATCATTGTGACCAATAAATCAGGACAGGACCATGTCGCCCACCTGAAAATGTCTGGCTCATCCGCCCACCTGAAGATCAACGGACAAGAGAAGAAGATCTCCAAGGAGAAATCCGTCGATGTGTACGACTCCGAGAGCCACCGTCACACCCAAGTGCCCGCCCTCCGCATTGTCGCCGTCACCTCAACCGAAGTGAGGGTCGAAATCCGCGGTGAACTCCTCAAGGTAATCTTCGACGGCAAGCGCATCAAGGTCCTCGCCGATCCATCCTACCGCAACAATGTCCGCGGTCTTTGCGGCAACTACAACGGCGAGCAGGCCGATGACCTCATAACCCCCAAGAACTGCGTCCTCAACAATGACAAACTCTTCGCTGCATCGTGGGCCATCCCAGAGCAATCCTGCAGCGCTGATGTGCAGGCGACAAAGAGCAGAGCCGAGCAGCACCACTGCAGCAAGATCGAGCATGGCCGCGGCAACATCATCAGGCGCATCGAGAACGGACACAAGTGGTCCGATGAATCCGACAGCAGCAGCGACTCAGACAGCTCCGCCTCCCTATCATCCGAGGAGCAGTACCTCTTCATGAACCGTCGTCGCTTTGGACCCAAACACAACCAGCAGGGGGGACTAAAGAAGTGCAACCTGAGGCCCCAAATGCAATACGTGCATGTCAGCGGAAGGATCTGCTTCAGTCTCGACACCCTCAACGCCTGCCCATCGCACTGTCGCGCTGAGCAGAAGATACGCCAGCGTGTGCCAGTCCTCTGTCTCGACAGCGACGACTCCCTGGCTCAGCACTACAAGCAGCTGATCCACAAGGGCGTCACCCCCGACCACAGCGGCAAGAAGGCCAACAACAAAATCACCTTCAACGTCCCCACAACGTGCACCGCTAACTGAAAATCCGTGTAAAACTGTCAATAAAAAAACAAATCGTTTAGGGCTATAACCCTAAACCCTTAGAACCCTTAGAGCATTCCAAAAATGTAAAAAAAAAATATTTATTAAAATAGCAACACTTGCAATTAAACAGTTTCTTTAATGCCTCCCACCGCACCACCCTCTTCGCGAGAACCAACAAAACCCACCGCAAGAATTTAACTGCGCCCAAGGACCAATCTGAACCATTTGCAGAGCGATTTGTTTTTGTATTTCGTCAGGGGGCCGGGGGTGAGTATAAAACTCAGCTTCCCCGCTTGCAAACCCCCCGTTTCTCACCCAACTTTAAAATAAGGGTGCGAACGTTTTCAGCGATATCTCGCTCGAAAATGTAAAACAAAATCTGATTTCTTGCATCTCGGTGCATCTCGATGCTGCCGTTGATCTCCAGGGTTACGTCATACAAAACGAAGCTAATTCCACGTATTCGTGCGTAGCGTATGGACCGGCGGCGGCTTATTTACCAATATAATTGTTTTCCTTAAATTCCATGCGCTAAGGATAATATATTTTAATCTCTGGAAAAAGTCACCCATTTCGGCAAGGTATTGCGCAATATGATTGCCCTTGCGCAATAGCACAGAATGCAGGCAGTATAGTGCGATTTTCTAAGAATTTTTGATGGATCGCCGTAGCAGAATTTTTGGCCTCCCTCTGAGAATTTTCGATGTTGGGTATAATTGCGAACGAGTGGTCTAACCATGGAAATATGAACTAAGCTTAGTTTGTATTTCTATGGGCCTAACCCAGAATGCGCCTTAAGTGCGTCCGCACTATGCCGATCAATAAAGCCGCTTAAGTGTTTACACATCCAAATTCCGCCCCTACAAGTCGCACCCTGTATATTTGGTCGGTCTGTTTGGAGTCGCCCTAAACCATCCCGATTTGCACTACAATATGTAAAAACACTTTCCCGTAGCCGTTATAAATTCCTAGTAAAACAAAATTGTTCCTACGAATTTCGTTCCTCCTCCTTCATCTTTCAGGCCACTTAACCAACGAATAAAAGGTCAGTTCGCACGCCCTAAGGTGTAAAACGTGTCTCAGTGACGTCATCATTTTCATAAAAAACGAAGCTAATTTCGCGTATTCGCTACACACGTGGATTGTCGGGGGAGGGTGAGAATGGGTTTGGCTAAGCATACATTTAAGGAGAAAAGAAAGAAATGTCTTAAGGGAGGGTGCGGTAAGCCGGCGTTGCGATAATTTGGTATCGAAACTACGTCACGACTGTCGGTAAAAGTTACGTCACGGTGTCGTTTTTTTGTCAGTTGACACCTCAAGCAACCAAGGTCATAAGAAGACGATAGAAGTTTGTCTTTAAAAAACGAGACGGGAACTTGCACAAAATTATAAAAACAAATATAAAGAATTCTGGGGAAAACCCAAGTAATGTTCTCTAATGAGAAGAGAGAAGACCCGTGCGAAGGCACAGTAAGATGAGGTAGGGCCATTTAAGGGATGTGAATAAGAACGCATCGAAAGATTTTTGTATTTTGTATTTTATCATTCCTCATCATTTGTGTAAACTCCTTACTCCAAATTTGTCTCTGTCGGGTCTATATATATACTTTACTTTTTCTTTTACTTTTATTGCTTATAAATTACAGTCTTATATTTGTTTTTCCCTCTCTTCTTCCCTTATACTTTGAATTTCTGCAATTTGCGTTTGTTATTTTCATTTAATTATTTTCATATACGATTTGTTTTTTTTTTTGCCTTTGCGATTCTTGTTGTTGGTTTTGTTTTTTTACTTCTTCTTCTTCTTCATCTTCTTTTATTCTCCATAAGATAAGCAACAATTTATTATATTTTGTATTTTTCGTAATTCTTTAGAAAAGAAAAGAATTCCCTCTTAGAGTTAATATTTATGTACAACACTGCTTATATAGAATTTTGGTGTACTTTCCGTAAATTTCTTAGACTAGGTGATTACCTCTTTTCCTTTAAATTTTCATCGATATTGTAAAAGTGTACAAGTATTTAACAAACGAAAGACTGCGATCTTATCTTACTCATCTTAATTTGATATGAAACTTCATGTTCTCTGTCTCCCTCTCTCTCTATCACTCTCTCGCACTAACTCTTTTCTCTTTTAAAAAATTGAATTTTGGTTTTTCTTTTCATTTTTTTGGTTTTTTTTTGTATCAATACTTTTTTTTTATATTTTTTTTTTTTAAATCGAATGGACGTTAAACGTGACTGGTATCTTTTGGTTTTTTTCGTTTTTTTTCCTTTGCTCTTTTTTGCAAAACAATGGGAAGCCTTTTTTGTACACGACATTAAATTAAAAAAAAAATATATAATTTGGTTAAT
This sequence comes from Neoitamus cyanurus, assembly GCA_947538895.1. Classification (NCBI taxonomy): domain Eukaryota; kingdom Metazoa; phylum Arthropoda; class Insecta; order Diptera; family Asilidae; genus Neoitamus; species Neoitamus cyanurus. The sequence continues at coordinate 11,047,079 of OX384549.1, forward strand.
TGGCTATGAAAGTATAAGTGACTACTTAGAAAATAATTTTGTGGCAAATGTTTGCGAATTTTGTTTTTATTTTTTTTTTGATTATGTTTACTTTTTTCGATTTTGTCCTTGCTCGCATGCTGGAGGTATATACATGTTTTACATAATATAAGCACATGTATGTCTACGAAACGAACGTATAACTGTAAATATATATTACTTACACTTCGTACTGCTAGATTTTATATATAAATTAAATTTACAAGAATTATAATTTGTTTAACTTGTTCCGTTACTTTTAAAAATTACTATATATTTTTTACTCCATGCTTATATTGATGCTTTAATGAATATACAAATTTCGCTCATTTTACTTTTTGCTTCTTCTTTTGTCGCCTTAACTCACATGAAGACACCTTATGTTTCTAATTGAACAAAACCATAACACCTTCCCCCTTTCTTTTTTTTTTTTTTGAATTGCTCACTTTTATTATGAGTGGATACTAAAAATAGTGAAAAGGTTTTTTTTTTATAAAATCATTTGGAAGTGAATGGAAATGGCAAGAAAACTAACGAAAAACTCAAAACGGTGTACAATGGTCGTGTTAGTTACACTATTTATAACTCCAGAACGGCTGAACCGATTTGGCTGAAAATTGATGAGGAGGTAGCTTAGAACCAGGAGACGGACATAGGACATTTTATCCCGTTCGACCGCGTTCCCGTCGCGTCCAGGAAGAAGAAGAAAAAATTTGTCAATATGCAATTATGCCATGTTATGGGTATCGTTGGAAAGGGGAGGTAATGTAGAATGTGTTGGTGAAAGAAAGGTTGGTGAAAAGTGTGAAATGTGGGAATTATTGGTGAAAACGTTTTTTTCTTCTGGGGGAGGGGTGGAGGTTGACACCCCCAGAAGTGTATCTCAGGGGTAGGAAGAAGAGGCACTATAGGAAATTGGGCCGGGTTGGTGAAAGTTGGTGAAAATAGTGAAAACTTGGTTTTTTCGGTGGGTGCCGACAAAATTGAAACGGCTGTGGCAGAAAAGTGTATGCATGAATTGGAATAATTAAGAATATTGCGCGGAAAATTAGAAAATTATGTTTTTGGTTTGGGTTTTTGGGGTCACTGATTTTGAATCTGCCATCAAAATTATGGAAATCAAGATGCTGGATCAATATGGCGACCGAAAAGTTAAACTTCAAGGGATTTTCCTGAGATATGGGAGAGGGGGTGCAATAAGGAAGTTGTGTAAAAGGAGGAAAACTAAATTTAATAATACTATTGAGAAATATCTAAAACATGTGCAAAACGCAAACAGGGAAACGCTGGGTCACGGGGAGAGGCGGTGGTGCAGTAGGGAGGCGTTGTAAAATTAAGGAATACAAATTTAATAGTATCCCGGGAAACGCCGGGTCCGGGCAAGCCAGTTTTATAATAAAGTAAATTTTTCGAAAACCAATACACCCTCCTATTTCGAAGAAAGAACACTATTTTTGGGTATCCACTCGACTTACCACTAAATTCCTATCTCTGAATTCGAAAATGTTCGTTACTACGTCCAACTAAGTCTTCGTTTTTTTTTTAATTATATTCTCTTCATTTTGATTTTCATCCTTAGACCCCATTTTGTAAAATTGCCTCTTCAAGGAGCTTACTCTCGATTTTGAAATCGCCCAAATATTTTCGCATTTTTTTACTTATTTAATTTTATATGAAAATCTTTTTTTTTATTCGATGTCCCCAAAATATTTTTTTTAGACCTTCTTTTTGTTCTTTTGTCGCTATATAATAATTTTGTCGATTGTAATTTACAAAATATGTGTTTCTTATTTAAAAATTTTATAATGCATATAAAAACGATTACGCTAAAAACTAAAGACGAGTGAAAAAAAACATTCGAAATATAAAAAAAGATAAGTCAATATAACACATTTTGGTAAATTTGTATTTGTGTCTGTGTGTTTTGTCTATCTTACGTTTTAGTTATTCTTTTCTTTTTTTCATTTCAAAAACCAAAAAATGAAAGTTCTCATCAGAATATTTTCAAATTCAAAATTTCAACAAAAACCTGAATGCAGCCATTGAATATTTCTAGTTTTATATGATACACATGTTGTTGCAAGGAACATTTGTTTAAAAATTTGCTTTCTTGTCGTCCATTGAAAAGAAAAACATCAAACAAACAAACAACAAAAGTGTTGTTCGTCGTTTGAAACAATTCAAAAGAAATAAAAAACGAAAACGTCTATAGAAAAATAGAAAAAATGCATTATTTCAATATTATGGCAGTGTTTGCTGTAAATTAGGCAACTGTTACGAAATTTTAATTTTCAATATTCTGACTGGCTGCTACACTTGTAGATCAAGCAAAAAACATTTTTTTTAAAGTACTCTAACTGCAAAAATTTATCATCAAAATTGATATTATAGGTACATGCTCAGAAATATAAAAATTTTACAATTATTCTGCGTTACTGTATACTTAGTGATAGAAATGTGAATGCCACCACCACTTTGATTATACCAAGTGGTAGTTTTCATTAAAAAAAAAAAATGTCATCAACGCAAAACTCCAGTGTGCCATTTTTACTTGTAAAAAATTCAACAGAAGGTTTGGGTGATAAAACCGAAAAAAAAGTACTTTTATCGGTACATTGTGAAGAGATTAAAATGTTATAAGGCAAAAACAGAAAAACAAAAATTATTTTTCGTTATTCTACGATTTCTCTTACCGGATATAAAACGGTTTTAGTAAGTGCACTTGTTTATAAAGGCAAAATAAACGACTGAATCGAAAAAAATAACGTCTCGACTAATTTTTGAATATTTTTTGCTTTTAAAAAAAATTATAAATCAACAATTTGGACACACTGTACCATTTTTCCAATTGTATGACATAAATGAGAAAAAACAAAAATAAATTTGAACACAATTTTGGCATATGTGGAGTTTACGAATTTTGCATTAATGTGCGGTTTCATTTTTAAATTTCATTTATTAATTTTTTCTTACAAGTAAAATAAGAGTGCGTGCAGCAAAGCACTATAAATGAAATAAAAGTCAAGTAAAAAAAATACCATCCAGCAAATAGTTCGATCGCAGCACAAGAATGACCCAAAAGTGTCGGGTGCATTTAATTTTCAGCGTATTAAGCAATGCAATTGCATAGAATTCGAAAAGATGTCGGAAAGTAGGCCGTACAAAATCCAGTGGTCCAAAAGTGATGGACGTTCATTTCTTTTGTTTTTGTTTTTAGTGGAATGGAGTAAATGACATATAATTTCAACAGGATGGTGCGACCTGCCACACACACGCGAAATAATGACGTTATTGCAAACCAAATTCCGTTTCCGGAGTGTCAAACAAAATCCAGTGGTATAAATATATAAAGGAAGTCATTTTCTGAGTCGTTGCAAGAGTGAATAGTTGATAAATACATCTATGACGGTCAAGACCATAAGCCCACACAATTTCTAAAGTTCACTGAACCAATATAACAAATTTCAAGAACAGATAAATCACTCGAGTGCCACGATCGCAAAACGAATAAATAAATACAAGAAACAAATTATATTAAAAGAATAATGTCGTGTAAATGAGAAGAGTTGGAAAGGAAACAATAAATGGGTAAAAACGAAATAGTAAAAAAAAGAGGGCAAAATACGAAAAATGTAAATCATTTATTATAAAAGTATAAAATATAATAAAATGAGATGTAAAAAATCACATTTCGTTTACAATATGTAAAATATCATTTTGTTCACTTTAAGTAATAAATAAAAATGCTAAAACTAACACATATTTGTTCGCAATATCTTCTCTCGTTTGTTCTTTTTCTATCGCTTTACCTAACATTAATAAATATTTTTTTTTTATATATAATGAAAAAGTTAAATAGAAATCGAGTAGGAAGGCATGTTTGGGAGATCATGTAAGATTACACCCAAAAATAAGGACTTCAAGTGAAATGTAAAGTTAAAAATTAAAAAAAATAAAATAAAAAATATAATAATGGGACTAAACCAAATGTCGACTAATAGCTAAGGGGCCTACAGAAATTCTCAACAAAGCTATTAAATTAAGAGCGGTAGTGATTACGTTTTTTTTTTACAGGTAGTCATAAATAATTTTTTTTTCATCTTTTTTGCATTTTAAAATTAATAGACACTTCTCTCAACGATACGAAGCATACAATTATTCTTTCCCTTTCTGCTTCGTTCCCTCTAAAGTTAATAAAAACTCTTTTGATTGTTCTTCTTAATATAAACTTTCATCTATTTCCATTCATCTCATATCATCTCATTCTTCTTTTTATTACACTTTTTTTTTATTATAATTTTTCTCTTTTTTTTCGTTTGTTTGTTTTTATAATTTTAAAAATTGCTAATTTGGAAAGTTCTGCGCGTCATCTCATATTCATTTTTATCTAAAAAAAAAAAACACTATTTTTTTTTTTGCTTTTTCTTTTGATATTACCGTTTTCGCACTTTCCATTTTGTTTTTAATTTTCATTTTCTTAAATACATTGTAAATATAATTGAAATAATTAATTACTCAATAAAAGTGCTAAATTATAGTGTCAAGTTGCCGCGCCTGATGCAATATCTTTTTCTGATGCCCTACTAAAGTAATACCCATGTCAGAGAGCTGTTGAGCTGTTAACCGTGAAACCTGTAAATATATTTTTATTGTTGTACTAGTTGATAATTATTGAAGAAGAATGCACAAGAGAAAAAAATAGCTTTCATCAGAATGAAGAAAACAGAAGTGGGATGGAAAGGGAAAATTAATGTTTTTTATTTGTAATCGACCCTATACTTTAATATGACCAACGGACAGACAACCAAACACTTCATACGTCGCCTGAGATATTTAGAAGTCGATACATTAGTCGATTACAAAAAAAAAGGTAGAAATAAAGCCAAAAATTTCGAGGGAATTAAACGCAAGAATTTATTCGACAATACTTACTTGTTGTGCTGTAATTAAGTTAGCTTCTTTGAAGTGTTGTGAGTATCTAGACATTTTAATACTTTCAAGCCACACGTCTGTATTTATAAATATGTTGTGACCTCTTTGTGTATCGATCATATGCGAACCATCATTGTCCGGTGAATTTTTAGTAGTCAGTAAAGCTTGTGGCTGTCGTGCTAAATTATCTAGCGTTGAAACTATACTAGCAAATGTAGGTCTATGATTTCGTTGCTTTTGCCAACAATCGAGCATTAGCTGATAGAGAGCTTCTGGACAGTCCATTGGAGCTGGAAGTCTATAACCTTTTTCTATACTTTTTATGACATCCTGTGAAATGTTTATACTTAGTAATATCGAACGTTACGCATTATTAGCGACAAAAACTCATACTTGATTCGACCAATTCCAATATGGTCTTTCACCATAAGACATAACTTCCCAAAGTACAACCCCATAGGACCATACATCGGAAGCGGATGTAAATTTTCTAAAAGCTATTGCTTCAGGGGCTGTCCAACGTACTGGAATTTTTCCGCCCTGGATATTAATTTAAAAAGAACACAAATTAATGTTAACCCATCTCCAAAATATTTCCGCAATTACCCTTGTTGTGTAAGCATCACTGGCATTTTCAATTTCCCGAGACAGCCCAAAGTCAGCTATTTTACAAACGAGCTGGGCATTCACGAGCACATTACGTGCGGCTAAGTCTCGATGAACATAGTTCATGTCATTTAAGTAAGACATGCCCGCTGCTATTCCGCGCAGCATGCCGATTAGCTGCAATGTTTGGAATTTACCATCGTTGGCACGTAGGAATGTGTCTAGGCTTCCGTTCTCCATGTACTCAGTGATTATCATGACTGGGTTTGAACGGGTCACAACACCCTGCAGATAGATCACATTCGGATGATCAAACTGACCCATTATGGATGCCTCCGTTAAAAAGTCACAACGAGCCTTCTCTGATGATCCTGCAGATGTGGAATTGAACAAAACTAAAACCCACTGAAAACCGATTGTTCGTTTTTTTTTATTACCTGGCTTCAAAGTTTTTATAGCCACATCAATGTCCTGGACAAAGTTTGGCGGAATTTTCAACCTCCCACGACAAACGTCACCAAATTCGCCACCACCTTTTCGCATTTACAACAGCGAAAAAAAAATTTAAAACGAAAAGAAAAACAAGGAAACTGAGCGAAAATCCAAAATTACAAACATACGAAGGCAGTTACAAAAATCCACAATTTGATCTATAGATGTCGTTAATACCCCCCAAAAGGGGGTTTTACCGATTTATAACACCGTACCTATTTTTTATCTAACGGCTTTACAAATTGCCTATCCGTTATAAAAGTACGCATCGTATGAATTAAGCGAGGTAGCATGCGCGATCCGAACGCGAAATAGGCGTGTTATTTGTAGTTAATTAATCTTTAATTAATTGTTAATTAATCGCTAATTAGTTGTACCAAGATTAATGTTGTCGCAATTATTTTTATAAAAATACACGCTACTCCGGTTACTTCATATGAACGTATTTTTTTAAAAGTAATAACGACAAAATTAAGTTTTGTACAACTAATTAGCGTCTAATTAGAAACTAATTACCGACTAATTATCAATTGATTTTTGTTAAATTGCCTCCGTACAAAACGGTAGTTATTTTCATACCAATAATGGCTTCAATCGTAATATAGCTAGCGTCGATTTCACGCGCAAATTCACGTATTGCCTGATTTGGATCCTCATAGGTATGCGGATCAACGTAGCTGCGACTCGTCCCGAACAGTGGGGTTGTCACTAAAAAAATTTAATTGCAGTTAGTCGGATATTCCTACTACTACGTCTACATATATCGTTTTCTTTTTTACATTTATAAAATAGAAGTTAAAAGTAATTCCAGTAAATATTTGTGAGGTTTTACGTATCTTTCACCTCAAATTACTCATGGTATGTACACATATTATTATTTCGGCGGTAAGCAAAACAGATAAAGCACAAGAACTTGTTAGAAAACAAATGTAAGTATTTTAAATAACAAAAAAATAAATGTGGCATGCACAAAAACATTATAGAGGAAGTATTAGAAGCTTTACTAATTTTCTACTTCTGTAACCAACTAAAAAAAAAAAAATTAAATTGTTAAAGGTATTGAGAAGCCAACGCGTCCTTACACAAAAGTGTTACACGTAGTGAATGGAGTTTTTCGATATGTTTTTTTGAGAGAAATTTAAAACAAAAATTTGAAAAATTAGTAAAGAACTTAAAAATCTGTTTAAAACAATTACCATTTGATTGAATTGTTTTGACGATCGGTGTTGTATCCATTGCGTGAACTAAAAAATGGGAACGAAATAAAAACATAAACAGGATATTTTCTAAACTGAAAAAAAAAAATTTGTGGTACCGTGAAAATTACTGCAAAATATCAAAAATTACTTCCTTTATAAAAACAAAACAAACTTTTACATGTACACAACAGAATAGCTGCTTTCCGCAACAACAACAATATCAACAAAAAAAGCCATAGATAATGCGGAAGCAAACCACAAACATAACGCCTTTTAAGGGTTTGCATTTCGAAAATAAATAAAAAAAAAAAGAAGATATGCACTTCTTACTTCAGGCTCAATATTTCAAAAAGTCATGCACTAAACATTTTGCCCTAAGACATTCAAATGCGGAGTGAGTGCACATTGTGCTGGCCAAGTAACAAATAACACCCGCTCGTTCGTCGATTTATTTCCAATAAAATTTAAAAGACAAAACCATTTTTGTTTTCATCTATAAAGGGAACCGGTCAGAAAATCTAAAAGGTAGGGCACAAGCTTATAAACTTCTGCCACAAAAATATTTTTTATGAACGATAATATAAGCTCGGGCCATAAGGTTGAAAATTTTTATACTCTTCTTCATAAATCTTTTTACGTCGATTATCATTTTGCAACTTTTCACGGGCGCTTCGCCCAGAACACATATAGGGTGTATCAGTTAACGGTTAACGCATGCCAAAATGATAGGGGTGATAGATCCCAACAGTTTTCGAGATACAGGATGACTCATAAATCTGTGGGCGTATGTGGTGCGGTCCAATTACCTGACTCTATGCTAGTTTGGAGATTTCTACTTTGATTATTGGCCGAAACTTCACAACTTGAACGGATATCCGTGTATATGAATATATAGGGGGTTTTTGGTGTCGCTGGTTTTAAATCTGCTACCGACATTTCGAACTTTAACAATAGCGGCGAAAAGCTGCCAACGGAAATGAATTTTCACGAAAAACGGTTTGTGGTTTCGAAATAGCCGCCTTTTTCTAATCTCTCGTTGCTCACTTAAAGGTCTATCCCAAATAGCTTAAAACACAAAAAAAATGCAGCCAAAACCGGCCTAAGCTGCCAGTTTTAGAGGTAAGAAACCGAAAGCCCATTTTGTTGCGAACCCTTTAAATTGAGGCCCCGCAGCTCAGAAATTTCCCTCTGGCGTAACTCTTTTCATCCCGTTGTCCGAAGCCCTATCATGTATTCTATTGCTCAGGAGAAAAAAGTGGGACCAGGTCGGTCGAATTTGGGAGTTGTGGTCTTTTAAGTGACCGAGGAGCCAATTTTTGCAGTTTTTCGCACTTTAAATTGCGATTTCCTGGGGCTACAGGTATTTTCGCGCAGAAAGGGCCACCTTCCCGAAAAACCCTTGATACCAGCTTTCATTTGACACCAAAAAATTGGCATGTTAAATTTGAACTTCAACAGATTGCTCTGAAAATTGGTGTTTCTATGTTTTCAAGGTCGTCGATCTCGAATCTACTATCGAAATTAAATTCAAGATGGCGGATCCAATATGGCGGTCGAAAATTGTCAAATTCAGACATTTTGTGATAAAATATGAATTTTTGCGTAGAAGTTTCACCTCTCTAGTAGGTAGTACTAGTAGTAATAGAATAGACGGTCATATTTTTTATCAGTCAGTTTAATTTGTCGAGACTAATCTCGGGGGCGGCTAAATCGATTTCGATAATTCCCTCACTGGAAGGTGGGGTTTTTTGTCGGGCATTATTTAGTTGTTACTTAACGAGGACAAGATGCATCAGACCTTGGATTAATTTTTGATTAATTTGATTTCACAATCAATTTTAAAATTATTTTAAATTAGAAAATATCGTAAAAAGCGCATAATGATACCAACAATTGCACAGAACGGAAGAGCAGCAATATTTAATTAATTTTTTTTATTTTTTGCAAAATAAATTTATCATTTTCAAAGGAAACAGCAGAAAAAAATTATTCTTGTAGTAGGTAAAGAATTGTTGCAAATAAAAAGACAAAAATACTTAAACTGATTACAGGAGAAATTTTGAATTTTGAAAATACGTCGCCAAAATTAATTCCACTTACTATAAGTTACTACGAGTCCTGATAAAGTAGAAAAAAATATATTTCTATTAGAAAGTTGTTCAGTTCCAAAGGTAATGTTCAGTTGTTTTTTTTTTTTGAGATATTAATTATTGAGCAATTTTTTTTTAATATCTTAAGACAAAAAACTTAGCTTGTGCGGATTACACTAAGTAAGTTTTTTTTCAAACTTTTTTTTGTAATAGTTTTAACTTCTAGGAATTATTTTAGAACGCACCTTCATTACTGGCATAGTCGAGTGGTAGAGGAAGGTGATTATTCGCCTTTTTGTCGAGCTCGTCTTGATGTTTCGAACGCAAACACAGTGGCATTATCCAGTGGACTGTCGCAATAATGACGAGAACGAGAATAACGACAACAGCAACTGTGGCTCCAGCAACAATTCGCATTTGCATTGAGTCGTCATATACTGAATAAAATATTTTTTTTTTATTTTAATTATTTTCTTTTGGTTTTTTTTCACTTTTTCTGGGGTTCGTTTTCGGTTTTTTTGGTATTTTTGGACTCTTTTTAAATTTCTTACAATGAAAAAAAATATATCAAAAAAACACTCAAAAATTTCGTGTTTTTTTTTATTTCTCAAAATCGAATTGTAGGTTTTGCTTTTAGGGGAATTTAAAAAATTCAAATTCTGACATTGAGTGCCAAATTTCAACCGTTTTCCACCAAAAAATGACCCCCATCTGAAAATTAGTCGATAACTCTCATCTTACCCGGGCTAACGCTTTGATGGGTTTGGGCATAAACGATGTTGCTATATGTCCCGTAGCCGTTCAATGTTTTACAACGAACTTGGAACCCATATTCGGTGTTCTCTTGCAAATTCTCAATATGCGCTTTAGTCTCTTTTGTGTTAAGGGCCGTTTTATTCATAGCGTCAAGTTCTGGTTTCGGGAACCATCGAACCTCATAGAATTCAATTGGTGAATCACTGTGAAGTGGCTTGTCCCATACCAAGTCGACCTCTTTGCTCGTTATCGACACGATCCGTACATTGAACACAGTGCTCAGTATGGCCGATTCAGTTGCGAATGTTATTTCAGCATATTCAGTCTTAATAACATCATCGACTTGTTCAATAAACTTATTCGACTGTGTGACCTTGTCATCACCGTCCATACTCTGATTTGTGCCTGGATTGACTGGATACGATATACCGTTCATGGAATGTATTTGGATCGTGTACGTCGTAACTGGCTCTAGATTCGTTAGCGTTAATTTTGTATCATTGAAAAATTCAGTGGATGGATTAAGTACTACGTTAGAGCTACACATTGCACATTTCACTTTGAAAACAATATCGCTCCGATATAGAGTGTCGAGTTGTTCCTCTGTAGGCCGCATCGGGGCGTTCCATGATAGTATCGCACTCGTTTGATCCACAAACAATAGTGTCAAATTGGTCGGTGGACCAGGTGGCTTATAGCATGGCATATGTTTACCATCCCTTGGATGTCGATAAAAATTCAATTGGCATGGACAGAACGCCTGACCAATTTTCGATGATTTCGAATTGAGCGGACATGGTGTGCATTTGTTAACTTCAATCGATCGGAACGTTCCAGCCGAACAAACTATAATTGGGAATAACAGATTTGCATAATGATTGTTGCGACAAAAACCTAACGAAATATACTACGCGAAGTACAGCTGGCAAAAGACATGTTTTTCAAAAATCAAATACAACTGAAATCGTCTTATCAAATAATGTCGTAAATCAAAATGTCGATATGGCACGTCAAAATCGATTGTCGACTTAAAATTCCAAAACAAAATGTCGACTTCTCACTTGTCAAAATTGAGTAAGGATTTGGTACGTCAAAATCGATTGTCGACGTAATATTCCAAATCAAAAGGTCGACATGTAACTAGCTGTAGTTTTCTTTAGTCCACTTAGCCGTTTCTTATCGACTTCGTTGCCGACATATTTCAATAAGCAATCACAGTCGATATTTAATTTCTTCTAATCGACAAGTGGTTTTTCAATTTATCTCAATCGCAGTCGAATTGATTTTTCAAACCGATAGAAATAAAAAGAAAATGCAAATTTCTGCCAGCTGCACGATAATCTAAAAGATTAATTTTTTTTTTACCATTGCAAGTCTGTTTTTCAACGTCTGGCTCAAATCCGACCTTACATTTGCATCCGCCCGTCAGAATTGTCCACTTTCCATCGCCTTTACAAAGATACGTTGGCGGATCAGATGCCTCGGCATTCTCAACACATGTACCAGTCTGTTTTTCGATAATTGTTATTTCACGCCCCGTTGGCGTTTCATTAAAATATGCTAAATTTTCAATAACAGCTGGACATGTTATATAATATACTTTGACCGCTAAAACGCTTATGCATGCGCCTTGATCACGAAACGCAAAGTATACACCTTTTTTAGTGACCGCTATACTTTTAACCTCTGTATTAATATCAACATCGGAATTTTGATTAAATCTCCCTTCTCCTGCCGCAATCCGAGCTGGAATATCGATATATTCACGTACAATGTAAAAACAAATATATCGAGAAAAAAAGTTTGAATTGATTAATTAATGTTAATTTATTATTAGCATTTCTCCCATACCAATTAATTTATAACTTTCCGGTTGCCATGGAGGTGGTTCTCTAGTTGCCGCATCGAATTCGTAAAACAACAAACTAAAAGTCTCTTTGCAAGATAAAGCATTTCCTGTAAATGATGAGTGTCAGTTTAATTGTAAGTAATTTTTCTACATACACTTGTCCATACACACATACGCTGCTCATAACGTACAGAGCCAAAAGTCTTATAAAATACAACTGAGAGGAAATATCACATAAAACCGTTTTACTTTATTTATTTCAAACTAAAAGGGATATTTTACCGTAATTCGAGGGAAATTGAATACATCAACAACACTTATGAGCAAGAATAACAAAATCGATACCGACAAATGTCAATGTCGACCACCATAGATGTCGACCAACATCCAATGTCGACAACAGTAGATGTCGACCAACAATAAATGTCACCCAACAGTCAATGTCGACGAATTTCGATTTCGACCAACAGTCGATGTCGACCAACAGTTAATGTCGACAACCGTAGATGTCGACCAACATCCAATGTCGACAACAGTCAATGTCGACAATTGTCGATATTGACCAACAGTCAATGTCGACAACCGTAGATGCCGACCAACATCCAATGTCGACAACTATCGATAATGACCAACAGTCAATGTCAACAACAGTAGATGTCGACCAACAATAAATGTCACCCAACGGTAAATGTCGATAACTGTCAATGTCGACCAAAAGGCAATGTCGACAGCTTTCGAGTTCGACCAACAGTCGATGTCAACCAACAGTATATGTTGTAACCACATTTTTGAAAACGAATTATTTTCTAACACACTATCGAACGTCTTACTCTTTTTCAATCGTAAAGCGGTTATTTTTTAAACCAGCAAATTATTTATTTTACCGTACTCCCCAAAATAAAAAGAATTTTTCAACATTTCAACATAAAACTCCAGACTCGGTAAGGAATCGATTAAAAGTCACCAAATCGACTTGCGTAGTGGACGACTCTTCCTATTAAATTGTCGTCCTTATAATCAGTCAAATCGCAATCGACATAATGTCGAACCGTAAAATTGTGTTAGAATTGACTTAAATCGATTTAAGTTCAATTTTTCCCGGGGTGGGGGTGATATTTATCTCAGTAAGGGTTTGCACATCATACCGTCATTCTCATACCATCATTCGTATCGTTTCAACTCACCTGGGAATAGCGAACAATCGCGTATTGTAAATTGAATTTCAATGTATAAACGATTGGCGGGACCACGATCAATAAAGGGTGACCACAGCCAATTATTTACATTATGATAGGCGACATCACACACAACATAGCTCCTCCAATTGATGCCTTTACCAAAATTTGTGAACGATTCCTCCACCCACTGGAAGCACATTATTTTTTTTTTTAATAAATTAAAAATTCCATGAGATGGGTCTAAATTAACTACTAGCGGCCTAATAGTGCATTAAACTAGGAAATTGTGACCACTAAAATTTACTTAGAGGGTAGAAACTGAAGAAATAGGAAACAGTAAAAAATAGTGAATAAAAATAAGAGGCAGTCTAAAACTACCGTAGAAAATTGCAAAACGGTCTAAAGATACCATAGAAAAAGTACAACAAAAAGTTGGGTGGTCCAAAACTACCATAAAAATTTGGAAGGAGTAAAAATACCAAAAAAAAAAAACAGCAGTCTTAACTACCATAAAAATAATAAAGTATTCCAAAACTGCCGTAGACAATTTGAAAACGGTCTACAATTTCTATAAAAAAAATTGTTAAACAAAACCAAATGTGTTAAAGAGGAAGCGGATCAATCAGCTAGGGGATTTTTTTTTAGTAGAACCCAGGAGAAGCAAAATAATAAGTCTATTATTAAGACCTTACCCCTGGCGTTTGTGCTTGTGGTCCGTAAGGATATCGGGTCCATTCTAAAGTGGATTCCTTAGTTGTATCGAGTAAAACGACTGGAAATTTTAAAATAAATTATTCATCACCATATGCATTTACCGTTACTAATTCTAGTACTACATCTAGATTTAAATTAATACTTTAGACTAGGGTAACGAAGATTATAAAGATAGATCCTTTTTGCATGTAATCTAATCATTTACAATTTGAACTGGTGTCAGGTGTGGGGTCATATGTTCAAACAATCTCCAGCCTCTTATTCATAGGGTATATGCAGAGCCTCATTGGCATCAACAGTCTTTTTGCAAAAAGTGTGACAATAATAAAACGCGCTATCATGTGAATATTTTGCTGAATAATAAATCCCACGGGCAATAACCGAGTGAGAGAGTCAATGCACCCCATCCGGTAAGTATCCTTAAAATTTTATTTCAAAATATTTTTGCTCTGTTTTTATCATCATATACAGAAAGGAAAAAGCACCCAAAACATGGTTCACTGGCTCATGAATCTCTTGTCCCAGAAAAAAGGTAAAAACCCCAAAAAAAAAAAAAGTAAATACGCCTCCAACTGCAAAAGTGCAAAAAAGGACAAGGAAGAAAACCCTTCTAAAGACACCATCACATCACATCACTCCGTGCAACATGTACTTGACGTAGAAATTTTGTTTTTTTGATTTGGTCCCCTGCAGCCTTTCAAAGAAGATGAATACGTAGGGTTTTGATGGGTTAAGATGAAGCTACTGGGAGGGGAGGGGGGATTTGAAAGTTTGCTCTTAAATTTTCTTCTTTTTTTTTCGTCATGTCACTCATTCAGATCCACCACTAAAGTCGGAATATATGAAAGGTACGGAAATAAACTCTTTTTATACGTTTATGCATTTTTCCGTTATTATCCCTTTTGATTTGAATCCCCTAATTGGTATCCGGGTGTCGTCCCCTAATTGGTACACGACATCAAGTGCAAGAGGTGGTCCTGCGGGGGGATTCTCTACCAATTTAGAGTTAGAATTTAGAGTCTAATTTCTAAATTTAGAGTGCTTCGCGATTCCCTACGAGAAAATGGTCTAAATTTAGAGCCAGTATGACAGTTCTAAGTTAGAGCAAAATGTGACGGTGGCGCCAACTTTGGGCAATTGCGAGAGATAAATAAATGTACTAGAGCACTCTAAATTTAGAGAAATATTGCGATTCTGTAGCCATTTTTTTCTCTAACTTAGAGCTCTAAGTTAGAGCGATTTTATTCACATGTGGATTGTCTTGTGAGCAGGTAGCATTATCGCAACGGAAATTCAAAAATAATTATGTGAGTATGGATTTATTTAATATTATTGCTTGTATTGTAATAAAGATGCTGGAATTTGTGATTAAATTGGATTTTATTTCTTTTATAGGGAAACTAAAACCAATCGACAGCAGTTCGAAAGATTAGTTAGTTTTATGGAGAGCCACCCGGATTTAGCCAAAAATCTTTTAAATAACGCCGATGGCAAATCAAGGGTTAGAGTTTTGTGGACTAATCTTGTGGAAGAGTTAAATTCTGCAGGACCTCCCATTAAGGACTTGGATACATGGAAAAGGGTAAGTAATCATTTCATTTGCTTTTAAGTTCTTAATATCACCTTGTGTTCATTTTGTGGTACATCTCAGGAAATCACGTGATATTTAATGAACACAAGTTAATTACCCCTTAATTAAATTAATTGCGATTGTTTGTCTTATATATGATAAGTGTACCATGGGATTTATTATAAAAGTTCAGAATGCATGACCCTATTTATACCGTATTTTTCCATGTTTTTTTTAGGTTTGGTATGACTTCAAAAATAGTGCACGTTCAAAGAAACGTAAAAATTTTGCTGAGGCCAATAAAACCGGTGGAGGGCCCCGCAAAGTTCTTAAGCTGAGCGATTTGGAAGAACGTATCATCGATTTGTTAGATGTTAGCTCCTCAATAGAGGGTATACCAGGCACCAGATCGTTTGGCATACCACAGCCCCAACGAGGAAGGACTGTTGAGATTTGCTCTCAAGCGGAAGATGAAGAAGAAACAACCCAACACTCCTTCCATATAGAATTTTTAGAGGACGAGGATATACCGCAGATGCCTTCCACCCAGACGTCTTCAACCCGGACGCCTTCCACCCAGATACCTTCAACCCGGACGCCTTCACAACAACCTAGGCCTCGACACCAAGGTTTGGATGCTCGAATGGGTGAATATATATCTGCTGCTGAAGCCACGAACCAGAAAATATTGAGCACTCTAAAAGAAATAAGTGGGCACATGAAAGATGTTTCATCGACTTTAAAAGAAAAATTGGAAATAGAGAAAAATTATAAATTAGAAAAATTAAGTTTATTAAAGAAAAATAATGAATTGCTTCAAAAATTACTGGACAAATAAAATAATCATTTTGAAACTATATACAATATGTTTGAAATTAAAACCTAGAAAATGTAATCAATATAAATGAAGTTATTTTATGCTCGATCCACACTGGTGATACAGCAAATAGTTTCCCAACATAAAATTCAATGATTTCTTGTGTTGCTTCGGATTGATGTCGCCAAGGAGAAACGAATTCGCTCAGCTTCACGTCTCAATGAATTGTTTGTTGCTGTGGTTGGTAAATCTACTTCAGTTGCAACTTCTTCACCCAAGAGAACGTCTTCTTCTGTTGCAACTCGAAAAGCAAGGCGCATGTTGTTAAGGGCGCAGCAGGCATTGATTATTTTCGTAACCTTGTATGGCTCATATCGCAATTTTCTTTCTGCTAACAGGCATCGAAATACTGCTTTGAGATTTCCAATGCATCTTTCAACACAGTTACGAGCAGAATTGTGTCTCTCGTTGAAATCTTTTTCCACGCTTCCTTCAGCAGGTGAGCGATATGGTGTCATGAGCCACGGTTGTAGTGGATATCCAGAATCACCTTTTAATTAAATGTGAATTAAGCTTAGCACAAACATGTTTAGAATATGGCATACCTATCAGATGGAAATTATTTTCATTATTCCAGTTCCTTTGTACAAAATCTTTCTCAGCGCATACTTCCCAAATAGCCGAATCGTGAGTAGCCCCTGGATATCTTGCGTTTACAGCTAATATTTTGAGGTTGTAATCGCAAATAATTTGAGCATTTATGGAATGTTTCCCTTTACGGTTGAAATATAAATGCTCATTGTCTTTTGGCTTCAATAGTTCCACATGAGTGCCGTCAATGGCACCTATAATTCCTGGATATCTAGTTTTTTCATAGAAAACTCGCTGAATTTCAAAGAATTCTTGAACACTGGGAAACTTGATCCATTTTTCACATAAACGCGTTTCAATCGCTTCACTGACTTCCTCAACAACGCGAGAAATTGACGTTTGACTCATCGCTATGAGAAAGTTACTTCCTACGCTCCTTTGGTAACAGCCAGTAGCGTAAAACCTAAGACAAGCCAGAATTTTTAGCTCCACCGGCAATTTTGTTGGTCTGCTTTGCTGTCGTAAATATGGGTTCAAGTTGGTGTATAAATAATTATACAAATCCTTCGATACCCGAAAGAGTTCTTTGAATCTAAATAAGCAAAATTTAAAACGCGCCACATCAAAAAATTATTATAATAAACCTTTCCTCGGGCATACTAAGAGGATCGCTTTCATCTCTTAGATGCCTCCTTAAAATTGTAAATCGTCGCCTTTCCAGTATTACTCTACTCATCCCGAACAAAACAATAACAGATGAATCGACCATATCTTATATCTTGTTATTGTTGTTGTTGTTTGTTTAATCTTGACCCTCGGTCCGAGGGTGTCACGTTCGTGACTTACTGGTCCGGCTTGGGTGCCATATGACCATTGAACTCCATCAGGAAAAGCCCAAACTCAACCGCAGGCCAAAATATATCTTGTTAATACAACTTTTTCACAAATATCACTGAAACTGTCAGATGTCATTTGTCATGCAAAAATGTAACATCTTGCCCGATATTCTAGTACATCTCTCTAAAATGCGTAGAGAATTCCGACTAGCTCTAAGTTAGAAAACTTGTGTGAGTTAGAGAAGCTCTAAATTCTAAACTCTAAATTGGTAGAGAATCCCAGGGCTGATTTCATCGAAAATGGAAAATAAAGTGAACAGGGCGACAAAAAAAAAACAACAAACAAATAGATGCCGAAAGCACCTTCGGATCCCTCGACACATTTAGAAGTCATTTACCCGATTACTTGTCGTATACCTTTTTGTTTTATTTTTATTTTTTTTTTTGTTTTGTGAAAAGGCGCCGTGGTGAAGCAGCAACTTCTTTTTCAAGTGATGATGGTGCGGCTGCATAAAAGAAGGAACGAACAATACACCGAAAAAGGAAGAAAACAAGAATGTTGAACAAAACGTCCAAAAGGGATAAACTGAAATCATGTTTGGTAGTAAAGTAAAACGGAAAAAAAAATAAGTACAAATGTTAATGCATTCTGAGGAAGCACTTAGAGCATACGGTGAGGGAGTGGGAGGGGCATATAGAGATGCTGGCCGAGAAAATGAGATAGTATGAAAACTGAGCCTACGGGGGTGAGGGAATTCCTTCTGACGCCTATTAAAGGGTTGAAAACTAATATTCGAAGGTTCTTTCCCACATGTCGGCTGGGACTGCTCACCTTGTTGTTGTTTTTTTTAAAGAAAAATAAAACAATAAACACCCGAAAAAAAACCAAAAAAAAAATGAACATGAAGGGTGATGATATGTACGAGGTGATTGCGCTCCAACCCTTAGGGTTAGGGTTGCCTGGTTGGGTAACATTTTGTGTGTTTTTACAAATACCTTTAGGAATAGCGAAACAAAAACTAACAAGATCTTCCCTATGGAAGAGGGGGTGTGGAGCAAGGGGGTGGAAAGAGCGCATAGCACCAGCATGTCTCTACATCGTTGGTTGGGTTCCCTCGAATGGGACACGGTGGGTTTTCTTGATGTAAGATTCCTGGCAGAATGAAACATGGGGAAATTGGGAAGTTTTTACCACACCATAGATACTCCCCTCCCCTTTCCACCCCAACGACACAACTACCCCCTCCACCATCGCACCCATCATATATATATGTGCAGGGATTTTCTTTTTGAGTCTGATTTTCCCGGCACTCAAGTGCAACAAATTTCTCACGTTTCCCTCCTCATATCGTCTAGCTGGATTTTCTGGTATATTTTTCTTCTTACTCTATTTTTGTTTTTCCCCACATATTTATGTATGCCCTAGCCCGCATGTTTTATACCTCGTTACCTTCTGTGATAAACCCGGAGAATCAGTGGAAAAAGGATCCACAGGAAAAATGTGAATAATATCGCGAAAAAGGAAAAGACAAGAAAAATAAGAAGAAGAGAAAGGCAAAAAAACGTCTCCTTTGTAATTTGGAGGCAAGCACACGAATTTGATTGTATTAACATTATGTGGAATGGAAGGGATACGAGAAGAAGGGGCCACAGAGGGCTTGTTGTGTTAGTCCAGGTGTTGAGTAAGTACGAGTATATGCCCGAACGTACAAATAATGTGCTTTTCTGCCTTCTTTCGCTGAAAAATGTTTTCTTTTATACTTCAGCGCAATTAAATTTGCATCCAATTAATTAACGTGTATCAGGTACAATCCCGTACGTATTGAGGGCGTATCATCGCCGTTAGAGTAAATGTCACTCCCCTGTCGCATCTCTTGTTGCCTTCCCTCGTCCGGTCGTTATTTTTAATATTTAAGAACAAAAAAAAAAGACTATCCTGCGTAGTCGGGACCCCTATTAATAAAACGGCACATTTCTACCGTTATGTGGGAAATTTTTGCAAATGCCCAATTCCCTTAGGAAAAGCTTGACGAACGGTCAAGGATCACAGGCCCATTTTTATTTTTGCGCATAGAGACTGGAACTGGACCACGCACGTAACACCTACCCGTTTTTCTGTTTTTTTCTGCCAGAATCAGATCCAACGGGTTGGTGTGGGTTGGAGGGCGGGTGTGCAATTATTGAAAACCATCTTTTGTTTCCGAAATATTTATTCCGTGTCCGTTTAATATCCGTGTACATGAAATTATACGGAAGTAAACGAAAAGTATACACAGCAGCCACGAAACCTTGCAAACATTTTTGCTTTCGCACATCGACAAACACATACACATGAAAACAACATGTGGGTCGCAGTTTAGGGCATTCGAGGTGTTTAGATCGACTGGATGTGACATGATGTACGGCCGAGACGAATAAGCAAGTTAGACACGCATGCAATTTTGATTTTAGTCGATTACAACTTTGAACTATTTCAACCTTAGTAAATGTCGACTTTAGCCGATGTCGGGGCTTCAGTCGATTTCTATACAATTGTTGGAATAACTAGACTGAAGAGAACTTCGATTTTAGTCGATTACGATTTTAGTCGATTTTGATTTTCAATCGATTTCAGCTTCAGTCGACATCAACCTTTGTGGCATTTCGACTATATAGCTGATTTCGCCATTACTCGACAACAACAAGAACATTTTAGTCGATTTAATATTTGCTAAATTGGCCCTGAACTAAGTATCAGAAAAATTTCATCGACACCTCAATGTCGGCTGATTAAAATAGTGACCTTCGATTTGCGACATGGAACAACTAAGTTAACCCAGATATTTCCTTAATCTGTTTTATATCGGTCGATTTTATCTATATTTCACCTTCGTCCATCTGTATAAATTTTTAAGTGGCCCCCTTAATCGAAGGATATCAGTCAGTGGGCGATAACAAAGTGATTTAAGCAATTTAACCGTCTTATCGCAGGGGGAGGAAATAAAACTAAATCGGTGTTATTTTTATAAATTTATTTATTTTACTTCAACATCTCCAAGGTTAGCGTTTTGGGTATAAAAATTTGGGGGACTCACCTATAAGTCACGCCCCTTATGGTAAATATTTCGAAAACGGGACGAGCAGTAATATTTTCAATAATTTTCCGTTGATTAGGATAACAAAGTTCCTCGAAGCCCGCTTTCAAATTTAAGGGCAGGCTTTTAGTTATTTAATAATTTTATTTGTACAGAAAATGTTTGTTGCGGTTTTGGTACCAATTTATTGTTGGTGCGTTTTTTTAAATATTTTTTTTTTTTTATAATTTGTTTTCCTTGTGTGGCATTTGTCGCAAAATGTTTTGGCAAGTTTGAAAATGTGACACTGACACTAACTAGCGATGAGGGTGATGACCTACCGCTGCTGAGATACGAAAACAATCTGTGCAGAAACAATGCACTCAGGTGAATTAGCTGTCCTTGCTGGGGGGCATTAGGGAGGGAAGGGGGACCACTTTTACCCATTTAGTTTTTTTCTTTTTAAAGCGAAATCAGAGAACTACTCGCCCCCGCTCTCCATACCAAAACAAGAGAAGCAAAAACATGTAATGCAATTCGATTTTGTATGCACAGGTAATATTCTGAGACAGGTAGGAGAAATGAATGAATCGAGCCGTGGTTGAGTTTTAGCAATTATTCTGTTCGAGGAAATTGTCAATTTAATCTTCCGGCTGATGTCCTTTTGCGCTTAGAGGTGCACAAAAGGCGCAGAGCCTTTTCTGCTGGTTGGGATACTACACGATGCGTTCCCAGCGGTGGTTTTCATTAAACTTATGGTAAATGTGAGCCGCGCTCGGGGGTGTACCGCAGGGTTTAATGTGAAAATCATTAGTAGAAAATCTCCTGGCCCACCCCCTTACCCCTCGAGCCGTCAATATAGGATGGATTTTTTTTTTATGAGAAGAAAAAAAAGGTGCCTAATTGGCAGAGTCCCTTACCTTGATCATTGTGGGCCTTCTTCGCCATGGAAATTACTAAAGTTATTAGGATGGCTGCATAGCGACCCATCGTCGTTTGTTCGTTTTCCAGACTCTCGGATGGGGTGAAACGTCAACAGAAAATATATATACTGCCCTTTTTTTGTCACTAGTTTTTTTCACACAGAAGATTATAATGATGATGATGAGGAAACAACTAACAACTTATTTCGGTTGTGTCGTGTGTGACGTTTTTGTTGCGCGGCGTAACTCTTATGCAAAAACATTTAATTCCCGGAGAGATGTCACATTATTGCAATTGAATTTATTATAATTACACTGGACACAATCATTTCAAACACTTAATTCAGAATTACACTGGATTTTGTTGACAAATTTTTCGAACAGCACAAATCAGCGCAAACACCTTGGCTGCCATTTTTAACTACACTGACATTAAAAAAAATTTTCTCTCTCCCAAGTCACACAAGTTATTTAAGAGCAAAATTAAGGGATAAATGTCACACTAGGGCAACACTGAAGCCCTTTCACTCATTGCACTCGGTACGAGTTTCAACCGAAATGTCACAGTCCATGCAGAAAAAAACGCAACTTGGATTTCAACGAGAGCGAATAACAAACGCACCGTGCGCGCTACCACCAAACAATTAAACAGATCCAACCATCGCATTCCATTTGTGTGCGAGGGAGAGAGACAAAAGCACGTATCCTAATTGATTTGAGCTATTCCTTGCGATTGTGTGTTAAGATGTAAGAGAGTTTCATTATTCGCTCACTCTCTTAGAATTTGAATATTTTTTTTCTTTTAAACTGCTTCACCACCCGAAGTGCCGAAGCGAATGTTTCCAACAGAGGGACACTTTAATAACAATAAAAAAAACATAAGAACAAATGCCGAAAACCGGATTTAAGAAACTCTTGTTCAGAAAAACGCACAAGAAAAAAACCGCCCGTCTTCCACCCGCCTGCTCCCGGCAAAACGAACGACTTTGCCCTTTTGTATGTGCACCGCGGAACCGTTCATAAAATTCTAGTCGGAGCATGCATAAAATATTCCGAGATTTCTACACTGTTTCCAGTGGAGGGTGCAAAGCATTTTACTGAATTCCCCTTCTGGCAAGACGTTTGCCAGCACGTTTCTAAAAAAATTTTCACCGCCGGATTTTGTTTTTCGCAAATTATAAAAAATTTTCACGCGCCCGACAATTTCTCCGTCTTGTTTTTAAAATTATTTTCATACGGTACTGGTCGTGCCATCACTTTCGTACCCGTACACAAGCAATCGCCTGTCTTGATCCCGTTTCTGTAATTCTCAAATGTCCCTTTCCAGTGTACGACCAATTCTTGTTCTACCCTCAGAACAACTCTAACGGTATTTTAATAAACTACACAAGAAGATGATTTTGAAGTAATTTTATTAAACTAAACTGAAAAGTGGAGCAGAATTTAACTGCTGTAATGACAGAAAACAATTTGTTTTAAAAATTGCAATTTAAAAGTGGAAAAAAGTAAAAATACCCAACAATTGTTCCCCTTACCGACCAAACTGCCATCTATGTGGAAACTAAAATCCCGCGAAATTCAGTTCTTTGAAAAGTCAAGTGGGCCGGCTATAAACAAAAATTGTGAAACTCCGAACGGGTGCAAGTGGGTGCCTTTTGTTTTACTAAATTTCTTAAGTAAATTATCAGAAAGTGGTGTGAAATTATGTCGGAATTTGAGGGTAATGATGAGGAGGTGCCACGGACAGCTCCAAAACCGACTGCCGAGCAAGTTCAAGTAAGAAAATTGAATATCTTTGGCGACAGCTACATTGGCTAGGCGCCCGAAGGCGGTTTGTTGTTTTGTTTACATTAACTACTGTGTCAACTAAATAATATTTAAATAAAGACAAAATAAACCTATTTTAGAAGTATTCAGCCAAAGCGGGAGACTAATTCTGGTTTGTTTTACGAAATTACAAGAACCCGCGCTTTCGCAGAACCTGAAACGTTGTTTTACTCCCCTTTCACACCCCTGCACCATTTTGTGGTAACTGTACAATAATTTATATTATTTTGTCCAGCCACCCACAGGACCTGTTGTCCCGGAGGTGTCAATTGTAATGGACGACAGGAGACCGCATTTGTACAGAGAATGGGATAATGCATCCCATCCAGTTATTGCAACTGAGCGAACCGTCGACGAAATACCTGGAATCTCACCTCACCACCCACCCCTGCCACAAAGAATTTCCAAAAGGAACCCAAAACCGTCTCAGTATGCTACAGCGCTTCGCCCTTTGGAGTGTATGACTCCTCCCCAAGGGGGTGCGAGGATTTACCATTTCAAAAATCCCACTCAGTTGCGGCCCCATTCATTTCCCCCGCCAACAAACCGTTGTCAATATTTCCCTCCCCCGCATTATGTGACTATGACGGATATTAAACAGTTTTCTGATAATACCGCAAAAATGCTCAAAGACCACCAAGAGCAAATCGCTGAGCTAAAGGCTGTCATCGATAAAGTAGCCGCAGATGTGGCCGATCTCAAGATCTCTGAAAGTGTAGAACACAAAACTACTCAGAAGATGCTGCAGGAGCTTCAGTTACGCTACGAATTGGCTGGTAAGTCGACTCCGCACAGTTTGGGGCCAGAGATTACATCAGGGGGTGGTGTCCGGAACCCCGAAACCCAAAGGGACAAAAGGTACGACCAAAAACTCTGGCTACATGTTTTTTTTGTTCCATTAATTTTGTTTGCCTTTAATAAAATTGATAAAAATAAGACAAATGCGTTTTTACCACCAAAACATAGCCCAGTTGTCATTTTGCCCAAGAAGGGTGAAGGAGTCGCATCAGATGCTGGAGAGAAATGCACGGGGGCAGATCAGGATCAAGGGTAAGTCTGAAGACACAAACCCAAGCCCATGGCTTATCTCAAAATATGACAGTTCTTATTTCCCCACCACTGTCCGTCCATGCGAAGTGCGGCACGGAACACGAAGCACGACAAGGGCGCGTTCGGGTGGCTTCGGGTTTCTCCGTGCACCTCACGATTGTCTTCTCTGTGCTTATGTTCGGGCGTCCGTGCCGCACGGAAGCCAATCGGACGGGCAGGGGTTGCCTAACTATTAAAAAAACAAACAAAAACTCCCTTCACACCAAAATACCTAATAAAAAAATAAATACAGGCGAATCATCCAAAAATCACCAAATACGATCCAGAAATCGACGGGTGCGATACGCAAGCGTAATAACAAAATCCCGTTAACCGGTAAGGAGTCGGCCGATTTGAATGCGAAAATACTGCAAGACCCCCAACCCCAAGATGATGCCGACAGCTACAACATCCTGTCGGGATTGCCACCGATAGCCCGGCCAAAATCACACCCGCCAGAGGATAAGAGCATGGCCATGCGGGAGCTCACATACAAATACGTGCCAAAGGAGAAATTGCAACAATGGGATATGGTTAAGGAGCATGGGAAAGCGGACGTATCCATTGCTACACGTCGCTACATGGAGAAATACGGCCTAATTGGACCAACACCGCAAGAGAAGGACGAAGAGCGACCAACTGACCCGAGGACCGGTGATCACAGCGACAAAATCCTTGATGCGGCCACAATTAAAAATCAACCAAAATTCATGTGAACTACTTTTGCCAGCCACTGTACGGCAACATACTTTTGAGTACCTTTTTGTGAACCAAGTTCCCTCTTTTGTTCTTTGTCGAAACATCACTGAAATGTTCAAGACCGTTTTGTTAACTATTCTTAAGAATCAGAAAAAAATAATAAATAAATAAAAGGACTAAATATTTTGATGGAGAAACATAAAACAAACATTTTTCATTTTCCTGCGGTGGGTGGGGCAATATTGTGATTGATTCCGTTGTACGATAATAAAAAAACATTTAAAAAAGAAAACCTGGCAAAACTTCGAATTTGGTGATACCGTCCTACCCAACAGCTCAAGAGCACCCCTACCGAACAGGTACTACAGTACAAAACAAAGTTCTGACACCTTCCAAAATTCACTCACTGCATTCAGCGAATCTGCAAAAAATAAAAGAACTTGATAAAAAAAAATTCACAAAAAATAGTATAACAGTTGCTAACAACGTCATCTTCAAAAATTCAAATCGACTCAAGTTTGAGTGAAAACGTATTTATTTTTACACTCCATTGCAACTGTTCGAATGCTTTGAGTGTAAACGCACTAGTGAGGCATACGGTGGAAGTCCGAACTGCCCTCGGTGAATGTGGTATGGACAACCGTTTCATTATCATACTGTTCGCAACAAATTTTGCGTTCAAACAAACAAAATCGGACTGTAGTAGACTGGAAAGAGAGATTAAGTCTAACGGTCAATATTTGAATAGCAGCGCAGGGGAAATTGAGTTGAGTGAGTTTTTCGTTTCGGATTACATTAGTACATGACATTGGAGTGGAAGAGAATCACTCGATTTCGTGGTGCGGTAACAATGCACTGCAATTTTTAGATAATACTAGCTTGCCCGGACCCGGCGTTTCCGGGATACTATTAAATTTGTATTCCTTAATTTTACAACGCCTCCCTACTGCACAACCGCCTCTCCTATGTGACCCAGCGGGGTGGGGGGTGGTCGCATATTTGAAAATTTGAATAACAGATTCGAAATCAGTGATCCCGAAAATTCCCTAGTGCGGATTTTCAGTGAAATCCCTTGCAGTTTAACTTTTTCGGTCGCGGTATTGGCTCCGACATCTCGAATTCTAAAATTTTGAATGCAAGCTCGAGATGTGCGACCCCAAAAACCTCCAATTGCCTTTTTCATAAAGATTCCTTGAAGTTGGAAAATTGAATGTATGAAAGTACCCCCTGCCTAAGTAAAACAGGAAAAACCAAAATCCGTTTGGACTTTTAGCCCTCCAGTGCATTTTGGGACGACCGAGCAGACGTAAAAAGCCTTTGCAATAAAAAAAAAGTTCTGGTGCGACGGAGAAGTTCACAGGAAGGGTTTGAAAGAAATTTCGAAGCACGCCTGTTGAAGGCCTTCCATTTTCATACTACAGTCCATTCCATCCTTTTTGCATGGGAACGT
Source organism: Neoitamus cyanurus (assembly GCA_947538895.1). Taxonomy (NCBI): domain Eukaryota; kingdom Metazoa; phylum Arthropoda; class Insecta; order Diptera; family Asilidae; genus Neoitamus; species Neoitamus cyanurus. The sequence goes on from OX384549.1 coordinate 11,073,768, forward strand.
CCGCAGAGAGAAGGCCTTCCATGGAAGGTACCTACAATTCCAATTGGACGGAAGGCCTGATAGGTGATGAGGTTATTAAGTTGTTTCCATGGAATTACGAAATTCGCAATGGTAAGTTAACTAACAAGTAAACAAAGTGCTTCTAGCTGCCAATTAGTTTGGCATTTTGTTGCTAAACTGATAAAAACACCAAAAATAAAAATCCCCTTCACCAAAACAAAATAAGCAAATTATCTAATAACTCAATTTTTTCGCAACCCCCAATATGCTCCTCGCATTGGCAACTGCTATCTTGATGGATGACAATTTGAGCAGGTGACAAAACCCCTCAAGAGATAATTTACCTGATCCCCCCCTCCCTCATCCCCAACTCGTCCAACACTCGATCCCGGTATGATCAAAAGATGACTCCGACAACGATGGTAATCTGTTTTGTAAGCGAAACCACTTAGGACATTTAACTTTGGTCAGTTTTTTGTAAACAACAAGGCGCTTGTTGTTGATCGGATACAGTCGTACTTCGCCACCTCTTTTTCTTATTACCGGCCATCCTGCCCCTCGATCGCCTGGGAGGTAAGTACACATCGATAGACGTATCCACGCGAGATCACGTACGATATATTAATGCTGAATCTGGTGCAGTGCGACACCAGCAATTATCTTCCCCCGGGTATGACAAAAAAAAAAAAATTAAAAAAATTGAAATAAAAATAAATTGTTGTTAAGAGGTCTGTTGCTAAGATCACAGGGGAATCTCTTGATCGGTTGATTTTCGCGGTATAATCGGCCAAACGTCTTCAAATTATGGAGACAAGTACGTAAGCCCCAGAAGATATGTGTACCTACGTCTGCGTTGTTTGTTTGTTTTTTTTTTCTGCATATTTTAACAGTTGGTCGCTATCAACGTAATTATTGTTGAGAAGAGCAAATATCGCAGTTTCAATTTTTCGGTTTGGAATTTTTACAATTGTTTAGGGGATTTCCAACGACTCATTTATTGCGCCGCTAATTATTTTATGAAATTTTTCGTAATAAAAATTGCGAAATTTCCACAAAAATCCCCCAATTCCCTTGAACAAATGACTTACAATTAGTGGCACTAAATTAATCCAATGCATGAATATTGCTGCCGTCTGTAATAGTGTGCATGATAGTCCAAACCTCTCGATTCGTCGTCGTTCACAATAATTTGGTCTTTAACATACCCCGACTTGGTGAAAATGTCATCCGACACATCTTTGGCCCTGTTGTCATCATATGTACCACCAAGAAATAATTGTTCAACAATTTGCCAACAAGACGGCGCTACATTGCACACAAGTAGCGAAATAATTGCATACCAACATACCGTGTTGGGTATCATTTAAATCAGCTTACTTTAAGTGTTTCATAAATATATTTTTTATAATTTTAAGCGTCATTAGTTTTTGACTAATGCCCAAAATGCGAAAAAATAACATCCTCCCCCCTCTATCACCGTTATTTGCAATCCAAAAAGTCGGAAATAATTGGCATTAACAGAAGCTCTAATATATATTACAGGAAAAATAAAATGAAGTTGCAGACATTTATAGTTTCGGGGGAAAAAATAAATGAGTTAATTTTTTACCCCACTTCTGAATTATAATAATTTGATTTATAATATTTTATGGAGCGCTAGCCACTAGTCTCGATCACTTTTTAAAATTCATGGGGTCCAAGTTGGAGCTGTCCTAGTCACAGAAACGACGGGAAACATACACAAAAAAAATAAAAAAAAACATAAAGGGGAAAGCAAATCAATCGCACACATTTTCGTAGCGGCATAGCATATGGGAAATTAAGGTCATCTCTCGAGCCATACCGGGGCAACCAGACTCAATTCTAATTAAATTCCGATTTATCGAAGAATTGCATTCCGGGAAGTGTTTCCCAATCCGGGGGCTGTTCGGATGACAAAAATGTTTACACAAAATGTGTGCAAACTGGCCCCGAAGAAGACAATCAGGTAAAATAGCGAACATGTTTTACCTGACGGTGTGATGCGGGGCCATTCGCGGAATAGCGCCTGGGAGAGAGACATTTGGTTAAAATCATAACAGAAAAAAAATTCTGCTTCACACCTGGTGATACCTGAGGGGATCTCGAGATGGACATGTTGTTTTGATTAAATTTAATGTGCGGGATCTTCCCCCCGAGATGGTACAGGCATGAGGTACTCTTCGCGAATTAAAATTGAAATAAAAAATAAAAATTTCTCACAAAACAATTGTGCAAGCAAAAGTAAACGGAAAGCAGCTAAAATTGCTGTCTCTTTGTGGCCTCTCGTCAAAATCTGATTGCTGAGCTTTAAGACAACCTAAAACCGGTATTCTCGCGCGTCTCACCTGTACAGGTGGGTAAGTGGAGGTTCAATTTTTTTTTTTCGTTTTATTTTTTGTTGTTGTCTTTTTATATAAGAAAATCTCTCCAATATTGCCAGTGGAGCTGAGCAGTCGGTCTCTTGCGTGTGTGGCTTGCGTGGTGTGTTGTTTTATTGCTAAAAAGCGCCCAGACAGTGGCTCCACGGTGCACGCCAGAGTGTGTTGTGTGTTTTAATATTAAGGCACAGGTGGTGCGGTTATGGATGGAATTATTATCCGCGACTGACAACAATCGCATAATAAATAATAATAAAAATAAAATTAAAAAAGAAATTAACAAATACTTCGCAGATGCTATAAGAGCCGTTGTTTACAGCCCGGTGGGAGTTATAAGAGTTCAGTCGCTCATGGCGCGGTGATTGAAAATTTTATCGGACTTTACTACTTTACTTTACGCGGTAGCTGATGGTTTAGAATTTTTATTAATTATTTTATTTTTTTTTTAAATTATTTGCCTAAACCACACAGAACAATTTAAAGTTATTTCTTGCATTTATTTTCATTTCTTTTGTGCGTTTTCTTGTTCGCTTTAAAAAATTTTTGTTATACCTGCTAAACCCCACCTAGACGGTCTAGGCGGTTGTGAATGTGCCGAGTGAGTTCCGCAAATTGTCGTCATCAAGTGCATTTCATCGTTTTAAAATAAAATTAATTTAAAAACAAACAGTGCGAGTGTTATAACAAAAAGAAAACAATTATTTGCAAAATTTCCAGTCATATCCGTTTAAAACGGCAATAAAACAATTTTTCAATATACACACGTCGATCTCGGACAGTGCGGCATATTTTCCACAAACAAACAAACCGTTTACAACTTGTTTTTAATAAAACAACAAAAAAGTGAAAATTGTACAAAACTCAAAAAACATCGATTTTCCGGTAGTGCGAGTTTGGCAAGAAATAAACACTCAACAGGATTATTTTGCGTATTTATTTTTGATAAACAAAAAATTGAAACAAAAAAAATATAACAAACAAAAACTCGTCCGTTGAAGTGAACAGATTAGTAGACAGTAGAAGCGAATATTGTGATACAAGTAAACATTCTAAGAAACTAAAAAAAGGACCAAAAAGTTTTTCTTCCAAAAACCAAAAACCCAAAAACCCCAACACAAAAAATTTCACCATAGCGGAGAAATTGAAAATGTTAAGAAGTGCGCTTTAGTTGTTTATGCGGCAGACCGTGAGACAAGAGGTAACGTTTTAATAAATAAAAAAAAATAGAAAAAATAAACCAAAAACAAAATTTTGAAAAAACTGAAAATAAAATTCTCAAAATTGGACAGTTGAAAATAAAATTAAAACAATATAATGTTTCGCCGTGAAATCCCCAAGTGAAAGGGAGAGAAAGAGATCTTTAAAGTGATTTCCATTTAACGGGATTCTCCGCCAGAAGGAGGAGGCTCTCAAATATTATTTTTCGGGAAATAAGGAATAATCAAAAAAAAACAAATCAAAATGAATAAAAGTCACATAGAAGATCTGCTGGTCTATCTCACAAATTTAGAGCAACAAAATCACAATGAAGATCACCACCACGAACTACATGAAAATCACTCCGGTGACGGTGACGATGACGGTGGAAGTGATAATAACGGATCCCCGAATGTTGCTAAAGTTACAGCAATGGTGGTATTGTTCACAGCATCCACCCTATGCGGCTCAATACCGTTTTTACTCAACAAATGGTTCAAATGGACAGACAACAACACCAACGCTCGATCGGCGACGGTGGTTAAATGTCTTTTATATTTTGGCGGTGGTGTTCTCCTGTGCACCACATTCCTCCACCTCCTGCCCGAAGTGAATGAGAATATTGAAGAGTTGCAAAACAGCAAAAGCATAATGCCGCTTAGCTTTCATTTGGCCGAACTGTTAACATGCTTAGGATTTTTTGCAATGTTCCTTGTCGAGGAGGTGATTCATGCGTACATTCATCGTCACCAGAAGTCCCTGAACGATGATACCGCAGCAGCCGCATTCCAACGTGGCAAAAGTATACGTGACAGTTTCCTAATAAGGGGACACCGGAAAAGCGCCACTGTAAATCAGACAAAAGACGACAACATAATAACAACAAAAACTGGTGGCCTATCTGTTCAGGACTTAATTGGTAGTGATGCTGAAAGTCAAAAATATCAAACGACTGAATCTCGGAGTTCGGATATTGCAACGATCGCAACGAATGGGATAAATCACCAAAATCACCATCATCAGCACAACGATCACCAGCAGGAGCAGAGCAATAACAACAATCACCAACATCAGAGTCATGACATCCATCACGGTCACAGCCATCTACCAACGAACATCGACGAGGACATGATCGTGTCATCCCTACGAGGCCTACTTGTCGTTCTCGCCCTATCCCTGCACGAGCTGTTCGAAGGTCTGGCCGTTGGACTGGAATCGTCACCATCGAACGTTTGGTATATGTTTGGTGCGGTGTCGGCCCACAAATTGGTGCTAGCATTTTGTGTTGGTGTCGAACTGATCGTTACAAGGACTAGACTGTGGCTGTCGATCGTTTATGTGGTCACATTCGCGATCGTTAGCCCAATCGGTATTGGGATTGGTATACTTGTTAGCAACGAAAGTAGTACAGCATCAGCGATACCATCAGCCATACTACAGGGCCTTGCAACCGGCACACTCCTCTATGTGGTGTTCTTCGAGATCCTGTCGAAGGAGCGATCTGGCCTGATCGCCTATCTGGCATTCGTCGTCGGATTCGTAGTCATGTTCGGACTGCAGTTTGCAAGTAAGTAGGACATTCTACACAATTCCACGATCAATTTTTGAAACTCTTCCACCAAAAAAAAAAAAGAAAATACCAATAAAAACTTTTCTTTGAGTTTTCGAAGTCGACCATAGCCCTAAGGACCACTTTTAGCGTTTCGAAAACGAATCAGCTGAGGGGTGGAATCATAAACGTGCTAGGCCTGCTAAATTAGCTTGTAATTGAATTTGTCGTGTGTGGTCTTGCGTTATCATGCAGTAATACCATAAAATATTTAAAGCACTTTTAACACGTACGCAATTGCCTCCCATATTGTGGGAATTGTTACCTTAAGGTCTTTTGTGCCAAGTCAGGCATTTCTTCGTATCACATGTATGAAAAAAATACATCCCAAAAATTTATTTATGCAAAAAAAAAACTACAGAAATGCTGCTCGAACTACTGAAGTGGCATGAAAGACAATTATTTTTTTGTTTCATTATCGCTGTGATACCAGCCCCGACATAGAAACACAAAAAAAGCAAAAAACAACATTCTTACCCCACATTGTAGGCAGGCAAATAGATTAAACGGTCGTGAAGTGTAAAGTATATGTGTCATCCTCGGTATGCTTATCGCACGACAACCGTTCTGCATGATAACGCCCCGAACACACGTCATGTGAAGAGAGATACTCTTCTGATGAAATTATGCCAGCCAGGTAGCCCATACATGCATACATAGACTGTCACTGCCCTCTAAATTATTTGTTTGCTCTGATAATGAAATGCAAAAATATAGATCGACTGATAAGCGCGGAAAGTAATTTCGATTTGAGCGATTAGGGGAAGGGGGAAATCCAGGCAGGGGATAGTTTTCGTAAAATTATTAAAAACACTTGGAAAGTAATTAAAACAACAAGGTCAAGGATCGATTTGTTTTTGCCGTTTTTTTTCATATATACAACAACTACGCCCTCCCACCCCCACTCTCCCACCTCCCCGGAAAATGCCTCTTCAAAATTAACAAAAATAACAACAAAATATTTCGCAAAAAGGACTCTCCTAATTATTTTGGAAGTGTGTCTATTCGCATGCTCGCATGGATTCCGTCCACACTCCGTGTACTTCCGTGTACACGAAAATTACACGGATACGGAACGTGTGAGGGGGGGGGGGGGGGGGAGTTGGATGATATGAGACATTGCGAACGATGTATTCGTGTCAGTCCAAGAGCCCACTGCAAAAAGTTACAAGAAAAGTCATGATATGCAAACTTGTAACGCTCGAAGCGCCCTCTACGCTGGTATAATTACTTCTGCCGTAGCTTTAATGGAAGTTGAGAAAACTTCAAAAACAATTTTTTACATGTGGGTTAGGCCTCGCCTCCCGCACATTAGAAAATATCGAATTTTGTGCATTTGGGATTAGGATAAGAGGAAGAGAAGGGGGGGGGCTGAATCATATGCAAACAAAAAATCAGGTGTGGGGTGGGTTTCTCAAAATCATTTACCTACTGCCTGGACTAGAACTCCCTTAGAAAAATGCCTCCGCAAAAAAAACAATATTCAGCAAAGGAGGGGGTTCTATGATGTTGAGATCGGGCCGACTGGGTTCCCCAAAAAGATAACTGTAAATTGGGTAGTAGGTAGATCGGTTTGGGGATTTTTTTTTCCATAACGCAAAAAAAAAAATAGTGGAAATGCTAGGAGATCGGTTTTTTTTTTAAAGATCTTCTGCAAAATGTTGTTTCATGTCTAGACAGGTGTGACAACATTAGGGGAAAACCTCCGATAACGTGAGAAACCTATAAACGTGCAAAATCCTGTGTTACCTACTGTTTCCAGGAATTGCCACAAACGTTTTCCGAAATAATTAGAAAAAAAACAAAATAGCATCTCAAGGACGGCCGCGCTGTTTGCGTTTGCAAATATTTGAAAAGACAAGAAAACAAATTTGCTGGGATCCGAAATTAACTGACTGAATTTATGGACTAACGGCTAGACAGACTAGATAAGAATTTTCGGAGCAAAGACCTTATCAGCGACAGGCCAGCATGCAAAGTTGTCTGTCTTATCGGGGGGGACTGGAGATTCTCGTCTTGGAAGACGTTTCACCAGCCTACCTGTGCGGATTATTTATTTCCTCATAGATCAAAGATCGGCCTTCGTTTTGATTCTGCAATTCCAAGAAGATGAAGCAATACGGTATTTCCTGCTTTCCAAGGTCCCTTTCACCCCGTTCACCCGGCCAAAGGAGGGGGAGAGTAAATGGAGGGAATGGTGTAACACCTGGGGATTTCGCAAAGCAACAAAATCCATGCAGTCTGGTTTTTTTGTTTTTTTTTCTTTTTTAAAAGAACTTGAGTGTTACTGTTCACATGATGCTCTCACCTTTGGGAATCCCCCGCAGAGCTTCTGTGCTGGCGCTACTGCTGCCCCACAGCTTTCGTACCTGAGCAGGTAAATTAGCTGCTGTCGGTCGGGAGAATGGTTAAATTATTTGCACATTTCGATGACTCACATTTCTTGGGAAAAGAAATTAAGCCCGTTAAAACCTTCGGAATTGTTTTCTCTTTTGTTTTTGCCTTTTTGCGACACCTGATGGCATCTTTCATAAACTCTAAAAATCCCAGCTAAAGGTGACTAATCGTTGGGGGGGTTTTCTCTGTATCCATTAATTTTTCCACCATTTCAATTTTGACCTTATTGACCTCCTAGACCAGCCGGATTAAGTGGAATCCGAAATAATGGCAAAACGTGCTTAAACCGGGAGAACGGGACAAATCTTGAGATATGCGCTCGTGCAAAAACAAAAAAAAAACAAAAAAAAACAAAACAAAATGTATAAATAAATAGAAACAGCGAATCTCACGTCCTAACACTTAATGGGAAATGTTCACGTTAATATCGCAAGGGAAATCAATAAGCAAAGGTTACTATGACCTTGGGCAAGTTACCTTAGATTAATCTGTTTTATGGGTACCAGCCACTGTCTGGCAATCAGCATTTCGACGATTCTGCCACTCCAGTCCCTGCGCCCCCACCACCGCCGCTGCTAGAGTGTTCTCCAAGGACTTGCAAATTCCCATATGACCTTTACGTAGTGCTTTTCCTGCAAAAGGGCTTATGTAAGGAAACTGCGCTGTTGTAGTTTTGGAAGATGGCGCTCATGTTTTTTAAATTATTTATTTTGTTTTTTTGCCTAACCAGAACGTTAATCAGATGCATCGTTAAAATGTTGGCAAATGTAAACAAATCGATAAATTTAATGGGGGCCACCCTTTCGTAATGCGTAGGGCGTAGGGTGTAGGGCGTAGGGCTTATATGGTAGCTGGGAAAATTTAATGGAGTCTGCGACTGTCCTTTGCCATTAAAGGCAAAAAAAAAGGAAAGAAATTTATGTCGCTACTTTCAGTTCCCTTCCAAAAATTGCTTTATACCGTAACGAAAACAATTTTTATGTAATACGTCACGTTACATGTTATGTGAGATGTGATATGACAAGTGACACGACACGTGACATACATATATATTTTTTTTGCACAATGTGAAGCAGAGACCCACCCCCTCCAATTAATTTTAAACGGTCAGATTAATTGGGTCCCAAGCAGATAGCAAAATTAAAATCAGCCACCCCAAAAACCCCTATACAAACATTTATGCGAAAATCCTTAAAACTTGAACATTTTCAGTCGCATATTAAACATTTTTTTTATTTTTTTTTACAGCTGGACATGAGCACACACATTCCCATGGCCATTCACATCATGATGACCACCATGACCACCATCATGACGATCATGACGATGACGATGCTGCGATCGATCATGACCACATACCAAAATCCTTAGAGGCTCAACTACGAATGCTTAGGGACGTGTTAACGCACTTTAATAAATCTGCCTCAAGTAGTAGTGATTTAAATTGATCTTAAAATTAATTAAAAAAAAAATACAAGAAACTTCCACCCGTTAAATTTGAAAAGAGAAAATCATTTAAAAGGAGAAAATTGTGTAAAAAGCCATTTTGGTGCCATAGTGTTTTTTTTTCTTGAAGTATTTGTGTTATTTTTTGTTCTTGCATTACTTTTACTATTTCCACCTTTTTAGTAACACTTACCGATGACAAATGTGTACCATGTGATACAACTAGCTTCAGTATTTTTGCCGTTTTGTTTTCCGTAAAGAAGAATACAAAAAAAAATAAACAATTGTAAAACTCAAGTACTTTTACTATACTACAAATTTAACAAATACTTGAGAGGATTTTCTTTTTTTTTGTTTGCTATAATTTAAGTGACTGCCCGATCATTTTACATGAAGACGATGATGATGATGATATTCTAAGCATGCCTTAACATTGTTATGTAATTTTTAAAAATAAATTAAATTAATGTAAATAGCCGTAAATTAAATGTTAAAAAATAAAAACAAAAGGAATTTTATTTAAACTCTCCAGCAACAAATTCTGCTTTGATATATTCTCCTCCCTCCCTCCTAAATTTGTAACTGTGAATGCTATGAGCGTATATATTCGGTTGGCAGAATAATGTCTCCGTGATTTTCTAAAAAACTGCTGAAGGGTGGAGGGGGGGATAATTGAAACTAAAAGATGGCGCATCCAATATGACCGACCAACCGAAAATTCTTAACTTCAAAGGATTGTTGTGAAAACGGGTACTTTTTTGTTTTCGGGGTCGCTGATCGCAAATCTGCGGACAGGTAAGACGAATTAGCGTAATTAAAAAAAATAAAATGCTGTCTAATTTTTCACCGACTCCGCGACGAATGCAATGTAATTGATTTATCACTGGAATTTGTTTTTGTCAACAAGCCGCGAATAAAATTGCGAAAATTTGAATTTAATTGGCGCAGGAGTGCAACGTGTATCTACCTGCTCTGCTCTATTCTGCTCTGGATGGTTAGTGTCTAGTGGAAGCGTTCTATTGTTCTGAAAGCTAATACGTGAGAAATCTATTCAAGCGCCACGCCGCCGCGCCGCGGCCGATGCGTGTTATTCCGTGAAGGTATGCAAAGTAATGCAATGGGATGATGCGATGCATTAGAAAACGTTAAACCGGTAAGTGCATTCGTAGGCAGGTAGACAACTCCATTTATGACAAACGAAACAAATAAAAAAAAACAATAAAAACATAAAACGAATAGCGGCAAGAATTGCAGCTTTCTTGTTAATTTCTATTTTCTTCTTCGAAACGTTTGTCCAGTTGTTTTTTCGTTTCGCGATTTTCTCCCAGGGGAGGGTACATCACACCTCTAATGGTGTATATATTTTTTTTTTCTCTTTCTTATTTAAATTGTGCTATCCGTTCTAAATTTTTGGCACGTCCGTAGCGACAACGACGACGGTGAGGTTGATGATGGTGATGTTGATGAACAACAACAAGAACAGCAAGAGGTACCTTGGACGACGATCATTTTTGCATACCTGAGGAGCGTTTGACATTTTTTTTAATTGAAAATTAGATTATATCGCTTGCCCCCCCCCCCCCCCCCCGCACAAGGGAAACATGTTTGCAGTGGAGAGGTGGGAATTAAAGTGAGTTATTTATCGCCTTTATGATTTTTAATTGTATAAATTCTTCTTCCTTCTAATTAATTATTTAAAATTAATTAAAGATTAATTACGTGAGGATATTGTGTAATTATCGATTATTTTCCGAAAAGGGATTCCAGTTTTCATGGTTTTTGAGAAAATGGAAAACGACAGGACACTACTCCACATCATTTTCGGTGTCTAGTACAACACGATGGTGTGATTTTGTATTTTATTTTCGGGTGCTATTTTTGGGTGGCTTCTTTAGGGAGGGGGGGAAATTTTGAGCTTTTACAGTTGTGACTAGAAGCTTTATGATATCCTTTCTCACTTTCCCCCCCTTTGGGCATCATATCGAACGTACATAAGGGGGGATGAAGGAAATTTCAATTGTATTGTCTGGGAAATTGCTGAGCTTTATTAGATCCCCCACCACCCCTTTCTACCACTTTCCCAACACCCTTTTCATCCATTTTATAAATTTTTAGTTTTCTTTCCTCTCTATAGCAGAAATCTATTTGGAATTTTCATCACAGCGTCTTCGGAGACAAAAAAAAAACATTTTTTTTGCTTGCCTGGTCCCCATTTTCTCTGCAAGTTATATTTGTAGATTTGTGAGGCCCCCCCTGACTATTAAATAGCCAAGACACGTCCCAGACATCTTAAACCGGCAGACTAGCCTATATCATGCCCTATGTGTTTTTTGCAAGGAGGAAAATGTATAAACGTGTTGGCTGACGGGGGCGCCCAGGGGGCTGGGGGGGCGGACGTCGGGTAGGGTAGGGAGAGAAAAATCGAGTGAAAGGGGCGGTGGGGAGGGGAGATGCGGAGGCGGGGCGAAAATCTCGAAAAGGAAAATTGGAAAAAGCTTTTCACAACTTTGTTTGTCTTCCTTGTGGTGGGTTATAGAGCAGCATGTGAAAAATAAGTGTGTTTTCTTTTACATATGCGCCCGTGTTTTAACTAAAGAAAGTCGCGAAATTTTTTGATATTATTCTTATTCTCCTAAATCCGGTGGCATTTTTTGCTTCGTTTTTTTGTTTTTAATAATTAATTCATAACATCGAAAACATTATAATGAGATTACAAAACTACTGCAAGCTTTAAAAAAAAATAAAAAAAATAAAAAAGGATTAAAATTCACTGCGATTCTCTGCGACAGAAAATAAAAAAAACAAAAGAAATGTATAAAATAAAATTGTGTGTGATGTTTCAAAGATGTTTGTTAACAAAAATATAAAAAAAATTAAATAAATTTTCCTGCTAAATAAAAAAAAAATAAAAAATAAACTTTGTGGCGAAGTGTTTGAAGTGGTGGATATTTAGTCGATGTCATTTTGGTTATTTTATTTCATTTTTCGTGCGTTGAGTAATACCAGACGTGATATTTGGTTTTGTCGTAATACATTTAGCTTTTCCATAAATTTGGTCAGACTACCAGAAAATTGTCGGTTTTCTCGTCATCATCCTCATCGTCGCCGTCGATGCTGTCGTTTCAATATCTCCCCTCACAGTCTCCGTCGCGGTTGTATTTTTTTTTATTTATTTTTTTTTGCTATCATTTCTAAAGTAGTGCATTACCTTGCATTCGGTTTAATTCGCACATACTCGCAAGAGTAAAATAAAAAAAGAATATTGTCTTTTGAATTAAAAAAAGCACCAAAAAAAAAATAAAAAAAATAAATCCTAATAAACTTCGAGTATAGTGTATGCCGCAACTGTCTTCCTTTACGTCTTCGACGTCGCGTCTGCCGTCGTCGTTGTCGTCGCCATAAATCTTTCGGTTGTTTTCTTTTCTGCAAAAAGAGAGAAAAGAAAATACCATCGTTGACCGTCGTTTACGTCTTTTACGAAATATACACGTCTAGTACGGTATTTTTTTTTTTTGTTTTTATTTAAAAAGGAAAATACAAAATAATGCGTTCTACTTGTTCCGCACTTCCAGGAAAGTTTGTTATTATAAGTTTGTTGCAACCCCAAAAAGGAACAATTTCAAAAAGATTAATTGAAAAAAAAAATAATAATACTAAAAACAAATAAAAATTAAACTTATAGTGCGGTGGACAGTTTTAATTTAGCTTTTGTTTACAAAATTAAATTAAATTGAAATAATGAAATTACAGAAGGAACACTTCCCGAAAAATTCAAATACAAAAATAATCTAATTAAAACTTTGTTTTCACATATATTTTTCCGGTGTTGTAACATTTAAATTCATCTGCTGTGATCAAAAATAGTTTCTTCACAAAATGTTGAAAATAACTAACATACGTAAGACATTTCTATTATATAAAAATATTACCAAAAACGTGCTAAAACAAGTGTAATATTAAAAATATAGAGCCCAACAACAACAATAAACAAAACAACAAAATCCAGTAAGTAATTTTACTCTTTTTACTACTTTTTACAAAAACAATAAACAAAAACATATTGTCTTCGTCGTTTTGGGTGAAAAAATTTCAGCGTATTACAAAAACAAATCAAGAAGAAAAAAAATACAACAAGAATGTGATGATGAAAACAGTGAAAATATACTTTACATGTGTGCTCCACTTCGACCAGACATTAATCAGTGTATGCCTACGAGATTAATTTCATTTAGTTGTTTGTTTTTGTCATTAACAATAAGCCGAAAAAGTCATATTACATAGAGACATAATAAAAAACATTGGGAAGTGAAATTGTGTGTCTGGAGCGTTGCACGGAAGAGACCAATTGAATTAGTGCCATTTAATGATTTTTCCCAGCACATGTTTTCTATTTTTTTCTTCTTGAAATTTATGTAAACAAAGTACGAGTGACGCAAACCCCTCAAAATCCACAAAAAATAAAGCCGAATATAGAATAATCGAAATGTTTAAAAAAGATCACAATTTTTGGGACATTTTGAAAAATAAAATTATAATAAATAGGATACAGCAAATCAGTTCTTTTTTTTATTAAAAAAATTATTTTTATAACCGTCTGGTCGATGCATGGTGCCATACAGCATGCACCTCATGGCGTTTCGTTTCGTTGCCGATTTTCAGGGTTACCAACCTAGCACCGTGAATCCATCTGAACTTGTCTCTAGTCAGTGTTGGGTAAAATTTAATTGCGATTAACAATTAAAATTCTTTAATTAATTGTATCGTCTACAATTACAATTAATTATTTGTAATTGTCTTATAATTACAATTAATTAACAATTAATTAATAGTAATTACGATTTAAATTTTGCCAAAAAATGTGCTTGGCCAGTCATATAAGCACACCAGGTAGAAGTATAGAGGATACTGTATGCCGCAAAGTGTTAACGGTAGCTTTGTTTTCCTATTTTTAAATTATGACAAAAACAATATATAATATCAACCTTCGGGTTTTGTTTTTGTAAGAAGAGCTTAGGCAATCGAACTGAAACAAAAAAAAAATTACCACAAACAATATAACCCCTGAGAAAAGCAATTTCAACATTTCTGCTTTATATTTCCCCTCCACTCTATAAATAAAAATTTCCCGCAGCTTCTCTTGGATATTTATCAGATGACCGGCCGAGAGTAAAATTTAGACACGTGGTTTTGTCATGTTGAGAAGATTATCTGAATGGAGCGGAAAGAGGAGAGGCCTTGCATGTGCTAAGGGAAAAGAAATTGAACATTCAAAAATGTTCTAAATAAAATTCTTCTATCTAATTCCGCAGAAGTGAGCAAGCTAACACACAATTTTCACATTCAATCGTATATCGTCACATTTACAAATACAGACATCACTTGATCGGGCACCCAGCAGTGAGTGCGCACACAAAACGGCATGGCGTGTATTTCAAAATACTTTTCACCGATCGAAAGATATAAATAGAATTCTTTTTATTTTTCAAATTTCTACAACAAGATCAAAATTTACACATGTGCAATGTGGTAGCTTCCCATTTTCACCATTGGGCACAATAAGATAGTCATTTCGCCTATGAGGTGGGGGGGAGATAATAATTTAAAAAAAAATAGTAAAAAAGTTTAATACGTGGTGGAAATTTCAGGTCAACATGTAGAGAATATTTTCACAATAAATTCACTGTGGATATTTTATCTGGGGTTACCCATTTAACCGAAACCCAAAAAAAAATATTATCGAATTACCTACTACGTTTTATTACTTTAGAAAATCAAATAAAAAATTTGTTCTCAACAAAAAAAAAGAAAATAATTAAAAATAAAAATTGCATTATCTTCGCATGTTTATCATATTTTTTATTTTCTCCTTTTCGAACATTTTTTTATAGATAAAAACATTTGAGTGATTTTACAAGAAGGGAAATGATGCGAATTGTCTACAGACTGAATCGGGCTGGATTAAGTTTTAAGTTCTTCCACATCAAACTGTACATAAAATTAAGTTGATTACCAAGTTTTCAAAAGGTACTACATGCCCTTATAACATTGAAAAAATAAAACAAAACAAAAATAAAAACAGGAACCAATCATAAAACATATTTTGCAGCTGTACTCCAACGTAAAAAAAATCTTCACTGTATTGCTTCGGTGAAAAAGGCGCAATAACAAAAGGAATTTAATTTATTGGTTTTATCTATAGAAAAAAAAAAATTACTTTAAAATACAAAAAAAAATGATTACTAGTAAATGGATTGCGCAAACCCCCTGAAGACGATATCAAAAACATACCAACCAGCTGAAGAACGATTTATTATGGAAAACCAACAGCGCAAACACAAAACTTAGAAGAAGGCGAAGAAACGTTATATTATAAAAAAAAATAAAACCAAAAACAAAAAGAACCATTCACGGTAAAAGAAGACTAGTACTATTGAGCAGACGCTAACCAAAAATAGAGAAATCAAATAAAAACCGAAAAACAAAGTAACAAAAAAAAAACAAATATCTTCTCTTGGTGTCACAAAGGCATGTTTATACCTGACTCACTAAGGAGCTGTATGATCGAGACGGACGTATCATCATATCTACAGACGCCATCCTCAGGACAGGTGCTTGTGCTCTTCTGCTACCAACCAGCCGAAATCCATATCATATGTAATTAACATATGTCATTAACATAAATGATGTTGTACGTGTACGTGTGTACGTCCCCTTGCGACCTGATTCTTGTTATTTATTATTACTGTTATTATTACAAGTTATTCTCATATGATTTATCACATTGGTACCTCCTACGTTTCTCCGAATTCAATTAATTTTATTTATTTTTCTTTCATTTTATACTTTTGCAAATACATTGATGCTGTTCTTTTACAAATTCCTAATTTACATTTAAGTTTTTTTATTCAAATGGGACATTTAAATGTTTGGATGGATATTAAAGTTCTTTGACAGACAGTTAGTCATCCCACACCTGACACCAATATTTAATCGCTTACACTCCATTGTCTCCGTTGAGGAGACATCCACCTATTTGCTCATAATAAATCATGGAGTGCAAAAGGCTCAATAATTAATCTGACTGACCAACTAGGCTAACAGTGCCAAAATCGAGAAAATTTCTGTCATTGTTTCCAAAATGTTCACACAAAGTTCTTGAACAAATAAAAATGCCTCATAACAGTTAGCTACAGGCTTGGTTTCTTTATAATAGACCCTTTACCTATATGAAGTAAATAAACAAACATTTTTTACTAAAGGTCCGGAGGTCCTAATTTTCGAAAACCAAGCTCTGTTAGGCCAATAGGGCAGAAAATTGCAGTTTACTGTTATTTGGAAACGCTTCCCCAAGCAACTAGGGGAGATACTGAACTACCTCAAAGTTTCAAGAAAGCTGGCACATGCGAGTTTTTGGAGTCGCTGATTGCAGACTTCAATTTTGAAAATTCAAAATGCAATATATTAAACTTTTTGAGGTTTTCATGATATTTAGCACACAGGAGTTTTTGTGTTCGCTGATTTCAACATTTATTGCCAGATAGTACAAATACAAAATGGCGATTTCAATATGGCGCACTTGATCATCATTGTAAAGGCGAACATGCGCAAAAACGAGCTAAAGTGCGAAAGGAGGGCATGTCCACAAATATTTAAATGTCCGCAGAATTCTCATTTAATTTTTTTTTCACTAAATACCTGTTTATTTTTAGTATACTTATTTTATTGTATTTTATTTAAAATTCAATCCATAAAAGATTTGTGTATTTTTTAATGTGCACGTCTTCACAAATCTTGATGTCAATCGATGTTTTGGTGTGAATATTTTAGAAGGCTTTTATTCTTAGGATACTTTGCTTTGTACGTTAAATAAAAATGAACAAAAAAAAAACTACATGAAAAAAATAATAAAAAAAAATAAATATGTTTAGCTGTTATCCGTTTTATGCTACTAAAATTTACTAAATATTTGTCCAAGTGTACTTTTTCGTTTGGTTTGATTACGATCTTTGCACAAAAAAACTTTTTCCTAATATTGCTATGCTTTTTGAAATGAGATCTCAATTTTTTATTTTGTTCACAACTATTTTATTTTCATTTTACATTTATTATAATTTCCCTTTAGAGTGCATTGTATTTAATTTGCATGTACTGTATGCCCTGACCGCAGGACATTTTGGGAATAATGCAAACAATTATGGCTAATGTGATTTTCATTTTTGTCGAGTTCGTGTTTGGTAAATGAGAGGCGCATAACATACACGACCAAGTGCCATTTTGTATTTTCGTTTTCTCAAAGTACGTATCTCTAAAAAAAATTAAAAAAATAAAAAAATAATATGAACATTGCAAAGCAAGTGTATGACACGGACTCTTGAGATTTCAATGATTTTTGCTATTGATTTGCCATTCCACTGTCCTCGTAGGAGTTGATGCCTTGCTATAAATAAGTACGCAGTTCGTTTTGGTTCTACTTTCTGTCTCTTCTTTTCTGTATGGCAAGAAGATTTCATTTATTTTATTGGGCCTTTTTTTTTTTGAGTGAATAATTAAAAAGAAAAAAAAATGAAGACGTAAAATGTAAACAAAATAATATTTTTCCCAGTGCCATGCAATAAGTGCGGCGTTTAATCCCCTCAAGAAAAAATCAATTGCGATACTTTTGTGTGGAGTGGCACTTAATGTGTGATGGAGTTTTAAAGTAATAAAAAAAATATATAAAAAAATACACCAAACTATAAAAGGGACTCCCATTGAAATCTGTGTCCGTGTCCGTGAAGTAAAAGGCAACGAACATTTCTAACATGTTTTCCGGATATCTACCATACCACGAATTAGATGGTTTCAATAATATTAGTTGTATTTTTGTTTTTAATTTTTTTTTATACTTTGTACTAATTGAATTAACCAGCTTTATATTAAAAATCACAAAACGAAACTAGAGTTGAATTTGAATGCTGTTTTTCTGGCTTTTGAGCGGCTGCATATTTTCTCTTACTTTTATAACATAAAAAAATATTTAGAAGAAAGCTTTATTTTTTTCTTTAATAATTTTTCAAAATTAACTCATTCAAAAAAATTATTTTGAGCTCGTGAAAGAAATCAAATAAAAAAGAAAATGAAAACAAACAAAGAAAATGGAAAAAAATTCTAACAATACGAACTGTTATATTTTTATTTGAACCTTTCTTTACAGTTGTTTTTGTTTAATTTAATATTATACTTAATTTCTTGTGTTTTACGGATTTATTTATTTTTATAATTATCACACAAACATTGATTGCCACTCTAGATTGAATAATAATTTTTTTTCCAAAAAAAAATGAAAATATCTCCCATTGGATTTAAAAACAGGTTACTTTACTGCCGAGTATTAAGAAATTTTTTAAAATCAAAATAACAAAAGAAAAGCAGGAAACCTATTTATTCTGCTAACAAAAAAAAAATCGAAAAAACAAAATCGAAAATTCTTAAATAAACAAAAAAAGAAAATAGAAAAGAAGAAGATATAAATCAAATACAAAAAAGAAAACAACGATTTTTAGTCAAAATTTACTTTTACTTGGGGCGTTTACACACGTTAACAATTCTGTTTTTTACTACTGCTCTAATTGTCTGTCCTTCTAATTCTTTTTGTCGCAACGCGTTCATTTGTGGTTGTGGATTTATGACAGCTTTTTGTTTCTGTTTTATATAATTGTAATTTCTCACCCTGTTTTTTCTTGGTTGATTTTTTAAACAATAAAAAAAACAAACTATTTCGGCTAGAAATGGTAACACAACTTAATAATCAAATAATGGAATAAACGACCTTCCAGTACACAGAAAATTCCAAAAAAAAAAAATCCAACAAGCAAAACGTGAACAATTTTTAAAACTGAAATAAAGAATCGGAACGAATGGAGGTAGCTTATTTCATTTTATTGCTAAAATGCTAGAAAATAATACAAGCAAAAATAAAAAAAATAACGAAAAATATCAAAGGAGTTGGCGAACAATTTGTTTTAGACAAAAAAAAAACAAAAAACCGGACTTATTTGCAATCGTTGGAGGACAAATTCACCCCCTGCCGATTTTCCCCCGGTAGTTTCTCCCCATATAATTTTCCGACTAATAGACTTAAATGTGCCTTGTACAAAATATTTTATGGACTTAAATGTGCCTTGTACAAAATATTAAAATTGACTGAAACACACAGACGAGAAAATCGGCAAGATAAAGTTGACCCCCATACCATTTTACGGTTAGAGAAGTTAGAGATAAAACAAATTTCACAGCGGTTTTTTACCACCCAGAGAGGTGGGTATACAAAATTGTCGCTACCTGCTAAGATGTGTAATTGATAAAAAAAAAACAAAAAACAAAAAACCAAAAACGTAATTAGGTGAAAAATAGTTTTAATTTATTTTGAGAATTTGTTTTATTTTTATTTTTCCTACTTGCATTCACTTCTTCTGTTTTTTTCGTGTATCAATTAATTCTAGTTTTTATGTATTTTTTGCACTATGAATACACACACACGAAGGAATGAAAATTTGCAAAATAACAAAAAAAAATGTTTCAATTTTGAAACCCAACCCCCATCGTTGTAAAATTTGCCATATTTTAAAAAGGAAATGAAAATAAGCAAAAAAAGAAAAAACAACAACAACAACAAACCAAAGACCAAATTTTTTATAAATAAAATTTAAAAAAAAAAACAAAAGAATGAACAGAAAAAAATATATGTACATTTTTAGATACTATTTTTCCGGTCCACAACACATTTTTTCTCTCTAATTATGTAATTTCGGTGTTTGGAGCATCTTTTTAAATAATCGTATTTATAAACAATTATGTGTAACATAATCTATGTACCTCTTTATTTTGTTTACAATATTTTGAATGCTTTATTTTCTATTTATCATTTCTATTAGTTGACGCGATATTGAAAGTATTTTGCTGAAATATGAGACTCACGCCTATGATTCACGTTTTGTGTTTCAGTTAATAACATTTGGGTAACAAAAATAAGGCAAAACAAACAAAATAACACAATAGTAGGACGGATCTCACATTTTTCCAAAAATACATTAATTTCTGTTTAATTTAACATCCGGCAATATTCTCTGTTTATTTGAAAAGAAAATGAAACAAAAAAAACATTTGTACGTTATTGTTCTTCTTTTTTTTAAATTTGAAAAATTGCATGCATATTTTGAAAATAAAGGAAATTACTTCCTTTTTTCCTCGCACATCACCGTCTAAAAAAAATTCAAATTAAAATACTTCAAAAAGTAAAAAGTGTTTTTTCAAATTTTACACAAACGCCGTGTTTGTTAATTGAAGTTTTTTGAAAGAAAACGAAATAAAAGTAAAATGGGCGCACTTGAGTAAAATTTGAAGAAGCATTTGCTCACTCTGTGTTCAATATTTCCATTATATTACAATACATTTTGCAAAATGAAAATACTACAAATGTGTAATGAAAAAACGTGAAAGGTCTTAAGATTCTTTATTTTGAGAAACCAAAAAAAAAACAAATAAAATTCTTCTTGTTATTATTTGTTGCCTTAAAATTTTCAAATTAACTACTACTTGTTTTATCAATTGACAATATGATTTACCTCTTTTTCGTGTCAGTGTTCGTTTGTTTTTGTTAATTTCTTTTGTACTAACTGTAGCGATTCTTTTTGACATTTTACAAAAAAAAAAAAACCAACAACAATGAAATGGAAATACACTTGCTAAATATATTTCTTCCCGATTCTCTTTTTCTTTTTCATGACGATGACGGTGAAACTCAAAATATTGTCAAAAAAATTTAAAAACAAATTCAAAAAACGATTTATGATTTTTGAATTGCATAAAAAATAATTTTAAATGACAAAAACAAAAACAAAACAGGATGAATTTCATCCGTTCATTGAGGCACTCTTGCCATTCGTTAAATCATTCTCGTATACGTGGTTCAATTTGCAAGCAGCGAAAAGAAAGTATTATAAAAAGCACGAGAAACGTATGTCGCTCGAGGAGGAAAGGCACTGCAAGGATGAACTTCAGGTGAGTAAATTGAATTTGAATAGAATTGAATTTTGATAGATTCGAAATCAGCAACCCCAAAAACCCCTTGTGCTGATTTTCGTGACAATCCTTGAAGTTAAACTAATTTAATAATTTAACTAAAAAAAAAAACTTGAACCCCAAAAATCTAAAAGTCCAAAAACCAAAAATCAAAAACCAAATTTTCCTTTACGTTTTTTTTTTTATATTAAAATCTTTTGCAGAACGAAAAGGCGGAAGTTAAACAAAAATGGGCATCACGATTATTAGGGAAATTACGTAAGGATATTACACAAGAGTGCCGTGAAGATTTTGTCCAGAGTATAACAGGTAAACGACAGTCGATATGTGTTCTCTCAAATCCCGACCAGAAAGGAAAAATGCGCCGCATTGATTGCTTAAGACAAGCTGATAAAGTGTGGCGGCTAGATTTAGTGATGGTAATCCTGTTTAAGGCCATACCACTAGAGAGCACGGATGGCGAACGTTTAGAAAAGAATCCAGACTGTACGCATCCTGGATTGTGTGTGAATCCCTATCACATAAACGTCTCCGTACGTGAACTGGACCTGTACTTAGCAAATTTTATTAACACACACGATACACTAAGTCCACCGATTTATAATAATAAGAAAGACGAGGAACGAAAACACAAAGGTAGGGACTTCCCCAATCCACCATCCAGACAACAATTGATGATTTCAGGAAATTTTGAATATTTAGGTTATACGCACAACCCATATAACGGAGTGATATGCAACGACATCATACTGGCCACAGGTGTGTTCTCTTCCAAGGAACTTTGGAAGCTTTCGAAAGGTATTTCGAGGCCCAGCAATATTTTCTTATAATGCCCCACCATCTCGATATCTAACTGAATAGTTGTTTATCGGTTGCTCCCTTCCAGCGTCCATTCTAGACGAATCAAATGACATTATCCAGGCGAACGCGAGCTCGATTAAGATGGAGAACCCATCGGGAGGGTACTACTGCAACAGCTACCCCCTCTCAGCAGCCCCACCGGGGATCGTGACTGCCGTAACGGACAGATCTATCGGGTCATCGATGGTTGTCTCCAGCGGATACAGCAGTAGGCATAACCCCATCGGGCAGTTGTTCAGAATGCCTCAAGACCTGCTCAAAACCTCGAGCATTTCATTTTTTTTCTTTTCATCTCAGGCAGTTTTTTTTCGTGTAGGTCGAGCTCCAATAATTGGTGCTAATTATTAGCCTGCCATTAGTGAACAGACCTATTTTCGCATATGTCCGCTTGCCATGTATATGAACTTAGCGAACCCGGACTAGGCGTATTATTTGTCATTAATTAGTCGTTAATTAATTAAATTAATCAAGAATTGGCCGTTAATTAGTCACTAATTAATAACTAATTATCGACTAATTAACAGAAAAAATAACACACCTAGTCCGGGTATGATTCGGGCAAACATTTTTAAATATATTTTGGCAAGGTGTTAAGACATTCTGATCCCCTGCACAGAGAATATACCTAAGAGGGGAAAAGTGTATTTGTTTGTTTTTAAAACTTCCTTTAAAAAAATATATAATTGCAGTTGACTTGGTTGATCCCCGATCAATGCATTTATCAAGCTCCCCCCTGCTGCGGCCACAAGCATCCTGCAAGGCAGATCCATGCTCTCCACCGCCAGATTCTGGTAGCAGTTTCTCGGTAATATTGCGCCCTAGTGATCAGCTCTCGAGCACAACAAATGCAGACTCGTTGGCCTTACAGCGATACACGCCCTCACATCCCGCTTCTCGACTAGTGGCCGTTAATCAGTCAAGAGCGAACGAAGGTTGTAGCAAAAATTATAGCAACCTCCCAATTGATTTTATCACACAAATAAATCCCTTTTCTAATAGTACTTTTGCAACATAACTCTTCAGGTCTTGTGTCGCATGCTGTGAGCCCAGGTGGTGTGTACTATCAGCACAACAGCCCGTCGGGGCCGTCTGATGTTAGTCAAGCGCCATCTAGCGACGGCAGCCAACAGCAGCAACAGCAGCAGCAACAACAACATCAGCACCACTCCCACTCCCACGGTGGCTCATCGAAGTATGCGGAGAATGTGAACGGTCATGACACCCTCTCCGATTTTGTAACGTTCGTTTGCCAAGATGCCGACAATAATCCGCAAAGTTCCCAGTTTCAAGTGCAGCATGTCGGTCGAAGTCCGAAGGCTCAATATCCTCAGTACAGTACAATGCTACCTCCGCCCCCACTACCGCCAATGGCGCGTCCGGTCGCCATTATACGATCAACGGGTGATCTAACGATGGTCGGATCACCCCCATCATCGATAACACCACCAGCTGGTTCGGCGACGGCAATGTCATCACCACATCATCACGATCCGGATCATGGTGGCGGCACACCGAATAACAGTAATGGCGGTTCAAGGGGTGGCGGTGGGAGTGGAGGTGGTGGGAACAGTTCTGGAAATTCTGCCCATGCCAACAATAATTTGGGACAAACAAGTGAGCTCAGTTCGTCACCGCCCCTTAGCCCACAGGCGCACATGGATGCCAGCAGGAAGACCCTATCGAGGGTATCAGCGAATAATCCGTACACCACCAGCCGGGAATATGCAGCCTTTAACCACTTCCACACACAGTCGGCGCCAGTAAGGGTGAATTATTACATCAAGCAGAACGTCTTTTAACTAAGTTAATTTCAATCATTTTTTCTCTCTCTCTTTCTCTCCACCCTTCCGAATTTTCTGTTTCATTCTTTTTCCCCACCCCACGATCTCACCACACCAAATTTTCAACAAATACAGCTTTTAGGGTATACGAGCTCAATATCAACCATGTCCGGTGTTATAAGTCCAACAAATTTAAGTTTATACTCATCGCCAGTGACAACCCCGAGGACCACCCCGCGGACCAGATGGAATGCTCCATTTCTGATGGAGGAGGATTTTAGCATGATAACACACCCAGTGTCTAGCAATAATCCAGCTGACTCAAATTCTGTTATTTTAATGGAAGAAGGTAAGTCTTAAGTAGAAATTAAACTGATGTGCGCCAGGGTGCATTGTCTTGAGGAAAACAGGGAAAAATGTAATGTAAAAGGCAATTTTCAGTCAATAGACATTTTGTAAAAGGAAAATTTTCAGTGAGTGGCCATTTTTATGTGTCCTAGCGCACATCAACTGAAACATTCTAACATTACTTTTATTAATTTATTTTAAATTGTGAATAATGGTACAATTGTATTCTTTCTCTCCCCGTTTCTGTTTTTTTTTGCAACTCAGCTGAACATTCGTCCACGGCACGTTATAATGAGGACTATCCTCCCAGGGATTATGTTACATGATAAATAAAAAAATGATATTACGCATTCGCACATCAAAACGTTTTTTTGCTGTTCAAAAGACGACAAAAACAAAAACAAAACAAAAAGGATAAAATCCAAGGATTGCACACACATACAAGACAAGGGAGAACTGTTCAATTAACAACTGTCTTTTTTTTTTGTTATTATTACGTTTACTTTAAATAAGGGCATTTTATTGTGTTAGGAAACAAAGCAATAAAAAATATATTTATAAATAAAAGAAGAAGAAAAAAAGAAAGGAAACGAAACGGGGCAAATTATAATTAGGCTGAGTGTAAGAAGGGGTAAAGTTAAATGAAGCAGAGTAAAAGTTACCTATAGTAACAGACAATATTAGGTGTAGTTATAAACGGATACAAATTAATTTATTACAACTTGAAACACACACATACACGTAAGTAAGGACATTTTAATGTAAATATAAATTAATGCAGTTCAATTAAATTAAAAGGTGATTTATCCAAGAATGCTAAATTTTTATGTTTAACCACAGAGAGAGTGGTGGCCGTTTATTTTCGCAATTTTCACATTCTTGTGTTAGTAAATATTAAGTTTTAAATTATTAAAAAAAAATATATATATATATAAATAAAACAGCTGTTAAAAAGTGTTTTCCTTTCTGGTCGTGTTAGTGCGGAAATTGCATAAAATAATAATTTTTTGTGACTGACGGTAAAATAGTACCCTCCTAATAAAAGTGAAGAAAAAAAATTAATAAAAATAAATTTTTTTAATTGTTGTTAAATGGAGAAAACGAAAACACTTAAACGGCTTTTTTTTGTCAGTCGAGGAAGTGATGATGTACCCAAGTAGAATTTTTAGTTAGTCCCGTACGGTGCTTTACAGAAATTCAGTTAAAAAAGGAGAAAACAAAAATTGAAATTTATTTTTTTAATTTACTTAACATGTTATTTATTCCTGTGGTGCATATATTTATTATTTTATTTATTTCTTTTATTTATATAAAACCAAGTTGTTCCCCCTTTTTTTGTTTTTGTTTCTAAATAATTTTTATACACACAAATCTATTCCCAGCCCCCACTTTGTTTGTCCTCTTTTCATTGAAATGTACTGTGGGCCCTTATTATGGCTGTCGAAAGCACTTGTTATTATCATATTAAAAAATGAACTAATTACATTAAATGAAAATAATGGCATTGTAAACTGGGAGCAACCAGTATAGGGGTCAATTATTTTATTACACACACTACACAAACAAAAATATAAATAGTTAATATAAGACCGGGCAGCTTAGAGATATTATTTAGGAAAAAACAAATACCGAAAAGAAGCAACAATGAAAAAATTAAAACCTTCAAATATTATGCACAAAATACAGTAAAATATTAAAAGAGGATTCGTTAAAATTTTGTTAGCCATTATTTCAAGCAAAATCAAAAAAAGGGTTCGTCGTTTTCACAAGAGCCTTAATTTTCAAATTGCGTTCTTTTGAGTCTGATCATCTTTCCAATTTAAAAAACAAAACAAAAAATCAAAACTTCCTTCTAAACTGAATTTTTTCTTAAATGTTTAAAAATCGATAAATTCTCCCCCAGCATTTAAGTTGCGTTTTAATTAAATTTTTTATTTTTTTTGTTTCTGAAACTATTATTAAAATCCTAAAATAAAGAAAAATATATCTGGTCAATTTTGAGAAAAAAAAAACTAGCGTAAATGAAAGAGAAGTATTTTAAAGTTAAAAGAAAAAAAAGAACAAAAAAAAAAGATGAATAGGAGCAAAAAAACTAAACTAATTTGAGCCTAAGGTATGTGCCTTAGTATGTAGAAAAATACTAAATAACTTAAAAAAAAAAATAAAATAAAATAAAACCGAATAGTTGTAAAACCGATAGGAAGAGCAGAGAAAAAACACGTTAAATGGCAATAACATCTATTTATACTGTTATAGCATAACATTGAACTGATGAACTTATTGATAAAAAAAAATATAAATATATTACAAAAGAAACTTCGTAACGTTTTAAGGAAAACAACGATAGTAGTCTCTCCCATAAACAAGGTCTCGTGAATTTATACATAAGACTAGTGTTTATTTTAAGAGGTCTTCGATGATTTCTTGGTTTTATTTTTTACATATTTCGAAAAATTGGCCACATCATTCAATGCACTGTCCCCTAAAGGGCTCTATTATTTCCAAGATTTGTTATTGTATAACTTTGGTGTCAGGAGTGGGATGACTAACTGCCTTCTAACCAGCAAACAATTAAGCGTCCCATTTGTTGGAGTCCAAAAGGTTAATTTTATTTACAAATTGAGTTTCTTTACGCACACAATGTTGTGGTTTTTTTATTCTTACAAAATTTTTTAAACCCATCAAATCAAACATTAAAAGTTAGTTCAGGGAAAGCAAAATTTTTGATAAAAAATTTGAAAATTGTGCCTTGGCAGATCACCATACCACGACAAGAAAAAAAAACAAAAGACATTTTAGGATTTGATAAATTCTTTAATGAACAAAATTATTTTTGACTCAATACCAACACCAATCTTTTGTCGGACAGTGCATGCATGGAAAGATGGTCTAATTTCAATGGTCGAAAAATATACACCCAACTAAAAAACGAATTGTGTGCTTGTTAGGTAACAAAATTTTGTTTTCTACCCATAGCTACAAATATTTATGATTTTATTTAATTTTGAGGTAAATGGTCGACTCAAATTTGAATAAAATTAAAAAAAACAAATAATAAACTCAAATTGTGCACAGAAAATTTTACAAGGTCGTGGTCTTCTTACAAAAAAAAAACAGAATAAGGTCGATTTAAAAAAAATCACTTGTTGTCGTCGTCAGGCAGCAGGTGTTTTTAAAACATCACAATTTTAAAAATATGTTTTCATTTAAAGGTGCACTTTGAAATTATCTAATTATCCACCGAGGCGAAAGTTTTCAAGGCTTCAACTTCGACGAAAAACATTTTGGGAAATAATTTAACAAAACACTTCGAAGGTTTTCATAATTCAATTTCTATTACGACGACCTTTTCATTTTAATTAAAATTAATTGAACAGTAAATAATTGATAATTAAAATTAATTGAAAAATGATTTTGTTATCCAACAAGTACACAAAAGGGTGTTAAAGATTTAGTTTTATTTTTTTTTATAACTAAGTACTGCTACTACGAAAGAAGACACATAAATTAAGATTTTTGTTGTTATATGTATAACTTAATTTAGAAATATTATTATAGGAAGTAAAACCAACAAAATACTCAAGAAACGAGCAAAAGATCGAAATTTCTATACAATGGAACAATAATAGCAGTAATGAAGAAAAAAAAACAATATTCCTAATACTATAAACGGTAATAAAAACCATTGAGTTGCATTGAAGTATTGATTTACTAGCAGAACCTTAAAAATATAAATATACGTAAAGAGACAAACATAAAACTAAATTCAAGCTGCTAATAGCTACTAAACGGAAATAAAAATGAACTCTTTGTATCATACAAATGATTTGTAATTTTTGTATGTAACATAGGCTGTATATAGTGAGGGAGGGGAGGCAAATTACCTATACCTATTGCGTAGGAAAGTAAACTTTGTAAATAAGTACCACCTGTAATCTCAGTTAAGGTTAATGACAACAACAAGAGGAGTTAAATATATTGCAGAGGAAATAAAAAAAAACAGTTTTAAAATGCAATAAAATTTGTATGTATCAGAAAAATGTGTATAAAGATGGTCGATTGTACTTAGGCACATGTAAGAAATATATCGTTTATACAAAGTTAAATATTTGGTCGATAAAATTTCGAAACCTGTAAAATTCCACTACTTAAATTCTTTGGTCAGGACATTGAGTGGAGGAATTTTTCGGTTTTCATAACTAAAATTACGTTTTAATTAAATGTAATTACTTTTAATTAATTTTAATTAATTTTTTATTTTTTTTGTTGCTTAATTTTGTACACGCGCGAGTTCAGTTTTTAGAGCTCCTGTGGTTGACTCTTACAGAAAAACAAAAGGGAAATAAATAAATTGAGGATATTCTAGCGAGATGACGAGAATATATGATTAAACACGAAAACATATACATGAGCATAAATCTAAGGTAAATATTAAAATATATTTTTACTGGGTCGAAATAATATTACGTTAAGTATTTATTGCGTATTCCTAAAGATGTGACGTTTAAGAAACGGCGGCGACATGATAATTATTTTTAATTTCCCTCTAAGTATTTTGTTTTATTGTTTTAGTCATAATTTGTTTTTCTTATAAGTGAAACACCAAATATAAGCAAACAAAAAAAAATTGTTAATTTGATGAATGTGAGAAAATATTTGTGTTCTCAACATTGGCTGTGAAAAACAAAATGTAAAAAAAATGAAAAACCATTAAAAAAAAATACCTTAACAAAATATATTGAAATAATTAAAACACAAAAATAAATGGAGCACAAATATAAAGTCAAGTAAAAAAAAATATAAAAATAGGGTCGGGTGTCTTGAACTTATTAGTGGGCAAGTATTGCGCTAATTGTAATACGAGAAAAAAATTTGTTTAATTTTGTTTTTTTATTCGTAACCAAAATTGAAAGTTATTTTTAAAATTATTTGCCCCCATTATTACAAAACGAAGAGGCGCAAATAATTTTAATTCTTTCCTCAGTTTCCTTCAACTAAAGTCGATTTAGTGTTGACAACTATTTTTTAATTAATTTTCTTTGACTGTAGAATAAATAAAAAAGAGAAAAAGAAATCATTGACAAAACCATTAAATTTGTTTTACTTCAGCAATATGTAAAAAACACCTCTGTGTTGCAGTCAAATCAAACACAGCTTCGATATTAAATTCGTATCCAGCTTTTAGTTTCCTTTTGGTGTTGCAAAACGTGAAGAAGCAAATAACTAGGACTAAATATATTTAAAAAAAAAAAACATACGTAAAATTTGATAAAAAAAAAACGAAAAACTAACATTAAAAGACAGACGTACTATGTAGCCGCTTTAAACCGTATCTATTTCGACTTAAAACTAAGGAAACAGTTCCAAGTGCCAACTTTAATTTTATAATAAAAAAAAATGAAAGAGAATGCCTAATAGAAATAATTTACTAAATCGCTAAGGAGAGTAAACCAACCTAGGTATGCAGTAAGTCCGAGCATTTATATGAAAACAAACAAAAAAAAACCAAAAAAGCAATTTAATTTCTTTAGAGAGTGAAACAGAACCTCACATCCGAACGAAAAAAAAAAAAAATAATAATAAAAAATATTAAAACAAAACTTAAATAGAAAGAAAATGCATACTATAAACATATGCGGTAAGATCAAATTGTATGACCTCTTTACAAGGGCAAATTCAGTAGTGTGGTTATAGACAGCGCACAGAAAGCAATTGTTAAGCAAAGTATTATACAACCAGTACTGTTTGTAAGAAAGACGAAAAAAAAATAAAATAAAAACAAATGAAAAAAAAACAATATATAAGTAAAAATAAAACAAACGAAGCAATAGAATAGATAACAGAAATTTTCATTTTCATTTCATGTATATACGAAATTTAAAAAAGAAATAATAAAAAGAAAGACGCTTAAAAAACTTTTGTTTTCATTACCCGCCCTCCACTACCTTCAACTGCAATGTTTTAAATTCGAAAACGGTTGAGATTCCCCCCCCCCCCTCTGTGCCATACCATTTTTTGTTTGTCCAAGTGAGATCTATCACCTCTATCATTTTGGCCCACGTTAACTGAAACACCCCTTATACCGAATTAAAAAGTTCTGCGGAACACGCCTGTAAATTTTCACCCCAAACGGATAGTTCTTTGATATGTTTTACAGTTATTTTATTAATAACCCAACTACAGATGAACAGAAATAGAACACTACAATTCTCTACTGTTATAGGCGGCGTAACTTTTTAAATTAAATGGAGGAGTTTCAAAAGGGGGAGGGGGGACCAATATGGGCTCGTGGATCCCCAGTGAGGGTCATAAAAAGGCAAATTATTTAATGTAAAAATGTTATATATTTTCCATCTAGTTTGATTTGATTTGACAAATAAAATTACAGATAATCGTCATTAATGGAAAAATTCTTTTTATCTCTTCTCCCTAAAACTTCTTAAATACATTAAAAAATAAAACAAGGAGAAAAAAAGAATATTTTCATTATATAAAAAGCATTTGGTGTACGTTTTTAACAATTGATTACTAGAAAAAAAAATAATAAAAAATAAATTGAAAATGTGACGAAAGTGTAAGAGTAACTTTTAAAATAAAAGAAACACGTGTACGTATGACGTAATCAATTATATAAGTATAAAATATATTAAGGCTAAATATACAAAAACATGTGTTATATGTGCAAACAATTTAATATGCTTTTTTTGTGTTCTGTTTTGCCTTGTAAAGGCGTTTTGTTCGCTTTCTCTGTTTTTTTTAATTAAAAACAAAATAACGTAAAAAATATTAGGAAATAAATAAAATGTTTTAAAATTAGACAAGCCACTTGTTTGTGATTTTTGTATTTTTTGTTCGTTTTAATTCTACGCGTAATGCATCCGATTATATATATATTTTTTTTTAACATGACTCCGTTGGACGCAGTCACACTTTTTAAAAGACTCCTCCGACTGCACTGTTGGCGTTGGTTTAATTTAAGAAATAATGTTAAAGTGTAAATAAATAAAACAGCATACGAATAACAAATAACCGTCATCTACTTACAATTATCTAATAAAAAAAAAACTGAATTTACCCCGTCTCTTTTAGAATATTGCGTTCCCCTCCTCTGTAATAATATTTTCAAATCTTTGGTTTTTGTTTTTTGTTCCTCAACAATATTCTCCTGCGTAGCCTATGTAAGTCTATTTTACAAATTTACTTGTTTGTTGTTTATTGTGTTACGTGTGTGTGTATGTTACAAGGTTTCCCCCTTTTTTCCCCACTTCCAAAATGCCCTACTACTCGAGGCGTAAAATTATACATCGGGCGATTTAACCGCAGTAGTGCTTACAAAAACAAAACTCAAAGGCAATATGTAATACAATATATTTTTTTTTTGTGACAAACGCCACAAGAAGCAATCGTTTAACGACCTTCAAACAAGGTTTCCTCAACTCAACAATAACGGGGGCGGAAATTGGTGGGATGGACATGGATTTAGATTTCATGTATTTTTTTTTTGTCTTTTACAATTTGTTTTTTTTAATTTAATTTTAATTATACACTTTTTTAAGCCACGGTATGAATAAAAACTCCATCTAGAGGCGGTTGCACCATCTAGAACTTCACGGAGTTGCCTTTTACGTTCTTTTACAAAAAAAAAACAAAAAATAAAAACGACAAAAAAAACAAATAAACAAAAAAGAATTCTTTTAATAATTTCCATTTCATGTTCATCTTTTATTTCACCCTTTCTTTTACATCTACGAACGACTACTCCGTCTAACGCCTAATTTACCACTTTTCACCAACACTACGGCGCATGAGCACGAAAACCTATTTACAGACGTGCAACGAAAGCATTTTAAGTAAATTACGTAGAATCACAACTGAAAACTTATTTACAGGGTGTGCACCCCACTCCAACACCAACCCTCTACAAGGTCTAAGGGGTGTATGTTTTTTTTATTATATTATTTCTTTTTTGTTTCAACAAACAAAAAAAAGAACAACTTAAAAAACAAATTCAACAACGAAAAAAAAAACAATCCGATTACGCACATTTGACGCAACCCAGAAAATATTTCACCAACACCCCTCAGTTGCGTCTTACTGTTTTCTTTTTATTAATTTTATTCATTTTACGTTTTTTCATAATCATGTCGTAGAGGGCTTCCAAACCCTCCTGCAGTCCCTCCCCCGTTATAGCACAGGCTGGCTGTATGTACCAACCCTTGAAGGGATTATGTTGAGCAGTCGATTGTGTTGTTGTTGATGTTGTTATTGTTGATGATGAATTTGTTGGTGCTGTTGTTGTTGTATTACTACTAATTGATTGTGATGATTGTATATTATGTCCGCCCCCTGTGTGTGTCACATCTGTCCCCCCTCCCGATTGGTGTTGATTTGTTGATGATTGTGACGAGCTAGAACTAAGTGGTATTGTGGCAACAAGCGGATATATGGGCGATAACTCGTGTAGGCCGAGCAATTTTTCCAACTCCTTTGGTTCCCGAGCACCTGGTAAATCCTGTTTATTGGCAAGTATTAACACTGGAACACCCTGTGACCAAAAATTACACTATAACATTTAAATTTGGAAAATATAAAAAATAAAATATTTTGGTGCCCACCTGATTGTCAGGACACTTCGCTGTTCGCATAAGTTCCATTTTAGCTTCCTCCATTCTTTCCACGTCCACAGAATCGACAACAAAAACTATTCCATCTGTACATCTAAAGGATTTCAATTATTTATTTGATTTTCCACAGGGTGGCCACATATTTCTTTTTTTTTCTTTTATCCCTGAACAAAGGGTTTGATCTATTCTGAATAATTTTCATTTCGACACTTTTGAATATATTACAATTAAACCCTTGGGGTGCCTATTGTTTTAATGTACTCATAAATACTTAAATAGTGTTGCTGATTAGTATTTGGCAACAATCCGAAGCCTATGTGTATGAACGTAACGAAGCAGCTTGCGTGAATCAAACCCGGTAATTAGTCGTTAATTAGTCGATAATTAGTCGTTAATTAGTCAGTAATTAGTTATTCACAAATTAATTTTATCCTAATTGTGTCAAACCAAAAACTGTCTCAGAATTTGACGTTAATTAGTTGTTAATTAGTAGTAATTATCATTAATTACCGACTAATTAACGGCACATTTTAATTAAGAATGATAAAATTAATTTTCATACAACTAATTAGTGACTAATTAACGACTAATTACCGACAAATACTACGCCAAGTTCCGGGTCCGGTTCGTGCAAGCTGCTTCACAAGTTCATACACTTCGATAGCCCTTACACCGTAAAAACTCTTAAGGATCGGCCCGTCCTTACGTAAATATTAGCTTTTCTATTATTGAAGTTTCGTGAATCAATTCAACCAGCTTACCTGGTGTAGCTTCTCCACAGCGGTCGAAGCTTCTCTTGTCCCCCAACATCCCAGACTAGAAAGTGTGCACCTTTGGCTTTGCCAACAGAACCACGAACCTTTTAAGTGATATAATATCAAATTTATATGGTTGAAAAACAAAATACATTCATTTTGTGGACATAATTACCTTTTCACAATTGAAACCAATTGTTGGTACAGTGTTCAGATACTGATCGAATTTTAAACGGTACAAAGCTGTAGTTTTTCCAGCCGAATCAAGTCCTAGCATAACAACATGAAGAGTTCCCTGAGGGGGTTGAGCGTTTTAAAAGAATTCATTTTGTTTTCGTGATCATTTATGTTCTAGACACACATCGAAATTATTGACAATTAAAGCGAAAAGGCCAAAATAGGCCAATGGGCTCATACTGGGAATAAACGCAAAAAATACAAAATATTAAAATGGACCCTTTTTCACCAAAAATCGGTACGTGGAGGTTTTTGGGGTCACTGCTTACAAAAATGGTGTCCAATTTGAGAAATTCATGAAATTTCATTAGATTTTCATATAGGGTTTTTGGGGTCGATGATTTTTTTTATTCGCTAAAAAAGTCATAAGTGCCGTTGTTTGTCTAGGACGTTTTTTTTGTGTGTTACAAAACCTGTCTGTTTTCTTTATAAAATTTACCTGTGTTGAAGGTAATGAGTCAAGCAAATTTCCGCCACTTTTGCCCATAGTTGCCCCCATAGTACAAAGAATTATTTATTTGAATGAAGGAAATGTCCCGCTGTGACTGGAATTCGTTAACCTCCTTCTTTTGCTGGCCTGCACTATTTGATCGGTCGGTATAATATACTAAATAATATCACACACTAATTCCACTTTGGAAATACGTTTTTAAATGCAAAATTCTATTGACGCAATTATTCGCAATTTCTAACATTAAGTAAAATGATGCATTGCTGCTTCTTGCATTGCTAGTATCACACGCGCTACTGCATAGCGAAAAACGAAGTCTATCCGGCAAAATTGAATTGTTCACACCGCATTTATTTTTGGGACTTGTCATTTTCGAATGCAAACACACTGTCTCACGGGAAAATACTGTGTTAATAATTTTTTTTTTTAGGCGCGAATCTACTTCATAATACTTGTCGTCACTTCCTGTACAGCTAATGGATTCCTCGAAAAAAAAATTGTTTCCTTAAACTTACACGATCGTTTACCGTCTTAAAGCCCTAAATTTGTTGTTATCCTTTTACTCTTCAGCCTCCCCATTAATTTTACTTGCTTATTAATTAATTTATCACAGCGGCGATTACTCCAAAAAAAATTATCGTTGACAAATACTCTCGATAACAATATTTTGTTTTTATTTCGAATTTTTCTTCTTCTTCTTTTTTGAGGATCAAACGTAACACTAGATCATATCTAAAACTAGCCACATGCTAGCTGGGCGATCGTCACGAAATTATCCTTAAGAAGCTCCTCTAAAGTAAAAACTAGCGTGTAAAAGGAACACATTGTCAGTTGTTCGACGCTTTCTTCCCAGTCTCTAAATTTCCGCGTATTTCCCCACAAAGGGGAATTTATAAAAGTTCAAACAAATCGAAAAGGCAAAACGTATGCGGACAAACTTAAATTTTCTAGTTAAGCTAAAAAACACTTCCTAAAGTAGAAAACCATCTTTGGTTTCGCGGGCGCATTCGTAAAATCCTCCTCTATCCGAAAATTGTCCATAAGTGTTCTGCTGCAGTAGTCTGTTCGGCAGAAATTTCCTATTTTTAATTTATTAAATTTTTTTTATTTACTTTTTTTAACTAAAACTACGTTTATGCCGTTATAACATCCGCTTTACCACTACTCAGGCGAAATCACACTGTCAAAAACTGGGGGCGGCGTTTTCCCCCCTTTTAAATGCCACGTAACGCCTTAATCGACGTGTTGATGATGCAGCCCGTATTTACAGAGATAGACCGTTTGTTGGCGCACAAATATGAATTTTTTGTAAAAACACATTTTGAGTTGATGCAGGGCATTAAGTCAGTGAAACGACATCTGCAAAATTTAAGAAAACAAACCATGTTTTAAAATACACCCAAAAATCATTTTCCAAAAATGAAAACAAAAACTACTGAAGTTAGCGGTGAGTCAAGGAGGGGAGCAGAACAAAGTGTAAGTGTAAGTGGAAGTGTAGAAGAAGAAGAAAATGGAGTAACTTAAAAAACAATAGAAAGACGACGACAATGTGCGGAGCGGTTTACAACATCCTAGTTGGACGTAACATGCTAATTTACAGGCAATCGTAGCTATGCCCTTAAAAAAACAAAAAATGCTTTTCCCTTTCCCAAGTCACCCCTCCTGAAATTAACCCCTAGACACAAAAATCAACTTTTTATACCTCATGTCTATAATTCGGTCATCACACTCTATATCTGTGCTAAATTTCAAATTGTTACATCGAACAGTTTCAGAGAAGACGGACGGACACACCGAAGTGATAAAAAGAAAATTAAAAAGAACAGAACAAATATTGGTTTGCACCTTCGATCTCAAATCAGCGATCGTGCATACCCCGACAGGTAAGAAGAAGCTTTTAAAAACCACAACTGCCTCGATCCTGTCCTAAGACAGGAGAAGAAAAAAAAAATCTGGGAAAACTAGTTTAAGAAGTGGAAACTAGGCCAAATTGGAAAGATCGTTCATGAACCTCATCTGATCAGTGATCGCCGCATAGGTACCGTACCGCAGCCGTTTCTCTTTCTTTTCTTTCCCGCCTTTTCTTTTATGCCGTTGTGTGCATCAGGGCGAGCGATGGCTTCAACTCAGGCAGCATAATTATGTTGCGTGGAAATTGTGCGATCGTTGAGAGGATCCTGACTTAAGGCGGCCACAGACGATCTAATCGGTAGGGTGATAAATTGGGTGCGCTCTCCACACGACATACAACTTATCAGATGCAATCGAGTGCGGTTGGGCGGTTGAGAAGTTGCCTTCTCCAACCGCTCTAGCTATGGCACGACCCAATTTGTAGGGTTCCTACAAATCGGGCCCTGCAGATTGGGCAGGATGTTTTTTTTTTTCGAGGGAAATAAATTTTTTGTTTCGTTCCTTTTAGGGGTATTGTGCAGAACTGGAATTTTTTGTACCAATTGAGGGGAGAATGGTGGCGAGGTTTGAATGTGTTCGAGGAAGATAATTTCTTGTTCCCACATTGTGCCAAATTAGCGATGCATCAAATGGTAAATTATAATTGCAGAGAATTGAGGACATTCCACAAGTGCCGTTGAATGGATTGGAATAGGAAAGAACTGTTCGAGATACTGCCGGGTACCTGCTGTGACCGCCATTTGTGGAGATCTTAATTTTTATGGTGCAGCAGCAGCAGCATCATCATGTTGGGAACGGGAACTGAAAGCGGTCTTTTCGTCTCGAACAGCATTTTTTTATGAGAATGAAAAAAAACCACAACAACATACACTTCTTGTTTACATTAATTGCACTTGAACTCGTTGCAGTTTAATACGAAAATTATAATTTTAATGTCACACCGTCTCTAAGCCGAAGAGGAAATAAGGTAATAAGGCCATGCCACCGTCTTGAGACACCGATTGAGAGGGGTGTGTGATAAACAACAGTTGTGGACTTCGTGTCTCCGACGTCTTAAAATGAGCACAGTCGATTTTTGTGAATGAGCGCGCACAAATAAGCATTAAATTTGTCGCAATTCTTCATTGAAATATTCTCAGGACGACGAGATATGGCACAATTGAGCTCAGAGTGGAATGAATGGACTGAAGGTTTGAGTGGGTGCAAAAAGCATGAGTGGGATGAGGTGGTGGGTTTTTAGGGGGGAAAACAATAACAACTACTTAACAACACGAGAGGTTACTGAGCCTCCAGAAGACCGAAGCACTGCACGTTTGTACATTTTTGTTACAGCAGTCCGACTGTATTGATTTTCTTTTGCACATATTTTGCGTCTTCTAAATGCCGACGAACTTTAGGAGGATGGATACATTTTTTTAGATCGGAAGATGCTTTGGAAAAAATTAAATCGGAAAGAGTTTGGAGTTGTCGGGGGTATGGGACTTGCGAACAGCTGCAAATATTGAGGGTTAATCGTTTTGCTTCGTGTTCTTTTTCGGGTGCAATGGATTGGAAATATTTATTGTTTTTTTACAACATCAATAAAAACACCACCACCGAATCTGAGATGCGCGAATATTACGTGAATATTTACCTTTTCTACAATAAAATATTTTTCTCTTTTTTTTTATTTTTGTAAAGGAACACAGCTATGCTCGATGGGTATAACAATCAGCCAAACATTTGTAAATAACTTTAATTAAAATAAATAAATTATTTCACACAATTCGGTCATACTTCGGTCGTTTTAGGGGGAAATTTTAAGAGTTTTAAGCCAAGAGCAAGACAAGTAAACCGTACCGACAAAAATTTTTGCTCAGAAGGCTAAAAACGAAATGGTGTATATATTCGCGCGTTCTTTCGCTCTCTATCTTTTGTTGATTTTTTTTTATTTTTTATTTTCTTCTTTCACCCTTATTTTCCTCCTCCCCTTTTCCCCCTCTGTTTATATTCGTGAATTTGTTTTTCTGTTTATTTTTTTTCTTGTCTTACAGAACACTTTAATTATTTTTGGGTGGTAGTGGTGGCACTGTAGCTGCTTCCTCACGAAAATTCAACACCCGAAAGCATAAAATTATAAATATGACCAAAAAAAAAAAGCACGAGAGAGTTTTTCGCCTAATAATTTTCCAAAGTTGTTGCGTCCCTATTCACTTGACAGACACACATTTTCCGTAGCACCCACGTATATAAACACCCGCAGTGAAATCCTCAACTCTACTGGGAAATTATGCCTACTATCAGTGGAGTTGAGTTTCTAAAGCTTTCCGCCTAGGGGCGCTGTGCTACTGTCTGGCTACACTTACGATCATTCTTTTAATGGTTAAGAACTTTTCCAGATTTTTCGAACGGTTCGCTTGGCTGTGCATTAGTGAATCAAAGTGTATTTCGAAAAACAAAAAAGAAGGGAAAAAAACATTTATAAGGAAAATCCTCTTATACTAAAAAAAATTGTTATCAACAAATCGATTAAATCACAAAAAAAATATTTAATTACTTAATTAATTTACAATTAAAAATTAATTAACTAATTAATTAATTAATTAAATCACATTTTCAATTGTTTTCGCTTTTATTTAGGCGGATTCAATATGGCGACCGAAAAATTAAAACTTTCAAGAGATTTTCCTGAAAAATCGCACTAAGGGGTTTTTGGGGTGGTTGATTTCGAATATCTTATCAAAATTTCAAAAATATGAGACTACCCCCCACCTTCGCTGGAACTGAATGCATGACGTCGACAGTAATGCTGCACTGTTGTCATTCGATTGTGTGACCGAGAGCAGCAAACAGCCGAGACCTAGAGCGCTTGCGCGATTCATGGGCAAGGTAAAAGTTTTCACTGGCAGTTTTGTTGTTGCGCCATGTGAAATAACTTAATGTCCTTGTAAACATCAAAAAGGCAAACAATAAAAACGCCTGAAAGCAGGCAAGTTATCCTTAATTTGTTAGGAATAATTATTGACCGTGCCCCTTAGAGCAGGCAATTGTTCCTGTATTTCTTAGTATATTTCCTGCAGAGTGTGTCTTTAGTGAGTTTCTGAAAGCTGGTGAGCATTTACCCCTCTCTACACAGGAAGCCTACCTTTTCTCCCTCCTTTTAAATAGATACCCAATGCCCGCTCACACAGAATGCCAATTTTATTCAATTTTCTGTTAAAATTTTAATAAATGGATGCATCTAATTGGGCACCACATAATTTATAGTCCTGGGAGCGGTTTACAACATCCTGCAATGATGATTTCGATAGTGAGATCATTTCGGCGATTCAAGAGTGAAAATAACGTAAAATGTTATATAAGGAGAAAAAAATACGACTGCGACCTGCAAATAAATAAACAATTTCTGATCACAACGAATTCCTTAAATTGTCCTTAATTCCAAGGAAACTTCAAAAAGATATCGTAAACGTAGAAATTAGAAATTGTATGATGGCAACATAAATTATGTTTTACCGTAAAAACATGACCGTGAAATGACATTCTTTGTACAAAACAAAACATACACGTAAGGCAGGAAATGATCGCTCATCCGACACTACTACAAAATCCACGAGAGTTGTCAAAATTATGATCGCGATCATAATGAATAACAATGCTTGATCGGTAGTGCCTGCAGTGCCGCCCTTACGTTTAATATACACAGCCATAAAGATAACACAGTCCTTATCAGTATTTAAAGGAAAAGCATAAGAAAAAAAAATACTGAAACGATCTTGAGCTTGGCAACCAGTTTGCGATCTTGTTTTGGAAAGTTCACACCTCGCCGGCTTACTTGAGAATTTCTGGCTAATTAACATAACTACAATTTTATCTTTGAAGGGTAGTGGAGCGGTTGAAACCGATCGTGTGAGATCAGACATAATTTTTGTTTCAAACTGATCGTACGTTTGTTTGTTTGTTGGTTTTTTCGCTGACAAAGTACAAATTTGTTGTGAAATTGATACCAGGAAAGACCGAAGATGTCTGAAAGCGGTAAGCTTAAATAAAAATAAAAAAACAGTCGTTACCAGAAAAAAACAAATAGTCACAACAGCACGATCAGCAAAATTTAAACTGAGGAGATTTTGCTAGGGTAACCCGATAGCCAGAATATCGCTTAGCCAATATTAGATTAGAACTTTCTCACCTTCCAGCAACCTTCTGGAAGACGATCGTGCCTACGTGCAGAACTTGTTGATCTTGCTGATTTATGTTTTGTACTCAAGAAATTTAATGGTTGATAGTTTTCTATTTTAAAAACAATGATAGCAAATATGTTTAGTCGTTCAAAAAAATTCTTTAAAGATAAATCCGGTCTTCTCGATCATGGTCGTTCGAGGATCTGCCAAAAATCGCTCTCATCGATTCTACTACCCTATGCCGCACCAAGAAACAAATTTTTTCTAGACACTACAAATTTTATTAGAAGAAAAAAATACACAGGAAAATATATTTCAAAGATCACTTGTTAAAACGAAGGGAAA
This sequence comes from Neoitamus cyanurus, assembly GCA_947538895.1. Lineage (NCBI taxonomy): Eukaryota > Metazoa > Arthropoda > Insecta > Diptera > Asilidae > Neoitamus > Neoitamus cyanurus. The sequence goes on from OX384549.1 coordinate 11,114,349, forward strand.
GAAATAATTCCGAGCCGTGTCACACTTAGAAAATCCACTTCACAACTCGATAGCTGAGACAGAAAATGCCCCGCCGATCCTGTCAATCCTCTCACGTAAAATTACAAGGATCTCTTTAAATATTTTCAGATGTGACTTCCTTACCTTTTTGCTTTTTTTTGTAATTTCTGACCTTTCCCACGAATGTCATAAACGCCGTCGGTTCCCTTTTACCTGCTTTTATGATTCTCCTGTTTTATGGCACCCCAAAAATTACTTGGGTTACCTCTCGTGGGATTTAGAAAATGTTCAGGCTCAAGTCGCCGCCGAGCAGCATTGTAAGATAACATATTTTCGTAGAATATATTTGCGTTGAATTTCTTACCTGCTATTTCGAAACACAACTAATTCGCACTCAAAATATTGGCAGAAACACAGTAGTATAATATCCGAGGCACGAAACGAACAACATCGGGAAATACTGAACACTTGCAACACTTACGCATACAATCTCCGCACAAGCTTGAGGAGCCCTGTTTGGGCATTAAAGCCACTCTAAATTGCATTTGATTTTGCGAACAAAAATCATCTTTTCGGGTGAGGCGCATTTCTATCTGGGAGGATATGTGAACAAGCCAAATTGCCGTGTTTTGGAAAAACCCAATCCATTTTCATTTTTGGATTAATGATTTAAGGCAAAATAAAACCAAATAGAACGGTGTATACTTAGATTCAGCAAAGAATCAGGCAAACGATATTTTTCACAATTTTCTGGCTGTGGTTCCAACAGGATGGCGCTACGTGCCACACAAGCCGCCCAACAATCGATCATTTGCGCATTAAGTTCAATAATCGTGTAATCAGCCGCATGAATTAAATAAATAAATATTTTGGCATTATCTTGTTGCAGTGAAGTGCTGTCGCAGTGGTCCAGGATATGCGAGTCCCCAGGATGCTATAAAAAATGGTCCAAGGGAAAAATTGCTTTATGTGATTACCGTTCAACCGAACCTAACCGAGCCCCATGGTGACTACTTATCAACAGTTGACGTGGATCCAACGAGCCCAACATACTGTAAAATCATCCACAGGACATTTACGAATGAGACAGGTAATGAGTTACACCACAGTGGCTGGAACACCTGCTCCAGCTGCCATAAATTGGAAAATGCACCCTGTGGGGCCGATGGTCGTGTACCGAAGCGCGACAAGCTTATCCTGCCATGTTTGAATTCCGATAATGTGTACATTGTGGACCTGAGCAAGGATCCAAAGAAGCCGGAAATATTTAAAAAAATTAATGGGGACATCTTGAGGGCGAATGGTGTGTCTGCTCCACATACCACACATTGCTTGGCCGATGGGAACATTATGATGTCGACGATGGGTGATCGTGAGGGGCGGGCCAAGGGCGACTTTATACTTTTCGATCCGAACTTCAACTGCATTGGGACGTGGACAAAGGGCGAGAAGAGGGCACTTTGTGGATATGATTTTTGGTATCAGCCCTATTTTGATGTAATGGTCGCATCCGAATGGGGTGCTCCGCAAAAGTTTCGACGGTAAGTAACTTGTTTTAATTTTTTTTAAGTGAAACTTCTCACGTTACGATACGTTGCATGCAACGCTCCCCTTCACTGATGCGGTCGAGGATTTCTATTAAATTGGGTCCCTATAGGTTTTCAAGGTCACTGATCTCGAATCTACGATCGAAATTTAAAAATTCAAGATGGCGGATCCAATATGGCGGCCGACATTTTGAATTTCAACGGATTACTATGAAAACTGGTATTTTCAGGTATTCGGAGTCGCTGATCTCGAATTTACTATCGGAATGGAAATTAAAAGTGGTGATTCTAAGTTTGCAGTCGAAAATGTGAATTTTGCGTAGAAGTTTCACTTCTCTAGTGCGTAGTACAATATAATAAAAGAATACACGGTAATTTTATTTTCCATATAAAGCCATTTACTTTTGTTAGGGGCTGGAGAGATGGTGATCTTGACGATCCTACGCAATATGGGAGAAGACTTAACTTCTACAAGTGGTCCGATCGCACGTTATATCAAACGATCGATCTTGGGAAGGAGGGTGCCACCCCCCTCGAAATAAGATTTCTGCACAATCCAAAAGAACCCCAGGGCTATGTTGGTTGTGCGGTATACGCGAATGTGTATCACTTCAATAAAAAACCAAATTCAATGGAATTTGATGTGGTTAAAGTGATCGATGTGCCAGCAAAAAAAATTAAAAAGAATGGCACCATTACCGAAGTGAACGGCATGATGACCGACATTTTGTTGTCCCTCGATGATCGATTTTTGTACTTCAGCAATTGGATGCATGGGGATGTGCGACAATATGACATCAGTGATCGCGCCCATCCAAAATTAACTGGACAAATATTTCTCGGTGGAGCTATACTTAATGACTCTGGCACTGAACTCATTGAGGATAAGGAGCTTAAGGTATTCGCATTCGGAAAATCGTTAAATTAGTAAAAAAATTCCAATCAATTTTAGGAGCAACCAAAGCCAGTTGCTATAAAAGGAAGACGACTAGAGGGTGGTCCACAAATGCTACAACTTTCCCTGGATGGTAAACGCTTGTACGTCTCATCTTCTCTATATTCCCCGTGGGATAAACAGGTAACTTGAAAAACACATTCCACATTTAAAAAATACTTATTTGGTTCCTTTCAGTTTTTCCCAAAAATGGTTGAAAAAGGTGGCACCATTGTGCAAATTGACTGTGACACTGAAAACGGTGGAATGAAATTGAACGAAAATTTTCTTGTCGATTACGCAGACGAACCCTATGGCCCGGGACTACCCCACGAAATGCGATACCCAGGTGGAGACTGCACCTCTGATATTTGGCTGGCAGATGACTGAAATTATTTCCCCAATTTTTTTGTGTCCGTTTTTAAAACAATAAAAATTTGTAATTGATGTGATTTATTGTTTTTTTTTTGGCCCCATTTGAGCAAAATTTAATTGTAATTAAAAATTAAAATTAATTAACTAATTGTTTCTTCTACAGTTACAATTAAATAGTTGCAGCTGTGTGTTCTTACAATCACATTTAATTAATTGTAATTATAGAAGATGAAATTAGTTAAATGAGTTTAATTGTTAATCACAATTAAATGTTGGCCAACACTGCTGTTCTGTCCCTATTTCCGAGATTTTTACGTTTGCGGAATAATAAAATAATTCTACAAAACATTTGGGAAAGACACTTTTTATTTTTCAATATGTTTTTACTTTTTAATTAATTAATTAATTAATAATTAAAGTAATTAAAAATTATTTAATTAATCCCCCTATCCCAAATTGTTATGCCCAAGTGAGAAACAGCTTGGGTTACTTTTGTAGACCCCTTGACTTTCCAAAACTCCATGTGGAGCACATTGCCATGGATCATTCGTTTGTATCTGCCACTCGCGAAGGCGTTTCTCGAGATTCCGTCGTGTATCGCGGTAGGATGATTTCTCTGCAAGATTCCACCGTTCGAGCGGATCCATTTTAGTGTCATACATTTCCCATTCAGGCCGCACGTAATACTGTTTAAGTGTTTTTATCCATGGAATTGGAGTTTTCGCTAGCGTGAGATTTAAAATTTCCTAAATTCGAGGGAAAATAACGGGTAAATTTTGGGTTTTAAAGAAATAGCAAGATGTAATGCAAGAGCACCTGAAACGTTGGTGATGTATAAAAGTCCTGATCGATCGGAAAGTATGCCTGGTAGTTCAAGTTATGGATCAGCTTATACCGTGGGGTGCGTATCATTCGCATTGGGTAATTCATGGTGACTTCATGGAAATTGTGGCTCCCAAAAATTGCTGACGAGTCATCGTGTGTGTTTTCTAAAGTTTTCCGAAAAATATAAGACACGGTTTGTTGCAGCTGAAGGCTCAGGGCAAACTGTTATACTTTGGCTCGAGTTTTTGAATTATTATTCTTTTTATTTTTAAATGTGGGCTTCATTAGGCAATGCCTAACCCGTATAACAGTTTTCTGAACCCCTCAATATAACAGTTTGCTAAATTTACCGGATTTAAGCAGGCTTTCTCCTGTAGGCTCTGTTTTTATATCAAAATAATTCAAAACTAGCTGATAGATGTCCATCAAAGAAGTCATGTTGTAGTCAACCATGTGACCCTTCTCAGGACTGTGTATGAGTAACGGGACGCGCGTACCATAATCGTACATATTCGTCCTTCCCCCAGGAAAAGGTGGCCCATTATCCGACGTGTAGATCACATGAGTATCATCTTCAAAACCTGCCGCCACAATCTCTTTCAGAACAAGACCAACACCCTGATCGAGTCGCGAGATCGTCATGTACTGCGCGGCCAACTCTTGCCGAACCTGATCCGTTTGTGGGAGATACTCCGGAAATGGTAGATTCCTCCAATCGTAGTAAATTGGTGTCCAATCGGGTATTTTGCCCATTCCCTCCTCACCAGAACCCCATCGTTCGCAAAATTCCCCGTACTGTGGTGTTATATGGCCGCACCTGTGTGGATCATGAAATCCAACAACCAGAAAAAATGGTTTTCCCTCCTCCTTCGATCGGCCGATAAATTGTCGTACATAATTTTTGATCACCGTTATATTTCTGCCAATTTGATTGATCGAGTGATTCTCCTCAGTCTGCTCAAAGTCAAATTTGAAAATTTCATTGCGGCCGATGTGCTTTTTCCCAATGATGCCCGTGTAAATATTTTTCGATCGCAAGACATTCGGCAGCGAGGTGATCGAATCGAAGACATTAAAATGATGAACGCCCTGATGGAGCCCGTACATACCGTTCTGGTGGCTCGGGAGACCTGTCAGCAATTGCGCCCTACTCGGGGAGCAACTACTTACCGAGGTGAAGGCGTTGTTATAAATGCAACTCTTTTTCGCCAATGCATCCAAGTTGGGGGTCTGGCAGATGTGGTTACCATATGATCCCATTTCAAAGCCTGCATCGTCAGCTTAACGGGATAGAGCAGTTTTTAATTTTTTTAACACCCTCCAGCAGTGTGCCTACAATCTCACAACTTAAAAAAATTCATTCAATGTGCTAAAATTTCGCAAAGTGCTGAGCTTTCGTCAAAACACTCTCCGATTTCGTACTTTTGTGCTGAGCACTCTTCTAATGATCCTAGGTTTAAAAAAAATGCATAAACCGGGTGCGTCCCGAAGGATAATCAGAGGAAAATTATGCTGTCGTAGCATTACTGCGATGAAAGTGCTCGCTAATTTTGAGTTGCAGCTGCAGTAGCGGTGTGTGCGTCCAGACGGGAATGGGGGAGGGGGGGAACAGATAAAAGGAATTTTATTGATAAATTCAGAGGAGATTACAAATCACCAAATTTTAGCTGCCTATGGAGTGCAATTTAAGTTGTGTGTGATCGTAGGATTAGTTGTTTTGTTTTTGTTTACCAATTAAGAGGACGACATTTTTCTGGTCTGCGGCAGCTTTCACCGATCGTGGGTCGATCGCACAGCAAAGGTACATGAGGAATTTTATGAAAACGATCCTCATGATATTCGTTTGTGTCACTGATCAGCCGAAGGCTCTTTTTTTCTAATGTGACACTTTAAGATACTCTGGAACCGGCTCCAGTGAGCGATTAAGACCTGCAAGATCAATTGATCGTAAGTGGTTAATAGATCTTTTGTCTTTTTCTGTCCCATGCTTCAATGAGTTCCCTAGGGTAACGCACTGTACCGTGGTGCTGCGTTCAGAAAGCCTGCATCGGGATATTTTGAGTGATCGTGGCTTGCAAGATCAATTTATCGTAAATTATAATGATCTACGTGACTCTATACCCTGAGTCCCGTGGGATACTGCGGTACCTGTGTTTCAAGTACTCGTAAGTAGAAGGGTTCGTAACTTAGCTTAGTTTTAATACTAGCAAGTGATCATACAATTTTTCTGGAGTAGATAAAGCACTTAGGCAAGGTACTGGGATTTTGAGCAGCATAGCGGAAGCGGTTAAAAAATCGCAACAGCCGGAGCAAGTTACGAATTTAAATATTGGTTTTGTACTGGTCGCCATCTATTAGACAATGGCTGTACAAATTTTTGACAATTCTCTGTTGACAAGATGTAATACTTGCTCGACAGGGAACTAGGGCAGTATCTCAAACGTGGTTTTTGGCCGATAATCGAGTGAAAATTAACTGGAAAAGGTGGTGATTGTTAGATCCTCGGAGGCGTACTCAGTTGAGAAGACTGCAAGGATAAGTGGGATACTGCACGGCCGCTGTTAAAGTTAAGAGATTAATTTTTAAAAAATGGGAAATGTGTTAGCCTCCTCGAAACCAATTCAGAGCCCAAATGCGAGCATTTTGGATGCTGAAACAGCCCTCATAGACGATACCGGCAAAATAAGTAAAAATGGGACTGGAGAAAATCCTGGAACAGTCGAGGATTTGCACAAAAAGTGCAAAGGTTAGTAGTCATAACCTCAACCATATCACGTACATACCTGAGGATATTTGTGCATGTAAAAAAAAAATAATTTTTTTTATTTCAATTGTTATCTCCACTAGACCTGATGCCGATTACATTTGAGGGTGCTAAAGTAATGGTCAACAAGGGACTCAGCAATCATTTTCAAGTGTCGCACACGTTGAATTTGTGCTCGTCGACACCCAGCGGGTATCGATTTGGGGCCACCTATGTCGGTACAAAACAATTTTCACCGAACGAGGCATTCCCTGTTATGTTAGGTGACATTGATCCATCGGGAAATCTTAACGCGAATATGATACACCAGTTTACACCAAAACTCCGGTGTAAATTTGCGTCACAAATACAACAGAGTAAAATTACAGCGGCCCAACTAACGACCGACTACAAGGGAGACGACTGCACGGTATCGCTAACAATTGGAAATCCAAATATCATAAATAGCTCTGGAGTTATAGTTGCACACTATTTACAATCAGTTACTGATAAATTAGCTTTAGGTGGCGAACTCGCCTACCAGTATGGACCGAATGTGCCTGGAGGTGAATTTGCTGTCGTTTCAGCGGCCGGTCGATATGTTCACAATACGGCGACATGGTCTGGTACGGTAGGACCGGGCGGTATACACCTTTGCTACTATCAAAAGGCAAGTGAACAGCTACAAATTGGTGTCGAAGTGGAGACTAGTTTTCGTATGCAAGAATCAGTCGGTAGCGTTGGATATCAGGTTGACCTTCCGAAGGCAGATCTCATTTTTCGGGGTAAGTTTCACTATTTTTCAAGTGGCGCCAACGATCAAACCGAAACTGTTATACTACGTTCTAGCCCTTCCAGTGACAAAATTTATTTATTTTGAATTAAATAGACACATTTCCATTTTATTATCATTGTATGACAGTTTCGCATCCAGTATAACAGTTTACTAAAGTAACGCCAAATCAAAAAAAATGTTCCCTATATTATTTCTTTTAGTAAATCCACTTTCTTTCCACCCATTTTAGGAATGGTCGACTCGAACTGGAATGTTAGCGGTGTCCTCGAAAAGCGATTACAGCCCCTTCCATTCTCATTCGCATTAAGCGGACGATTAAATCATACCAAAAATCAATTTAAGCTTGGTTGTGGCTTAATAATTGGATAGACTCGTTTCAAAAGCAAAAAAACAAACAAAAGATTGTTCAAATTAAACTTTGAAGTTGTAATTATACAGTAAATAAAAAAATTAGACAAAACAAACACCACAAAAGGTCTCTTCGTATATTATTTACCCCTACAGGTCCCTGCCAATTTCTCATTTCACTTTTCTAGCATTGTAATTAATCCAATTAGGACAGAGCACAACGACACCCACTTGCATTCGAGAAGTACGTCACTGTAGTAAGCAAAGGGCTGCGTTGCAGTGTAAAACTCACGGGATTTCGCTAATAGAAGAGTGAAAATAAAAACAATCCTCCACGATGAAAAGTGATTACAATTTTGAGACGCACATTGCATTCCCCCTCATCATTCTGTCCATATCAAGTCAAACAGTTGGTCTTCCGCCGTACATTCGAATCGGTAAATTTTCGTGAATTTCACAAAAAATTATAAGAACACTAAAAACCTACACCCCGCACCCCGGTGGAATCTCTAACAGGAGCAATTTTCCGTGAAGATGAAAAAAACAGCCTATCCGAGCTGGTGTTCAAGTACGCCGTACATACGATCAACGAAGACAACAGCTTATTGCCGGAAACCTATTTAGTGTACAACATCCAGTACGTTCCAAAAGATGACTCTTTTCACGCCAGCAAAAAAGGTATAAAGGTATCCACGTAATCTTCGACGATTTTACAGTTTTGTGTGTGTTGTTCTTTTGCTTAAATAGACCCAAAAAATTTGTTAAGTATGTTCCCAGATAAACGTTGGTGTACAGGCGATTTTTGGACCATCTGACCCTTATTTGGGGGAGCACATCCATTCAATTTGTGACGCACTCGATATACCACATTTAGAGTCCCGTGTCGATTTGGACCCAAGCGGAAAACAGTTTTCAATTAATTTACATCCGTCACAGAATTACATTAATGCAGCGTTCCAAGATTTGATTGTCTACCTCAATTGGACCAAAGTTGGGATACTGTTCGAAAAGGATTATGGTAACTGTTATACGCCATGCAATTATTTGTCCACGTGAAAATTAGGGTGTCCTCATTTAAATTCATACGAAAATTATCAGGTGTAATTAAATATCCGACATTCTAAACTGTTATACTGACCATTGTAGGCCTAGTTATTTGGTTAAACTACACTCAAAATTTAATTTCCTTCGAAACAACATAAGAGAATAAAAAATTCAGTCGAACGCAAAACTGATTCTACATTTGTACCACAAATATATAATAACAGTAGAACTGTTATATGTATAATTTGAATTTAAAATTGCCAATTGTTTTAAAGTTCCACGATTACTTGGCACTTTGTCTTTGATAAAAAAAAAATACAACAAAAATTAAACTGTTATACTGTAGCGGATAATTCACAGGACTAATAAAATTGCGAGAAATTGGTCAAATTCCGGGTCTTGAGGTTCATGTTCGTCAAGCGGAGCCCGACTCGTATTTGAATGTCCTGAACGAATTGAAAAATAAAGAAATACAAAATTTGATAATCGACACACGGCCAGAGAACATATCGCTGCTACTGAAAGGGGTATGTCTCCTACTAACGAATTTCTTTGGGTTGCTGCCATTTATCTAAAGTGACTTGCTCAACTTCAGGTGCTTCAGCTGCAAATGAACGAGTACAAGTATCACTATCTGTTCACCAGTTTTGATATTGAAACGTTCGATTTGGAGGACTTCAAGTACAATTTTGTGAATATAACGGCTTTTCGCCTAGTCGATGCGAGCGATTTAAGTGTACGAGAAGTCCTCAAGGACATGGAAACGTACTACAGGCACACAGGAGAGTATCATTCGTTCGACAAAATTCAGGTGATTAAATAAATTCACGGATTATACAGGCAACAAAAAAAACAATCCCCACCCCGCAGACTGGACCAGCTCTTATTTACGATTCGGTTAACATATTTGCGATTGGGCTGCAGACGCTCGAACAGTCACATACCCTGCGCCTCACGAATATTTCATGTGCCGATGAAAATCCCTGGGATGGCGGTTTAAGCCTAATTAATTACATTAATGCGGTAAAAATGTCCTCCCTGCCAACAAATCCAGCTCACAATTGAAACAGAATAATTTTCAGGTTGAATGGAAAGGTCTAAGTGGCCCTCTGCAGTTCAAGGAAGGCGAACGTATTCAGTTTAAATTGGACCTGGTCAAACTGAAACAGCACTCTATCGTAAAGGTGGGGGAATGGGCACCACAGACGGGACTAAATATTACCGATAAGTCGATATTTTTTGATTCGGGCACTATGAACGTAACTCTGGTTGTTATAACAATTTTGGTGCGTACTTACTTCAGTTTACGGTAAAAATGTTTAAGAATAAAAAAAATACACCCCTTCAGGAGACTCCATACGTTATGATGCACTATGGGAAAAATTTCACAGGAAACGAACGATTTTATGGCTTCTGTGTTGATATTTTAGATCGTGTTGCTCACGAAGTTGGTTTTGACTATATCCTAGATTTGGTGCCGGACAGAAAATATGGTGCAAAGGATCCGGTAACTGGCGAATGGAATGGTATGGTCGCACAGCTAATGAAACATGTGAGCTAATTTTATCGAATCTATTTTATTTTCGTTTATAAACAAAAATAAAAAATATCGTAAAAAATTATCGTAAAAAATATATCGTAAAAATATCGTAAACGTTAAAGTTAAAAATTATAACAATTGAAACATGATTTTTCATTTAGAAAGCCGATCTAGCAGTTGGATCGATGACAATAAACTATGCACGTGAGAGTGTGATTGATTTTACAAAACCGTTCATGAACTTAGGCATAAGTATACTATTCAAGGTGAAAGCATTTCAGCATAAATATTTTCAGTTTAAAAATATAATAAATCCCGTAAAGGTGCCGACAACGCAGCCAACACGATTATTTTCATTTATGAATCCACTGGCTGTCGACATATGGCTGTATGTCCTAGCCGCCTATATTCTTGTCTCGATCACAATGTACACAGTTGCACGTTTTTCACCATACGAATGGCGTAACTCATGCCCCTGCGATATACAAAATGATACCGTAGAAAATCAATTCACCATAGCGAATAGTTTTTGGTTTATAATTGGCACACTAATGCAACAAGGGTCTGATCTTAATCCAAAAGCAGCGTCGACAAGGATTGTTAGTGCGATATGGTGGTTTTTTACATTAATCATAATTTCATCGTATACGGCTAATTTGGCTGCATTTCTAACTGTTGAACGGATGATAACGCCAATCGAGAATGCCGATGATTTGGCGGGACAAACAGAAATCTCCTATGGGACCTTGGAAAGTGGATCAACTATGACATTTTTTCGGGTTCGCTATACTTCATTTGTTTTTTATTTTTTATTTTAATTGAAATTTCACAGGACTCCATGATAGAAACATACAAAAAGATGTGGAGATTTATGGAAAATAAGAAGCCGTCTGTGTTCACCAGCACGTACGAGGAGGGCATTAAAAGGGTCCTAGAAGGCAATTATGCATTTTTGATGGAGTCCACTATGCTTGATTACATTGTCCAGCGTAACTGTAATCTCACGCAAATAGGGGGACTTCTGGACACAAAAGGTACGCGTCTCACATTTCTTTTTTTTTTTCAAAATTTCCCTCAAAATTTCCTCAAAATTTCCCTCAAAAAGTCCTCAAATTTGAAAAAAAAAATGCTAACCGAGTTTGGTTTTATCTCCTCTCCAAAAAGCAGTTAACTAAAAAAATCTTTTCAAATCAGGCTATGGAATAGCAACCCCAATGGGGTCACCCTGGAGGGATAAAATTTCCCTAGCAATTTTGGAATTACAGGAGAAAGGTGAAATCCAAATGTTGTACGACAAATGGTGGAAGAATGCTGGAGAGACGTGTGTTCGGCAGGACAAGAGCAAAGAATCAAAAGCGAATGCCCTAGGAGTAGACAACATAGGTAACCATATTACTCGCATCTACCCCCTTTATAATATCTTTAAAAAAATCAAAATTACAATAACTCAGGTGGGGTCTTTGTTGTTCTCCTCGGTGGACTGGCAGTTGGTGTAGCTGTTGCAATTGCTGAATTTTGCCACAACGCCCGAACGCAGCCATTCATACAAATTTCAAATTTGCAAAAAATTCCAGAACAATCCGTATACTCTGAAATGGCCGATGAATTTTGTTTTGCCCTCCAATGTTTCGGGTCACAGCAGCGGCCCGCATTAAGGCGACAGTGCTCAAAGTGTTTCCCACAAGCCAATTTTGATTGCAATCGAAATAAATCACGACAAGATTTCAACAAAAACATTGAAAACATTTAAAATGTGGAGAGAATTCAAAAATTGTAACAATAAATTGAATTACACAGAAATTGTCTAAATAAAGAAAAATTAGCACAACAATTCCTTCCCCTCTTTACTTAGAAAACTGCCAAAATTATTATAAGTTGTGAAATCGTTAAGTTAAAATAACAAAAAGACGTTAAAGCAACTTTATTTCCATAGAAAAAATCGCAACTCCTATTTCTCTGCATAGATCACCTCCCAGCAGCAGTTAAAAAATTTGATAATATCGGGGGAAGCCCCGCGTAGAACAGTTTCCTTTGCCACATCTATGAACCTCAAAGTTGGAACCTAAACTGCCATACCATTTCGAGTAGAAACGTATCGCCCGCGCCAGCCCACGACGGGCCAACAGTTAAGGGTTGAAACATCCGCTAAAATATTTCCCCCGATCACCTTTCATCTGTTCTACTGGTTTGAGTTGAGTGGTGAGTGATTGATGAGTGGGGAAACATAAGGCAGCGATCTGCATTACCGGGTGGCATATATATGTAAGAGAGGAAAAACACTTCCGCTCTCTTACTGTTCGAATTAAATGGCAAAAATCGTTGGGCTTGCGACTTACCTTCATCCGACGTCGATGAAATTTTTAATTTTAATTTTTTGCAATTCAGACACGTCGCTCAGTACACCGCATTCGTGCAAAATTAAAGTTTCACATTTAAGGAAGCGATTTTTGCACTTTTTACACATTGTCACACGCGCAATTAAATGAAATTTAATCATTTTCCGACGATCAGTGCTGAGCGATTCGCCCGCGCGAAACTCAAATCGTTAACTGGTCTAATTGAATGGCTGACTGACTGAGTGGAGCCCGACTGGCGGGAAAAACGCTCAAATTCAAATCGCAGGGGAAATTGAGTAGAATCCGATGGAACCGAATCATCTTATGGACTAATAGACGAGATATAGGGTCTTTCAATAAGGGCGCTCGACTTTTAAATATAAATAAATCAAGTTGTGTGTGAGATATTCACTCAATTTATATTTGATTCCAAAGAATATTTTATGGCATTTAGTATAGAATATAATGTCGTTCAAATGTCCGCCGCGGCTTTGCTTGGTGGGACGTATTCAGGAGGACCAATTTTCGATTAATTTAAGCTGCATAAGCCCAGGCGCATAGATCTGTGATTTAAAATAGCCCCCCAAAGGAAGAAGTCTAAAGGCGTTAAATCGCACGATGTCGGTGGCGAGTCTCTTGAGCAGAATGTCCATCATAGCATGCATTGTGTCGCACGTAGCGTCGTCCTGTTGGAACCACATGTCGTCGGTATCCATAGCATCCAATTAAGGCCATAAAAAGTGGCTCATCATCGATACATTTTATTTATAAATAACCCGCGCAACGCCGGGTCACGGATTTTTCCTTTTGAGGTACGGAACAGAAAATGGCTGAGAGGGGTAATTAGGGAATTTCATTGTTCTGCAAAAAGGGGACTGGTGTGCTGCTTTTTGCGTAAGATTCCTAAAAAGGCAGTTGACTAAGCAGAGACCGTTATTTCTAAAGTTTTTTTTTGTTTTTATTCATATGCCTGAATTATTTGAAAGAATTATATTATCTGGAAGATAAGGCAACGCAAAATCTTGACACAATTGGGGTAACAAAAGCGAAGAGGAGTCGCAAAAGGCGAAAAATAAATAAAACACGAACGGAGAGATGATGAAATTAATTAAGAGAAGGACATTATCTTCGCGTGCATCTCACCGTGACATAAAAGTGCTCATTTACGCCCTATAAAAATCTCTGGAGCTCTGTGGAATTGTGGCAAGTGCGTAAATACTTCTTTTAAGCACTGGAATCGGGATGGGTGGCTTGGATGGTTTGGGTGGTTTGGGTTCCTACCCTTCTTCGTCGTTTTCTCCAGTTTTTCTTCTTATTATTCTTCTTCTTATTTTTCTGCTTTTAGAAACGGTGTGGATAAAATATATATCGGACTGCTCGGGTGATGCCCAGGTATTTTATTTATTTTTTTTTTTTTTTGAGGTGTGGGAGGCAAATCGCTCCGAACAATAAATCTATGCATATTTATTCTGTCAGAGAGAAATCAGATAATATAATTTCGTTTGGGAAGCGAAGACGTACTCTGTGGGGATATGTAGAGAGAAAAAAACAAAAAAATAAAAAATCATGCGCAATGCCTGCAGAGACCCGGAATAACAAGGGATGAGAATTATTACAAATCGTTCGATGTGTGTAAAAGAAATATTTGCATCCGAGTTATCTAAGCACCCTCCGCCACCCTGCCCGGTTTTAGGCATACCCCAGGGTTTGTTTCTTCGGCATGCCAAGAGTGTTGTGTGTGTGTGAGTGTGTTTTTGGCTGTAAGGGTGTGTAAGGGTGTATATGCGGGTAATTTTGTGGCTCTGGGTAGCTTGTATCCTGCGCACTAAGCACCGCACTCAACATCCTGTACGTCTGTGCTTTTTTAAGGGCAATTGGGTATACTGGGAAAAGAGCACACACATTAAACTATCATCACCATAATCGCTCTCCTAAGATATTCCCTTCTATTTGTTTTCGCGTTTTGCCTCTCGTAGCACCTGGGAATCTTCGGTGTTTTTCGCAAATAACAAAAAAAAAATAAAAATAATAATAATCCGAACAATAATGTACAGTAATTTGAAGTTTACTTAAGACGTGACGAACGCTTGATTGCGACACAGTTCTCCCAAGTGTATGTCAGGGAAAAATACAAAAATCCTTTTTGGGGGTGAAATTATTTTGTGTGAGGGAGAAAAAAACAAATTTTTTCTCAAAATTTTCACTAAGTTTTGTGTGAAATTACAAGAGTTTCACAATTAGGAGCGATCAAAAAAAAAAATTTAAAAAAATTAAACCCAAAACCATCGTCGCAGAGAAGTGAGGGATATTTGGTGAGCGAAAAAAAAAAAAAACTAAAATGCAAACACAAAACATGAAATGAGTTCTGGGGCTTCTGAATCGATATATCCCTTTTATTAACGGTACGTTTTATGTTCACAACAAAATCATTTGAGAAAGGAACAAGATGATGAAGAAGAAGCATATACATACTTTGGGGGGCAGGGAGGAGGAGGGGGCAACAATTTTCGTGTGATAGGAAGGATAAAATAATCGGTTGTGCTTTGCTTTTTCCCCAGTATAAAAGTTTTTTTTGAATGCTTCTCCTATCTCTCCCTGTCTCAAAACAAACATTTTTAGTACATACTGGGCGCTCGTTCATGTCACTTCCGAGTTGTGAACGGAATATATCTCACCTAAAATCTCCCGTGTCATTTGAATATTAGGAAATTTTCACAAACCCGATTTTTATCGCCGCCAAACAGTTGGGAGGGAATTAATTAAAAAAAAAATACCTCTAGACGTCTTTCAGCGCAAAATAAAACAATTAATACAAAATTAGTGAAGTTAGTGAAAATATAGTGAATTTTGTGAAAGTGATGAAGTGACTGAAAATTGTTTTAAAAAAATATTAAATAAAAATCCCCCGAGGGGTGTCGGGTGCAGCTTAACGTCCTAAGCTAATTGACATTAAAATTCCACTTGGGATAAAGTCGCAAAATGTACTAAAGTGTACCAATCCACCAGATACAGCTCCTTTTTGTGACACGTTTCCTGTAAGGTGCACAGTGGGCCCTGGTTTTTCGTGTTTATCTGTTTTGTGAATTTTCTAAAACTCCTCAGCCGGGTATCTATTCCCGTTTTCCCTACATCCCTCAATTGATTCCCATTCCTATTTTATTCCCTTCCTTTGTATCTTTTATCATTTTTGTTTCGTTTTTTTCCTTTTTTCCTTATACGAAGTGTAATCGCTGCCTTCTCCTATTGTCTGTGCGCGTTTTCTCTATTTTGTGGGATCCCAAAAATTAGAATAATGCCTAAATGATTATCCTGCATGATGTGCTCCAGTTAAAATACAATACCCCTAAGTGTTTCGCTCATTTAGTGCATTATTAAAATAAAAAAATATACAAAAACACAAAAACCCGTTCTCTCGGTGCTTCCTCAAGTGTACAAGAAATAAAAAAAATATTACGCTCAATTGAGACATCAATAGAAAACCATTGGTGGAGCTAAAATTCGTGTCCTAATCAAAAGGAAATAAATCAATAACCGAAAAGTGATATGAAAATGTGTCAAAACACTTTGTAAAAAAAAAACAAAATTCCCCAACACCCTCCAGTGTACATGCAACTAAACCCGGGGACCTACTTCTGTGATTTTATCGAGTGAGCTTGTTACACACAAAATCCACTGTGCGCGTCTCGAGGGCTCAGTTAACGAAGTGTGGCTCGTTAAAAGTACAACAAAAGAAAAGCCGGCTCCGGCTTTTAAACAAACGGCCCTCTTTACAAAACGATTAGAGGAATCAACATAAAAAAACATTGCCGTGCTAAAAGGTGAACAGCAGCCCACCCTGGATCAGATTAATGACCGGAAACGAACGAGCAAAACTAATTTGTAGAAGTTGTAAAAGGTAAGTCCTCACAACACACCCCCTCGCCCCACCTTTACCCTCAACCCAACCACCCACACAAAATCGAAACACAAAATCAAAATAGCTTCCCAAAAATCTGAGAAAATTACTTCATACCCGATCCATCCCACACATGACACCAAAAACAAAATATCATTTTAGCACCAAAAACAATTTCCCGCCATTATTCCTCCCCATCACGTATCCCATCCCCCCCTCACCCTTCATTCTGTTTACAAATAACAAAACAAAAATATATCCACAGCACAAAAAATCATTTTCACACAAAAAAAAACAAAAAACAAAAAAACTCCACAATCCGGTAAATCCAGTGGATAACCCACAAAATCCACCGATACCCGAACCCGCCAAATCCGGTCGAAACAAAACCCATTTTCCTTAAACCGTCAACCCACTGAAAATCTCATCCGATATTTTTCCATTTATTTATTGACTAGTTTGCATAACAAGTGCGATCAATCAGAGCCCCTAAACTACTACGACCCTTCCCCTCCCCCCTTCCTCCACTATCCAAAAACTCTTCCATCCCCCCCTCCCCCCATCGCACGAACCGAACCGGATAAAACAAGTTGATTTATTAAATTTGATTATGGAAATTCTGAGAAGACTGGTCATAAAAGCCAGTGGGAGGGGGGCGGATGTGATTGGGAAACTAGACAAATAGCCCTTTGCTTCAATTAGACGACCGTGTCAAAGTAATTTCCTTGCCTTATCTCTTGAATTACCCGGTGTACCCGGTGGGAGGTTCGTCCGTTCGTCCTTCCTTCTGTCCTACAAGAGCAGAGGTACACATCCATCACTTTGACCGTACTTTTGTAACTTGCTTTGCCCCCTCCCCCAGGCCCCTCCAACTTCCTTACCAATTCCCAAAAATCTGCTGACCCCTTTACAACCGCAACCAAAAGGAAATGAGGAAATTTAAAATTTCCCACACCGCAACAGCTGTTCACACTTTAAAATTCCTTTGTAACGCCTGAAAATTTCAAAGAACCCGTTATATTCGCATATAGGTCACACAACGTACCCTGAAGAAATTCCTCAAAAAAAAAAAAATACAGGACCGTTGGGAGGGGTAAGGTAGGTCCGAGACTTTCGATCTTGTTGCTCTGTCTGTCGCTACCATCTCTACCCTATCATAGGTCTCGGAAATTCATACAGAATTCTACACGATACGTGACCGCATCTCGGACGGCATAGTAAGTCAGAAGCGCCGACCTGGGGGGGGTCAAAAAATAAATACATTAGGCTGGAGCAGAAAGTATATTCTTACCCCAAATTTGATAGCAAGCATGTATATATGGAAAAGTGGCTACTAAAATTAACTGCACTTATATACGAACCAGTGGCTCAAAACAACGAAACACGGCCTTTTTTTGGGGGGGGGCCTGCAATTTTTGGGACTGTATTAACGCTTTTTTGGTGTAAGTAGTCTCTGCAGACATTACACATGCTCTGAACCCCAATCCTTGGGTACCTACTCTGGTGGACCCTATTACCCCCGATTTAAAAAGAGGGGTGTACCCATTCTACCTGTTGAGGGTGAATAAAATGATGACGCACCCCTCGGTGCGGCGAGTCTGACTCCCACGTGACCAGAGCTTCGTTTCATTTTACCTAGAGCGATTAAGTCATCCTATTTGAATCCATCCCATTCTAACACCCTTCGGAGCCAATTTGCACGGGACTAGCAACAGCCAGAGCCCTAAAATGTGATATTTTTTAAGGCAACCCCCCCTCCACCAAACCGAAAGGGTAACTGCGTCAAAGTCTCAAGAACTTTAACTTTTGATATTTGAGAGGGAAATGTAAATAAGTTGCGGTCCGGTCGGTTGAGAGGATTAAAATAGAAGAAGAAGAAAAATTCCTTTAATTGTCGAATCCAGGGATCGACTTGGTAAAAAGTTCAAAGGAGGCAAAATTTCCTTTTAAAAATTTCATTTTGTACTTATCAAGCTCCTAGCTAAAGAAGAGATGAAAACAGGACAATGCGGAGATGCCATGCAAGGGGATATGTGGGTATGCAACCCCCCCCAACCCCTGACAAACCACCCACAATTTCCATACGGCAAAAGAAAAGGCAGATTATCTTTGGGAAAGGATTTGGCTGGGCAGGACATTGATAAAATAGAAAAACGTCCAGTCGCTGAGAAAATGGAGAGCGGCACAAAAAAAAAATAAAAAATATTCTTTTAACAGACGTACAGAGGGAACATGCCCGCTTTATCCTTTGGGGCATATCCTTTTGGAAATCATTTTCTTTTTATTTCCGTCCACATCTCTCCGGAACATGTGAAAACGCGCTGTAATTATGAAACAAAGGGAAAAAGGAAATTTCATTGTTATGTTATTTTAGCAATTCGCTTAAAAAGTAAAAAAAAAATAAAAATAAAAAAACTTTGTCATCTCCGCCGCCGGACCGAGCTGTCCTGGGCACATGTACGACAAGAAAAAAGAAACCCGTCTCCTTCGCCGTTCACCCGCTTCCCTTGCACAAGCCCTGCAGTCAGTCAATCGTACGAATTTTCAACAATTTCCCTTTGCTGTTATTTTTTATCATTATTTTTATTTTTTTTTTTGTATATTTCCAGATCCCTCCATATTATCGGGAATTCCGACAGCAACACGCATGAGATGAGAAACACCTTAACGGCGAACATCTCAACTCACCTGGAAGTGTATCTGAAGACGCTTTCCCCACTGCCATACCCGTAATACGAGGAACGATTTCATTAATTTTATTTTGGCCCCCTCCCCCACCACACCCCCACGAATAGAAAAAAAAAAAAAAAAAAAAAAAACCTCCCGCAATCAAAGGCACACACACCCATATAATAATACACGGCGGCGCCAACAATAAAAACTAAATTAAAAAATATGTGAGCAATTCAATGCAGCAAAAAAAAATCATTTTTTTTTTGCTGCATTACTTGGGTGTGTTATGGGAGCGATAAAATTTTTTCAAGTTATTTTATTTTTGCACACAACGCTGGTATGCTCGCGTTATGTGTCTGGTTCTGCAACGCCAATTTTAAACGGTAAGTGGGAATGATTTTATTGATATAATCGGCTCGTAATTGATGTGCCGCAGGGCTCAATTGTAGGCAGGTGTTTCGTTTCATTTTATTTTTTTCTAAGCATTTTTGTTCACATAGAACAATGAATGACTCTCGCAATGGTGTCATTTTACGTGTCAGTCTGCCGAATTCCGCCTGTCTATTCGCATGCTCCGTGTCCGTGTAATATCCCGTATTATCTCCGTGTACACGGAAATACACGGAAGTAAACACACATCGAAACAAAACAATTCGTAAAAGAAACATTCGCCTTTTACAAAATATCTATGGACTGAAATGTGCCTGTTAGTACCGTGTATTGATTCCGTGTAGATTACACGGACACGGAGCGTGACACTGCATGAAAATAAAAGATATCCGTTCGCCGTTTTAAAAACCCCCTCGGAACTTGCTTGTTTTTGATTTTCTTTTTTTTCGTTAAACGGTCAAAATTTTTGCAGCCGGTTTTAAAATTCACAAAAAAAAAGTTTCGAAAATGTTGTGCTCAAAAATTACCGCTATTTCCAGGCCAACGTTGGACTTCGAATCCAGCAGGTAAAACACACATTCTATCGAACGTATTGGGCGATACAAAAAAAAAATATTTTGAAAATTGATTTTCGAAAAAAATCGATTTTTGGAATTTCTTTTTGACAAAAAGAGAATCCGAAATAATTTCGTATTAAATATTATAGCCTTCTTGGATTTAGATAAGCCCTACTTCGATGACGTCAGTCCGAGAAATGTTACAGCTGTTGTAGACGACACAGCGATGCTGAAATGCCGCGTTAAAAATAAAGGAAACCGTACGGTGAGTTTGACTAGCCCAGCACACAAAAATTATGACTTACTCTCTTGTTAGTTTTTTTTTTGGACAAATAAATAAAACAAATTAAAAATGTTACACAGGTGTCGTGGATGAGGAAGCGTGACTTGCACATTCTCACAACAAACATTTACACATACACTGGGGATCAGCGTTTCTCTGTGGTACACCCACCCGGTTCGGACGACTGGAATTTGAAAATTGAGTACGCCCAGCAGAGGGACAGTGGAATTTATGAGTGTCAAGTGAACACTGAACCGAAAATAAATTTAGCGGTCTACCTAGAGGTTACTGGTTAGTACCAAATTATCTTTTTTTTTATTTTCTCACTGTAGATATTTCCTTTTGCTTTAATCTTCATTTTTTTTTGTTAATCCTTTGAAAAATAGTTGAAGCATAATTTCTGTGATATTCATTTGTTAGCGTACAGATAGGTGGCCTGATAGAGTTGCAGCCTGCGAGGCAATAGGTGCCCTCCTACAGAGTTTTTCCTTTTTAAACATTTTCAAAATACACCTTTGACCCTACACACTTTTTTGGTAATTAAATTAACAAACTCAACACTTTATGGAAAAAATTAAAACTTCAACGGATTACCTTGAAAATCAGCACCGGCGGGTTTTTGGGATCGCTGATTTAGAATCTCTCATCGAATGTTCAAAATGTCGGATCCAAATAATGCCAACGAAATCCCTCAATTTTAAGCAATTTAAATGGTATTGAATATGAAGACGTCTTTGGTGTTACAAAATTCAAGATGGCGGACAAAAAACCCTAAACCTCAAAGGATTACCATGAAAATTAAAACTAGGGTGTTTTCGCGGTGTGCTGATCTCCATAACCCACTATAGAAGTTCGGAAATTTAAAATAGCGGATCACATATGGCGACCGAAAGAAAATTCTCATGTTCGTACGTAAATGTTTTTTGGGTTACTGATTTAATATATAGCACCCTCACTTACGGAATGTTGAAAGCGAGGATTACTTTTCTGGACTGTGCCGTGCAAACGGGGAGGTGTTGTGTGATGTGTCATGAAGATGTAAGCGGGAAGTGCCTAAGGGAAATGGCCTGATGCGATAATTTTGCTAATAAAGAGGGGAATTTTTTCCTGTGTGGCATGTGGCGCTGTCTAGTTCAAGCCGTATGTCACCCGGCCTTGTGGTGATGTGGAAATCATTATTTGGCTTGTAAACGTGTGGAATAAAATGATCGAAGTATTTATCGTATTTTTTATTTATTTTGTTGTTGTTTTTTGGCAAGAGTCACACCATTTGTTTGTTTGATTTTAAATTCTTTGTATTAGGAGGGAAACTTTTAAATCATAACCCAAATCTGTTTGAGATAACAGCCAAACCACTTGCGTCACTAGGGCAATCAGAAAGTGTAGGAATGCAGGCGTTAAAAAAAAATATATATAACTAAATTTTTCATTCGTTTTCCTTTCTTCATTTTCAATGATTATAAATTCGTTGTTTTTCTTATTTCGTCACTTTTTTTCTTTTAATTTCAGCCCTGCTCGATCCTAGGGATAAATATTCAGAGCCACAGTATTATGATGCCAAAGGTTAGCCTCATTATACAATAATTATCTTTAAATGTTGGAAACTTCATGTCTTTTGTTTTTCCTTTCTTAAATTTCTTCACCCATTTATATGCGCCAAGTACGTTTTGTAGTTATGAAATTCTGGCAATGTTTCATTTCTTCCTCTTTACTTTTTTCCATTAAATTTTTTTATTTATGTGTTTTTTTTTAATCTTTTGACGAAAAAGGAGATCTATCACTTGTAGGTCCTTATCATGAACATTTTTGTAGGAATGCATTCTATTTGTACGACTTAAAAGCCATTGGCATTCTATTTTGGATGTAAAAAAAAACAAACAAAAAAAACAAAGCAGATATTAAATTTTCACTGAATTATGCGGCAACTAATCACATAAAAAAAAATAAAAAAATAAATAAAAAGTTACAGTACCCTACTGACACACGTTTTGCCTACCCTTGTCGTTTTAGCTGCTCGAGCGAAAATCCTGGGGTCTCAAGAGGTTCATGTTAAGAGAGATAGCACAATATCCCTTGCATGTTCAGTTAATATACATGCCTCCTCCGTGCTATGGTGATAATAAAAATATATAATTTACACCCACAAACCGAACAGTTAAAGTAATAATTAATTTAAATTTTTTTTTATATAAAATTATTCTAGGTATCACGGATCATCGATAGTTGACTTTGATTCAGTGAGAGGTGGCATAAGTTTAGAAACAGAAAAGACTGATGTCGGTACTACAAGTCGTTTGATGTTGACGAGAGCATCCCTCAGGGACTCTGGTAATTATACATGTGTCCCAGCTGCTGCAATACCAGCATCAGTGCAAGTTCACGTTCTAAACGGTAATTAGTGAAACTAGAGATAAATTTTATGAATTGGTGACAGGTGTGGGGTATATAATTTTTATTTATTAATTTACAGGCGAACATCCAGCTGCGATGCAAACAAGCAGTGGTGTACCACGTCCGTCACATTTAGCGATTATTATTTTGTGTATATTTTCAATAACAGCGTGTAATCAACCAATCATATCACAGGCGTCGTCCATTTTACTACATTACATTAAAAGGTGATTTGAACGTGAAATTTGGACATACGACTTCCATAATTTCAATAAAATGTAAGATGACATCATCAAATACGAAAAGCAAAATAAAAATAAAACAATTATAAAACTTTATGAAATGTCCGATTAACACAAAAAAAACACCTACAGCTAAACAATGAGGGATAGGGAAATGATTGAAATAGTTATACAAAGAGTAAATTACTTAATGGCTTAGAGTGTAGTTTTCAATCGATATCTTTCTGAGATGCAAACAGGCAGACGACGAAATCAAACAGCACTGCTGCAACAATAGCAGCCAAAAAAAAAAAGAAAAAATAAAAACATAAGTGGGATGGGAATGAGTAAGCATCAAAATATCTTTTATTTGGCAAATTTTATTCAATTTTAAACGAAGAAATCAAAAGTGAGAAAATAATGAATGAACATTTTGTAGATTTTTAAGGATAATTATCAAAACAAAAAAAAACACTAAAAAAAGAACAATTCATCTACTTTTAACTCATAGTTAAAAGAACTGCCCAAATATCAAATATTTCCAATTGTAAAAATCAAAATCAAAGTAATATAGAAAAAAAGAGAAAAAAAAGAAAATAGTGAGGTGAGCCCAATTTAGGGCAAGGGTAAACAGTCTGTTGATCCTAGAGAGTCGCATATACATTAAATTAAATATAGTGAAATCGTGTGTGACTTTTCCGTTTTCTTCTTGTAGGCCTATTTTTCTATGTTATATTTTATGTACAAAAAAAAACGTTTAAAAGGAAATGGTGAAAATGTGTGAACACTTAGGACTTTTTTTAATTAATTATTTTAATTAAAATTAAATTAAAAAAGAAAAAGGGAAAGTTAATAAAGACAAAAAAAAACAAATTACGGCATTACAACTTTAAATGTGTGAAATTGAGAGGTTGTTAAAATATTAAATGTATCAAAGTAAACACTTGTTAAAATCACATCTTTTTATGGGCCTGTTCGAGACGGTGGGAGGAGCCAACGTGGTTTGATTTACAGCTATGCTGATGATGCGACTTAGTCGACTGTTTCACAAAGAGAGAAAAGATAAAAAAAAAATGATAAACAAAAAAAAATAAAAAATAAAACAAATGGACAAAATAACAAGAAAAAAAAATAGCTAAAGGGTGATACAATTTTTAATTTTTTTTATATTATTTTAACTGTTATTATTTCCCGCAAAACGGGCACAATATCGCATCGATATAAAATGAGGAGGAATTCACTCACAAAAATAAGTGGCCAACCCCCAAATTACCTTACCCTTTGTTTGAAAAAAAAACCAAAAAAAAAAAAACAAAAAAACTAGAAAATATAATAAAAATTTGGCGCTATAATTTCTAAGGTAACTTTTAATTTAAAAAACTATCAGTTACATGTCCACAAAGAAACTCAAAGTTGTTTCGAAAAAAAAAAAAACAAAATGGAAAAGATTAGGTGTAAGAAACTATAAGGCGTTAAAATTGATAATTAAATGTTTAAACTGTTGTTTTATTGGTATATTGCAATTTTAACGATTCGTATCGTTTTATACATATGTAAATGTATTTAAAGTAATTAAGGAGTATAAAATGACTACTGTAGCAAAAACACAAACGTATAAACCAATGTATGAAAATGACGAAGACTTTATGGCAAAACACACAAGTGGAAAATGAATAAAACAAAAACAAAAACAAAAAAACAACTAAAAAGATCTCATGTGAAAAACAAAACCGTGTAAAAGAGTATTAAATGAATAACAACAACAAAATAACGAAATTGTAAAAAGTATTCAAGTTATACATTCCTTGCATTCAGTCGAAGTGGAAGGCCTACAATTTTAATAAACTTCCATTACAAAATAATTTCATTTTCTCAATATCGTAATTTAAGAAGAAACAAAAACCAAAACAATAACAACAATGACCTCGACTAATTGTGAGCGCATAGAGCAAGAAAAAAATGAAAAGAAAATAAGAAATGGGATATTTCAGAGAAATATTAAAAATTATATACAACTACCGGGTGGAATCAATCAACCCTTCGATTCTAACTTTTGCGTCACCCTGCAGTTTCCTCTTCAGTCCTTCTTCCCATCCCAACATAATTTCTAAACGGCGGCGATCGTTTATAACGAATTCAATTTCTTGTTGTTATTTGGTTAAATTTCCACGTCTAACATCCTCACAAAAAATGCCCAAAAAATTTAATAAAAAACAACACTACTTGCAATTGTCGGTTCTCACTAGCGCAATAAGTCTGGCCGTTATTTTCAAAAACTTCTCATATTCCACAAATTCATTCCGTCAATGAGTTCCACATACTTTACTTCCCCTGCGTTTCATTCACTCAATCAGTCGGTACGATCACACCAATATAACAGTTTCAATGGGCATTCAACCCTCCCCTTTTGTTTGATGTGTCTTGAATACGTTTCCACTCAAACTGATATTGCAGTTCAAAGGGGAAATTAAACTACCTGCGTTCGACCAGCCGCTGGATCAGTGAGCCGGCTCAGTTGCTCACTCAAAAAAATCCCATCAGAAGTGTATGAGGTTATCAAGGTGCATGGACGAGATGATGTAAAAGAGAAAACCGTACCGTGTCTTAGATGAGAAACGGGTTCGTGCCGTTGGTAGTTCAGAAGCAGCGGTAGAGCATTTCGATTTTGAGATGAGTCGACACCGACACGAGTAATTCCAGGAAAACCATTTACGGCGCATTTAATACAAAATTCTTAGCTCAGCAAATTCAATTACAAATGTTCGCGGAAAAATGCATCGGGCACTCTTAAATTATTCTTCCCTTGTATCGTTCTGAGAAGAAGAAGGCCATCAATCGGTTCCACCCATTTTCCCAGGAATTTGACAGCTCCCGTTCGGCGTATGTTCTACGGAATAGGAAGGCTTTCTTTATAGAGATTTTTGCTTTAGCCGGCTGACGATAAAGTCGCAGCTGTACACCGAAGCAGATATCCTGGCAATTCAGCCGAATATGCACAAAATCCGCAGTTTAGGTTCTCACGTTCACAGCACCAACGCCTATCAATTAGGTAAGTGGATTTTTACTTGTTTCACAGCTCGCTGCTTAGAATTGCGAGTCAGCTCGAAGGGCATCAAAGATATATGCAGTTGCAATTACGGGATATGCATTAGTGTGTTTATGTTACTCCCCAGCGCACTTTAGCCCAGCGGGGCACCGTATGACCGTGAGCAACTGAACTCTGTGAGTCCATTTTAGTGTAAAGTCTTGTTATTGTTTTATTTCTACCCTCCATCGAGGGCGGCACAGTAAATCGTGATTCAAAGAATTTAACATGGTTCTATCTCCACCACAGGTCAGCTGCTGTTCTACACAATGGAACTTAAACTGTGATAAGATGCCCCAGGAGCAGGTCTTTGCTATATAAGCGCAGAAAATTGTCCAACGCAGCAATATTTTTGTTATTAAGTTATCTGAGTTAAGTTAAGTATAATATAGTAATTTGTTCGCTCCATTATAATATATCTATCCACAAATACTCTGTCGGCATTTTATATTTACGTTTAAAGGTGACGACCCAGTTGGCTGTAACGACTTTTTAACTGTTATACGAGATCGAGCGAGTACTGCGAACTCATAATTGCGAGGAGATCGATTCTCCACTCAAACCTCTTTTGCTATCGCCTTCCAAAATTATTCTACTGACTGAGTTTAGGTCCGAACCTACCAAAGTGTTCGGTGCCGGCGTGTAACGGCCAAATTCAATGCATCGAATATTTGAAATGATTAGCTAACTGAGGGGAAGTGTGACGAGTTATTCTCAAAGAGGAGCAGTGGGGGTGCATTTCATCCAGTGGCCTGAGGTTGAAAGTTTTTTTACTTCTAGTTGAGCATTGGATGTGATTGCTGTGCTCAGTTAATGTACGAAACGACCAACGAGGATTTGCGCAACTGCGCAGACAGAGGAGCTTTAGTTGCGGATATCGATGAACCGCAAGTTGGAGCAAAGTGGAGCTATTTGCAGGCACTGCAAAACGGTGAGTTCCGTAGGACATCCAAGCCCACAACCAGTGCCATGCCCGCTTCGAAACGGGCTGTCTGAACAAATCTGCGGCGGCTTATTCTAAACGAGACAACAAAACCACTTACCGTTGCGTCTCCTCCTGATTTTAACTATTCAAACGATAATAGCGGCACTCACTTATTGGCGTTCCTTTTTGCACTTTACACTTTTGCACTGCCAACATTTCATAAAAAGGCCATTTCCACAAAGCACTGCACCGAACCGATTTCCCGCACTTTCCTACACCACACTTGCACTCACCCGATTTGCTCTGCTTTCAAAATTATGCACCGGAAAACTCGACACACACACACACGCACACTGCCGGCCGGAACTGATGTTCCCCGTTGGGCATTTCTGAAACAAAGCGGAAAAACAGAACATATTAAGCAAATGGCTCAGCAATTTGAGGAGGGGCAGCACCTATATTTGGAGTGAGCCTCCGGAAGATGCAGAGGAAGTAGCGCGTACTGCGGATCACAGAAACTGAGCCTGAGATTACCCCAGTGAATCATGCAAGGCGACTAGGTCTTCCGCTGCCTGCTAAATTGGGACAAAATCGGTCAGGGCTTCTGGGAAAATTGCTGATTTGGGGCTATACCTGTAATTTGTTTCTAAGGGATCGCGTAGTGTCGGCAGATTCCTTAAATAAATGAAATACGGGAAAGTCCCGAGGCATTTGCAAAAGGGAGGTACTCGGTCTTCCGCGCGCCGCTTCAGAACACAATTAAATTAAACATGGTTAGATGTTCCTCTGCGACTCTAGTCAGCTAGTGGGGCGAATAGGCACTAATCGAGGGGTGGGACGCCATTTTGCTAGAAATAGGATTTTCAATTTTACTAAGCCAATTAGCGCAGCTCAACAAACGAGCGTAAGGGTTAATTCTAAGGAAACGAAACTTGTACCTACCCTATGGGAGCTAGGTGTCCTGCATCCTCTTCTTCCTGTGCAATCCCAGTAATTCCACTTTGCACTAGCCCCGCAATTTCCAACCTAACCCTACCTCTTTTCACTGGGGCAATTTTCACATCACTCCAAAGCTGACCACTTGTAGAAGCGGCAGGGGCAATTGCAGTGATCACTTATTCCTCGTAAAACACCTTCGAACGAAACCGGGGAGGATTAAAAGAATTTTAGTTTGAAAAGACTTACCGTTACCGGCGTCCCTGCTGTGGTTGCCAAGTCGGGTTGAAAATTTCCGGCGTTCAATACAATTTCCGATATATTATTTAATTCCCGAGGCACGTACGCGATTTGTTTGGGTCAGAACAAGACTCCTCACGAATCTGAACACGATTTATTGCAATTTCGAGGAAAGCGACGCCACCAAATTTTACCGTTTGATACAAATTGGACTCCCTTTTCCAGGGACGACTTGGATTCTGAAAAAAATCTGGAAAAAGGTGGACGTGGCAGGGCACGCACGCTCAATCGGTTAAACTTTAAAGACACTGAACACCAATTACGGTGTTGAAATATAAACTATGCATTTACCGCGTTACACAGTAGATGATGCATTAATCTAGTATTAATTGAACCACAAAAATAAAAGATTTCCAACTTCGCACGTATTCACAAAAGTTGTAAGACTGGAATTGAATGATTAGCAAAGCCGGAAGTTCAAAACTGAAATGTTCTGCGAAAAAGTGTCTTGGAAAGTAGTGTTTTCCGAAACCAATTCATCAATAGGGGTGTACCTTTGCTAAAAATTTCTCTCGCAATTACACCGCCGAAAATGAGAAATTAACTATTTGGTAGGAAAAGCTACTAACGGGACAATCTACCCACAAATGTTAATAATAATAACTGGACTAATGCGTCATAACGCGATAAATGGTTAGTTTGCTTTTCCACAGTGTAGTTACAGTTCAGTATCTTTAAAGCTTAACCGATTGGGCGTGCGTACCCGGCCACGTCCACCTTTTTCCTAATTTTTTTCAGAATCCAAGTCGTCCCTGGAAAAGGGAGTCCAATTTGTGTCAAACGGTAAAATTTTGTGGCGTCGCTTCCTCGAAATTGCAATAAATCGTGTTCAGATTCGTGAGGAGTCTTATTCTGAGTATTCTGACCAAACAAATCGCGTACGTGCCTCGGGAATTTATTGGTGTGCCGGAATCACATTAAACGGCGGATTTTGAAAACCCGGCTTGTTAAACAAAGCAGGGACGCCGGTAACGGTAAGTCTTTTCAAACTAAAATTCTTTTAATCCTCCCCGGTTTCGTTCGAAGGTGTTTTACGAGGAATAAGTGATCACTGCAATTGCCCCTGCCGCTTCTACAAGTGGTCTAAGCTTTGGAGTGATGTGAAAATTGCCCCAGTGAAAAGAAGGAAGGTTAGGTTGGAAATTGCGGGGCTAGTGCAAAGTGGAATTACTGGGATTGCACAGGAAGAAGAGGATGCAGGACACCTAGCTCCCATAGGGTAGGTACAAGTTTCGTTTCCTTAGAATTAACCCTTACGCTCGTTTGTTGAGCTGCGCTAATTGGCTTAGTAAAATTGAAAATCCTATTTCTAGCAAAATGGCGTCCCACGCCTCGATTAGTGCCTATTCGCCCCACTAGCTGCCTAGAGTCGCAGAGACGCAGCGTTTTCTAACCATGTTTAATTTAATTGTGTTCTGAAGCGGCGCGCGGAAGACCGAGTACCTCCCTTTTGCAAATGCCTCGGGACTTTCCCGTATTTTATTTATTTAAGGAATCTGCCGACACTACGCGATCCCTTAGAAACAAATTACAGGTATAGCCCCAAATCAGCAATTTTCCCAGAAGCCCTGACCGATTTTGTCCCAATTTAGCAGGCAGCGGAAGACCTAGTCGCCTTGCATGATTCACTGGGGTAATCTCAGGCTCAGTTTCTGTGATCCGCAGTACGCGCTACTTCCTCTGCATCTTCCGGAGGCTCACTCCAAATATAGGTGCTGCCCCTCCTCAAATTGCTGAGCCATTTGCTTAATATGTTCTGTTTTTCCGCTTTGTTTCAGAAATGCCCAACGGGGAACATCAGTTCCGGCCGGCAGTGTGCGTGTGTGTGTGTGTCGAGTTTTCCGGTGCATAATTTTGAAAGCAGAGCAAATCGGGTGAGTGCAAGTGTGGTGTAGGAAAGTGCGGGAAATCGGTTCGGTGCAGTGCTTTGTGGAAATGGCCTTTTTATGAAATGTTGGCAGTGCAAAAGTGTAAAGTGCAAAAAGGAACGCCAATAAGTGAGTGCCGCTATTATCGTTTGAATAGTTAAAATCAGGAGGAGACGCAACGGTAAGTGGTTTTGTTGTCTCGTTTAGAATAAGCCGCCGCAGATTTGTTCAGACAGCCCGTTTCGAAGCGGGCATGGCACTGGTTGTGGGCTTGGATGTCTTACGGAACTCACCGTTTTGCAGTGCCTGCAAATAGCTCCACTTTGCTCCAACTTGCGGTTCATCGATATCCGCAACTAAAGCTCCTCTGTCTGCGCAGTTGCGCAAATCCTCGTTGGTCGTTTCGTACATTAACTGAGCACAGCAATCACATCTAATGCTCAACTAGAAGTAAAAAAACTTTCAACCTCAGGCCACTGGATGAAATGCACCCCCACTGCTCCTCTTTGAGAATAACTCGTCACACTTCCCCTCAGTTAGCTAATCATTTCAAATATTCGATGCATTGAATTTGGCCGTTACACGCCGGCACCGAACACTTTGGTAGGTTCGGACCTAAACTCAGTCAGTAGAATAATTTTGGAAGGCGATAGCAAAAGAGGTTTGAGTGGAGAATCGATCTCCTCGCAATTATGAGTTCGCAGTACTCGTTCGATCTCGTATAACAGTTAAAAAGTCGTTACAGCCAACTGGGTCGTCACCTTTAAACGTAAATATAAAATGCCGACAGAGTATTTGTGAATAGATATATTATAATGGAGCGAACAAATTACTATATTATACTTAACTTAACTCAGATAACTTAATAACAAAAATATTGCTGCGTTGGACAATTTTCTGCGCTTATATAGCAAAGACCTGCTCCTGGGGCATCTTATCACAGTTTAAGTTCCATTGTGTAGAACAGCAGCTGACCTGTGGTGGAGATAGAACCATGTTAAATTCTTTGAATCACGATTTACTGTGCCGCCCTCGATGGAGGGTAGAAATAAAACAATAACAAGACTTTACACTAAAATGGACTCACAGAGTTCAGTTGCTCACGGTCATACGGTGCCCCGCTGGGCTAAAGTGCGCTGGGGAGTAACATAAACAAACTAATGCATATCCCGTAATTGCAACTGCATGTATCTTTGATGCACTTCGAGCTGACTCGCAATTCTAAGCAGCGAGCTGTAAAACAAGCAAAAATCCACTTACCTAATTGATAGGCGTTGGTGCTGTGAACGGGAGAACCTAAACTGCAAATTTTGTGCATATTCGGTGTACAGCTGCGGCTTTATCGTCAGCCGGCTAAAGCAAAAATCTCTATAAAGAAAGCCTTCCTATTCCGTAGAACATACGCCGAACGGGAGCTGTCAAATTCCTGGGAAAATGGGTGGTACCGATTGATGGCCTTCTTCTTCTCAGAGCGATACAAGGGAAGAATAATTTAAGAGTGCCCGATGCATTTTTCCGCGAACATTTGAAATTGAATTTGCTGAGCTAATTGGCCTATTTACGAAGAATTTTGTATTAAATGCGCCGTAAATGGTTTTCCTGGAATGTCTCGTGTCGGTGTCGCCTCATCTCAAAATCGAAATGCTCTACCGCTGCTTCTGAACTACCAACGGCACGAACCCGTTTCTCATCTAAGACACGGTACGGTTTTCTCTTTTACATCATCTCGTCCATGCACAAAACATTGATAATCTCATACACTTCTGATGGGATTTTTTTGAGTGAGCAACTGAGCCGGCTCACTGATCCAGCGGCAAGTCGAACGCAGGTAGTTTAATTTCCCCTTTGAACTGCAATATCGGTTTGAGTGGAAACGCACTCAAAACACATCAAACAAAAGGGGAGGGTTGAATGCCAATTGAAACTGTTATATTGGTGTGATCGTACCGACTGATTGAGTGAATGAAACGCAGGGGAAGTAAAGTGTGTGGAACTCATCGATGGAATGAATTTGTGGAATATGAGAAGTTTTTAATTACTTACCCTTCGATGTGTTCCTCTGCCTTCTTTAATTGGACTACTGGTGGGGGCTCTTTACTATCTCAAAATCATTCAAGGGCCTGAAACTGCATGTACAAATTTTAATTAGCTGCCACGAGGATTTATTAAATTTATTAAGGTCGTGTCACTGTTTTAGCAGAGATTGCATACCTTTTGGGGCAGTGGGTTATTTGTGGTTTTGATAAAATCGCACTAGATGGCGCATGACAATGGGGAGGGGAACAAAAAAGGTAAATTAGCAACACCATCAGCTCCGTCAGACACGTATTCATTCTTTATTTGAAATTCTCATATTTTCATCTTTGTATTTTTTTTGCTTTGTTTTAATGCAATTATAGAACATTAAAATTCAAGTTGCCCTAATTTTAAAAACACTTCATTTGTTCTTTGTTAGCATTTTAGTAGATCCGTTTTTCTTCATTATTTTTGTTTTTTCTGTTTTTTGTTTTTTTTTTGATTTTTTTTTGTTCTTTTCTTCAACGAAATAGGAAAGAAAACCTTTCGCTTTTTATAAATCTATATAAATTAAGGTCTTAAAATTAGTTGTTGAATTTAATTCGAAACATGGTTTTTTGCCTTTGGTTTTTTGAATGCGCCCCTTTTTTCGCAAAAAGGACAATTCATTAAATTATTTCTCCTATCATCTTATTCTCTTTTGGTTTTCATGTTTTAATTATTATTAATAATATATTTTCGGGTTCTATTGCTGTTGTTGTCACAGTTGGGTTTTGTTATTATTATGTTTTTTTTTGATTTTTTGAAACTGATGAATTCTCAGAGTGGAACCGCTTGATTCATTTTGCCGATGGTAAACGCGCTCTTGCCAATTTTTTTTTTCGTATTTACATTCGAAGGGTGCTCTTTCGTTTTAAGCGTTTGAGTAGACCACAATTCATGCGTTGTCTTAGACGTTTTTGTGGTTCCAAAATTATCTGTGGATTCTCTTTCTTCGTTAGTTCAAAATGGTTTTGGTTTTTATTGCTCTTTTTTTGGCTTTGATGCCATTTGTTTGATTTCTAATCGGAACGATAACTTTAAACTGCTAACCCCACCCGAACCCTAAATACCGAACTTTAAATATTTTCCGCCGTGATCCTATCACCCAATTTCACTCTATACCTGCCGATCGAATTCTGTCTAAAGTTAGCAGTCAATTTCACCTCATACCCCTAGCCTGTTGGTAAGTAATTTATTTTTCCCGTATCTACCAACGAAATTTCACTTACACAAATATTGCCTCGTGTTTCCCCAACCAAAATTGTAGCTTGCGATCAAATCTTGTTGGTATTAACAAAAACAGACCTTGCCCTGTGTACTCTTCAAATGAATTCACTTATAGCACCTGCCATTCACGTTCACCTTATAGTCCTACATATTGTGGAAGAAATCAAATCTCCCAAAACATGCCATTTGGAGTAGGGCGAATGCGTTCCACAGAGGCACCTGACTATGCTAAAACTGTCTACAAGAGCTTGGAATAATTTTTCCCCACAATCTAAATATCAAACTAGTGTGAAAGTTGTGACTGTATGTTCCACACAAGCCTTGTGTAAAAACGTGTAGGAGGTGCTGGAATTACGGTTGATTGGTTAGCACTATCATAATGTGGAACTACTCTAATCTGTTCGACTATTGGGTAATGTATGTAGAAGATAGTGGAACTCGTTTGTTCCCTTTGGAGTCAAAATGGCCAGTATGTTCGTTGCTGCAAGTATAATTAAGGAACAGTCTTTCAACTTTGGAGTTAGACTTGTTGATGCGGCTAGTGCAGGTACTAGTTGGAAATGTGGAACCTCTCTGATCTACAGGTTGATTGTTACTTGAAACCTATCATGTGGGGTATCAAACGAAATGGCTTTAAGAGAGAATTTACATAATATTCATAACAAACTTATACAGAATGTGGTGTAGCCGCAGGTGCTATTTTCGTTTGTTAATTGACTTTTTGCACTTTGAAACAATGAAAACTTTCTAGTGAAGGCATATTGAGTACACAAACAATTTTAACAAATTTCCCCATCCTAAAGATTACCCGCCACATTCGGTGAACGTGTCTTTTTGTGTGTGTTTTTTTTTTTGAAAGCATAAACGTAGAAAGAATGCGTAGAACCAGTATGCCTTTTTATTTTTACATAATAAACATACTTCTGCTTTTACTTCTTTTCATAATATTTTTCTTGTTTTATAAAATATATGGCAACGATATTTATATACTTTTCTTTGTTTGCTATAGAGTAGAAATAGATACAGTAACAAACTCTTAAATACATTCTTCGCCTCTTCTACTTATCGTAACAATTTGAATATCCTTTTATTTTATTTATTATTTTATTCGTTCTCGTGATAAATATTTCTGATGTTGTTGTGGGCACTTTGTTTCTTCGGCGTTTTGATTAATTGGCTTATGGATTTTCTGCCCCCTTTCGGTACTATTTATTAACGGCTTGTAAGGTTATCACACAAATAACACAAGTAGGGGATTCTGTTTAATGTCCTATTCAAGTTGGGTTCGCTGACTGTGCTTTAGACTAGACGTTGTCTCTTTCATTTAGAAAATTAATAATTGTATTGTGTATACAGCAGGCAGGACATTAAAAATTCAATTAACTTTTAAAACTGATATAGTAGACATTGCAACGTCTAGGGATGTTTTGTGAAAAACTTGTAATCGTGGGCAAGGTCAAAGCCCTGCGGTTGAAAATATTTTTTTTTAGCAGTTTTGAATATGAATCAATGATCAGTAGGATTTGCAATAAATAAAGCCAGTTAGTGCACACCAGTACGATTGCTGTATAACAATCTTTAATAAAATGAAGTGCAAGACATGGTGTCAGAGGTGGGGTGCCCAACACTTGGTTCTTCTAGATTCTGCGATGGGAGGGATCTTATAAATTTTTTTTTTATCCTTACCTGCATTAGTTTCATTCGTCCAAAACACCCCCAAACATTTTTTTTCTTCTTGTAAACATTTTGAATACCAGAAAATAGTGAATTGATTATTCAATCTACGATTGTTAGATCTACTGCAAAATCAAGGGCCGGATGAATGAGACCTAGTGAGAGAATGCGAATGAAAAGGGGATTTTAGTTTTTTTTGGTATCTGTGCGAGAGAAGAGGAAATTAACTGAGATTTTGCCGTTTCTATCTTTGAAATATGAATCACATTTTGTTTTTGTTTTGTTTCTCGTGAAATTGTTACAGCCACAGAAATTATAGTAAAATAATTTATTCAAAATTCACTCCACAAATGTATAATTCTTCTTTGCTTTCACCTATTTTTTTTTTCTTCGACATAACATAAACTGGATATATGATATTTTAACAGTAGTGTGATAGAGGAGGGAAACAAAGCTGGTAAGTTGTAATTTGTATTCATTCTTACTCTTACTCGTATTTTTTTTTTATATATTTTTTTATTTCATCATTTTCCAATGGCAAAGAGAAAAGTTGATTTAAAAAATAAAATCGCTATTTACAACTATTACAATTGTTCTAGTTTTTTTGTTGTTTGCTTTTTCTTTTATATTAACTCTTTGTTTTATATTAACTGTATCTCGACGTCGGCGTCGTTGCCCCATTCATAAACTTGTCTATTTTTAAAACAGCGTCTAACTCTTACTTAGACTTGTAAATATATGTAAGTGTTCTCCTCGTTTTACTTTGTAAACTCTTTTAATATACTTGTGAATGGAATTCATTGGCTACGTACATTTATCTATTTTTTTTCATCCTTTACCTTTGCAGTTTATTTTATTTTATTTTAATTCATTTCTTGTGTGTTTTTTACTCTCTTCTCTAAATTATACTTAACGATGGAAAGAACGGTGTGTGTGTGTGTGTGTGTTTGTTTATTTGTTTTCTCTTTTCCTCCTTACCTTCTCGATTTATTCTGAGTGTGAATTTTAGCTATCTTGTTTCGTTCTCGTTGTCTGCAATAATTTTGATTCTGTTTCTATTTATTCAACCTCTCTGTTTTCTCTCTATTGCACTAAAAATAACAAATAACAAAAAAAATAATAAATAATTCCTTTTACAACATGCTAGTAAAAAGAAAGAGAACGACATACGCTGACTTTGCTTACTTGCTTGCCTCCTTCTCACTTTTGTGTTAATAAAGACATTAAAGTTGCACATTTTGATATTATGCTAAAAACATTATACATTGTGTCCCTATATTTCTTTTTATTATTTATTTATCTTTTTTCTGCCACTCTCGCATCTATTTTTACTTCCTCTCTCACTTAATTGCATTTTTCTCATTTATTTAATTATATATACTTTTTTTTTTGTTCTATTTCTTATTCTTC
This sequence comes from Neoitamus cyanurus, assembly GCA_947538895.1. Lineage (NCBI taxonomy): Eukaryota > Metazoa > Arthropoda > Insecta > Diptera > Asilidae > Neoitamus > Neoitamus cyanurus. Next base: position 11,150,730 of record OX384549.1, read on the forward strand.
TTAAAGATTGCAACATTTGAAAAATATGCCCTACTATTTAATAGAGGAAATATTACAGCCATAAATGTTGTGAATTTTTATTTTTATTTTTTATTTTTTTTCTAATGTGAAAGTATAGGAAAACTAGAGGAGGGAAATAAGCAGAAATGGTAATAACAATAATAAAAATATAGTCTGGTGTAATACATACTTATACGTATGAGAGTATAAGAGAATGCGACTTAGCGTTGTGTACTCTTATACGAATTATATTGGACTACTATTTCTGAGGGGCACCGCTCACTCGAGCATCCCACGAAGAATATTTCGTTGCCTCAGCTAGTATGGTTTCTCTTATACAGGACATTGTCTCATTCTCTTATACTCACAGTTTTTTTTTGCTATTTGAAAATAAATATAGTTGAAGAAATAAAACGCCTTTACAAGCAGTGAATTTCTATTTTCTCTTCATCCTTGAGCATAAAAACTAAAAAAAAACTAAAAACTCTTATAAATTAACGGGGAAAACATAAAAGGAGTTAGCTAAGGAGATGTTTCACTCTTCTACTTAAAGAATTTTTTTAATTACTTCACGTTTTGTTTCGAAGTTCACCTAGCACAACATATATACACATAACCATTTTAACAAACATTTTTTTTTTTTATTACTTCTGCTCTTATAACGTGTGTGTGTTGATGGTGTACAATCATCTCCTACTGACAGTTAATACGAATTGAAATATACTCTCTCCTAAATTTCTTACATATTTTTTGTTCTTTTTTTTTTTTTACCGTTTTGTTTGTTTAGTTAATATTTATTTATTTATTTATTTTTAACTTTTTTTTTCGTGTGTCTCTGCCTTCGCTCTGAAGCTCTATTTTGCACATGGGGGGAGGGGACAAGAATGTGATTGCATTGGAAATATGCGTATATATTAAAGCTTCTTTCTCATTTTAATTAAAAAAATAATAGTGAAATAATAACATTAACAGTAACCTCATTTTAATAATAATACACTTTAACAACTAAATAAGATTACAATAGGCGTGTGTGTAAATCAATTTATTTCTTATTTAGCTAAAAAGAATTACGTAATATTAAAAAAAAAAAGCGCTTTACGAATTAAGCATTTTGAATATCTCGTGTAACGTTCTTTTTTATTTTATTTTTATTTATTTTATTCAAATTATCCAACCCTGTAGAAAAACGTGTTTTCCCTAACTTTTATATATTTTTTTTTCTCTGTCCTGTACACGTCCCGTACACGTTTAGTACACGGCGTATCGTTCAATTTTTGGCAATGAAAGAAGAGACCGAAAAAAAAAAATTCTAATAACAATTTAACAACAATGCAGCCCACAATTCGACTATTTTGGATGAATTTGCGAATGTTATTGTGGTGTGATGCTAATTTTTTTAATTAAAATTCGAAAGGTCTCTTATTGAGGGATTCACACTTTCATTGCTACATCGATTGAGTTGACTTGAATTTTTGAATTTCAGATCAGAATTTGTTGATTTTGAGTGTCTTCTTGTATTCATTGTAACTGATACAGCTATTGGGTTCTGATGGCAGAACCCTAGAGTAAAATGAGACTGCAAAGGTCTTTGTGTAATTTAGGGATCGGTAAAGTTAGTGGAGGGCGCTAAAAATTGAAAAGGGTGCCTTAAGGTGTTGGGATCGATATTTAAAAACTCGAGCCAATTCCAGTGATGTAACATTTCAGTGTCGAATCGTTTTATATATATTTCCTCTCTTTTTTTTTGTTGTGTGTATTTTTTTCGCAATTTTTACTATTTAATGATTGACCACCAATAAATTTTTTTTTTCAATTCTGTTTTCTATTTATTCGGTAACTACAACAATCCAAAAAAAAAAAAAAAATTCCCTCAGCTTTTTATTGAGATTCCTCCTCACGTTGTGTGTTTTATTGCGGTTTTGTATTCTACTCGCTTTAACTTCCTTCCTCTCCTTCTCAATTTAAATTATTGAAATATTTTTTTTTTTTGTTAATTTTTTTTTCATCCATTTTTTTTTTTATTTTTATATGTAAGTACGAATAACGTTCGGCGCTAGTGTACCCTTTATCACGTGTTAACATTTTTTGTCCAGCGGCAATTTGCTATTATTTTTTTTTGTTTTTTTTTTCCATTTAAATTTGTTAACGAGAATAATGCTGATAAGAACGCTAAGCGCTGCATCACATTTTTTGTCATCTTTTTTTTTTTTTTTTAAATTTATTTATTAGTTAATTCTCTAGAATATATCTACATATAGATATTCATATACTCGGATATAAGTATCTATACATTGTCTCCATCCTCCTCTTCTTTTGTTTGTTTCTTTTCTCTTTTAATTATAATTTCATTTTTTACACGCACAAATGTACATTGGAAAAACGATAATTAAAAACAACACGATTCACAATAATTTTATAAATTGTATAAAACACAAAGCGGACAACAGTTAAATTGTGATTTATTTTTTTATCCCATCTAAAACTCTTCATGCTACTAACTTTATTTTATTTTAGTAGTCGAATTCTTCTTTTATATTTAATGTTTGCAGCAACAGCGCAACTCACCCCCCCCTAATCACCGAACTGCTACAATCTTAAAAACATCTACAGGATAAGCTTCAAGCTTAAGGCTCTAGTGGTTTATTTTTAGGTGCTAAAAACTTTGAGTTTCAAGCTCCGATTGAAAGTACTATATTAAAAACGAAAACTCATACCGACACGAGGCCCTCTGGCACAATTTAGGCCCAACTACAATGGGTGAGGAGTATGCAGTGTTGCCCACGTTTTAAACTGCATGAGTTATAATTGGGCAACTGTAATTCATTTATCGTTAAAATTATTTTAGTGAACCTCGGTGCGGTTTTTGGTGAATTTAGTAATGCCACATTATATTCTGGTTTTTTGCTTAATTTGAATATTGCTTTTTGTAATTTTCTACATTGTTGATATTATTTGCTTCGTTGTGAACTGGGCCTTGTGCTGGCAGCATCCGAAGCCACCAGCGACGAGCCCGGTCCTCTAGTTTATTAAATAAATTATAGGAACATAACATTTTGTTCTCGTAACAACGCCTCGCGCAGGGTGAGCCGACTGCCAGCGCCTCCGTAACTATGTGAAGTTAGCAATATATCACGTGTCGGAATTCCAATGTACACCAATGCTTCAACCATATACATATAGACTCTGTGTTTTTTACTTCGATTAATAGAATTCTTTACATAACCTCTATCTTTAAGATTGCTATCATTTACTTCCATCTCTTTATTATGTATATATATATCTATATATTTTTATATAAATAATAAAATCGCTCTTATGTAACAAAAAACTATATTATTTTAATCTATATCAGGTTCTTTTATTATAAAATAAATCTTTGAGTGAATGTTTCTTCGATCTAGATATTAATCAGGTTGTTCATTTTTTTACTCTTTTTTTTTTTAGTTTAAACAATTATAAATACACCTTCCTCTCTTATTTAGAATTCGTAATAATCCGGTGTGAGTGTATGTGTGTGTTTCTCTGTATCTATGAGGGTGTGTGTGTGTGTGTATTGTAAAATAAACAAACAATATAAAATATATTAACTTTTCTGCAAGCACAACAAAATGAAATATCGCTGAACAACCAATTGTCTAATTGTTCCATTAAAAACATTTTTAAAAAAATATTTAGGGCTTGTCCATGTTATTAAAGCAGATTTCCACATCTTCAACACATTTGTGGTGCTCGAAAATAATTTAAAAATCACTCGATTCGCAACTATAACACTTATTTGCATCACGGGAGAGAAAGAGACAGATTACTGTGTAACATTCAACATTTCTTCTTTTTTTTTTTTAAATGAAATAAAGAAAATGCCTGGAAATCACCTCTAGACCACTTGGACAAACCATTCTCTGCTTCTAAATTATGAGTAGGATTCATATGTAAACATAAAAAGTAAACAAAAACAATAAACAAAACAACGTTTGTAAACAACAAAACAGTACATTAATTACATTAATCTCATTTGTTTTACTAATTGTTCTTTCTCGCTCTAAATATATCATCTTTTTCTTTAAATTAAATTTAATTCACTTGATTTAATTTGTTTTCTTTTTCTCTTTGTTTTTTTATATTTTTTATTTTAATTTTTACTTGTTCTATACGTATATCTTATAAATCTCATTTCTTTTATTTTGCATTATTTGAAGAAGGTAAGGTGTCGGCAGTGATTGAAGATGTATTATCGGACGTCTTTTTTATTTTTTCACAATAATCGCTTAGTATGTCCCGGAAACGTGTCCAACATTTTTCTGGGACCGTTATAGCAGTGCGAAAGTTACTTTTGACCTGTAAAAGAATAATTTATAAAATCTGTATTTATTTTTTATATTTTATTTATAATATTAAAACAAGGGGTTTTGCCATCGGACAAATTTTTACTAAGTTTGGTATTTTTCGCTAATTAATTATTAATTAGTCGTAAAAAAAATTAATTTTGTTGTAATTATTTAACAAAAAAAATACAGGCTGCTTCGCTAACTATATCAAAGCAAATTAACTGTAGAATTGGCCGTTAATTAGTCGCTAATTAGTTAATTGATTTTTAATTAGCGACAAATACCACGCTCTTTTTTTTATGACTTTGAACCTACAAACTACATAATTTGAATCAAGTGACAAGTTTTTTTTTATTTTTATTTAAATGTCCCACCGATGGCATAACCCTTTAAAGAGTAGGCGCTTGATCAACGTCTCTCTCCCAATATAATTGGGTCATAATTTAAATAGGAGTGGGGGAAGTGTACACTAACCTCGCTGATTCGCATATAAATGCCTCGATTATTTTGTCCGATATCGAAATAAAAGTTCTTGTTATCGACTTTCATGTGACGCTCCTCAGGTAATTCTCCTTTGAAACTATATTGTTGGTTTTTGTTTTAAATTTGTTGTTTTTTTTTTTTTTTTGAAAACGTGAAAGTGGCGGAGAAAGAAAGGGAAGCAAGATGAAGAAAGAAAAAGGAAAAAAAAGATATGCATATATTAATTTTACTCCTATATTTATGCAATAAAAATTATTGTTTAAAAGTATGCAAATACATGTTAGTATTGTGTACGTTTCTATGTGTTTTTGTATTTTAATTGCGGACGTTTGTCATATGCTTGGGATCGCACATAACTGTGTGTATGTGTTTGCTCTGTGTTTATTAGTATTAAATTACTTCCGAATTTTTTCATTTCAAAGGGTCTAGACCACATTTCAACCGATTTATTTCGCCAATTTAATTTTAATTAATTAATTAATTAATTAACAATTTGGAAATAACTTTTCTTTTTGTATAAGTATGAAAAGATATGGCAAAGTGGTTTAACGCTTTAAATTCAGGATGAAAGAAAAAATTCATCCAAAGACAAAAGAGGGTTAAAAAAATGTGTAAATCACCCGCCATCGCTTGTTCCAAATTCTTCAAGTAAATCTGTAAGGGCATCCCTAAACTCTATCATCCCCTGCGCTGGGATGGCAATTTGCGATCTAGGGCCACCTCTCGTTATCGTTTGAGACACCTAAACCGATTTTTATATTATTAATATATTTTTTAAGTCGCTTTTATCCATTTTTACCCTCAGAAAACGACCTCGTGCATTTTCCTTTAAATCCAGGTAATATCGCCTGTTATCCTTGATCATCATTTCAGATTTTAACTTTCCATCCTCTGGTACATTTTCGGGATTCGGTGGTCCTGTAAAGTTTCGGTATACTAATTAAGGCCCCAGTTCAGGGGGAGGACCCTGCAATTCGATCGTAATGATGTGGGTGTGCAAACCTACCTAGCGAAGCGTAATAATCACTAAAAGTTGATAAATGATCTCTAAACTCAGCTGCGGTCGACAACGCTAAGTAAATTTGGCTTCGTCTCCCATCTGCGCCGATCTTGAAAAATTCAAATAAAAATTTTACATTTATCCCTCTCAACGTGTTCTTATACTACTTAAGGAGTCTATACACCATTCATTTTAGATTTAAAATTGTTTATTAGATTTTTAACTTTCGAGACACTTACTTCAGCGACTTTGATGTAGCGGCCGCGTCTATTTTGTTTTACATCGAGGTAAAAACGTTTTGATTGAATTTGCAGCATTTTAGTTGCTAATTCTTGCTCCGCTTGTTGGCCATGCTGACCTGAGTCTGGATGTGGAACGCATCGACAAAGAGAGGAAGCGGCAACACAGAAAATTATATTAGCACATGAACGAAATCTGTTTTTTAGTTTTACAAATATTTTTTATTTATTTTTATCAATGCATTTGCCGATGGTAGTGCAGTTGTGATAAAGTTATATTCGCTATTCTGGGTGATTAGCCTGTAGTAATTACTATCCTAATTGATGGGGCTTCCATATGTCGCTTATTAGGAAAATCCCACGTTGGGCCCAAGTGGGACTCGTACCTGGGACTTTTGGATCGGCAGCCCAGCACGCGACACGAATCGATGAAAATATAGCGGAGTTAAAGGGCTGTGACATACGGACAGACAGACGGACATGACGAAATTATTATTAGAACCCGAAAATTGAGAAACATATTACCTTGAAAAAAGGGTTAAAAGGGTTGCATGTGTTCCGGCTGTTTATAAGAGGCCCACAATGGTGTAACTCCACGTTTAAAAATTAAGTTGTTATTGTAAAATGAGGCAAATGTTTGTAACTGGTTCCCCCCTCTTGTTTTAACTTTATCACCACTGCACTGATTTCTTTCTTTTTTTTAATATTTTCGTTTCTTTTCGTTTTTATGTATAAAAATGTGAACGGGGCTTAGGGTTTAGTTGAGGGTTTATGCTGTTTATATTGCCAAAGGAACTTACCCTTTGATGGCTCGAAGTCACCTCCTCCCCCATCCATACCTGGAACATTATACTCTGCAAAAGACGGAGAAAAAATTTGTTGTAGCACACTAATTGCGGATTATTATTGGCTACTAGTAGTAGGGAGCAATTTTTTTTATTTTTTTTGTTATGTTTTCAATCGAAAGTGCACATTGGATAAGGGGGTGATTTTATTTCCTGTTATTTTTTAAAGGAAAGGAATGAAATGAGGGTCACCACCGTGCATGTAAGAGACACCGAATAATGGATTAATCTTTTTTTTTTTGGTTACATTACCACCCCCCTTTAGCCCTCTCGCGCACGGTTTTGTTTGGGGGTTGATTTGGTTACAGAGAAATTTTAACAGATTTCACTTGATTTACATTGTTTGCTAATTTTTTATTTGTTTTTATTTCGTTTCCCTTTATTTTTATTACCCGAAAAAAACATTCACTTGGTGCTTCGTTAATTTATTTGCATAAGCACAGGAACTTGAGGGTTTTCGTACACGTCACATTATTTAATTATTCTATTTTATTTTTTTTTTGTACTCTTTTCCTGTCGTCATATTTTAACCGTTTTAATGTGTTCTCGAAGTAGATATAATTCGCTTTACACATCACACCTATGACGCCATGGATCAGCTGTAAAAATAGGAACGAAAAAGTGGAACAAAAACAACGGCCATCACCAGGCGATAGCAACAACATAATATCCGACCGTTTGTGATGGTGTGGACGATTATGTTTTATGCCACAGCTTTTATTTTTTTCGTTTTCCAATTTTATTACACCATTTCTGCTCTTTCAGTTTTATTATCAAATTAGGTTTTGATTTTTTATTACTCTTCTTCTTCCGCTTCTAGCACTCACTCGGAAAACCTTAACTTACCCCGCATAAGGCCTCACACTTTTGAATGATATTTGCAAATTTTCCCTAATTGTTTATAATATTGGGAAAATCATATGATTCGAAGGAGAAAGCTGTTTTTTTTTTTTTTTTTTTTAATAAAATAAAACCATAACTTGTTAGCAGTGTGAATGTGTGGCTGTGTGAGAGTAGGGCATATACATAGCAGATTACAGGGGGATGGGTGCATCTCTACTCATTAGACGGGGACATCATGCAAAAAAGAGGAACTTTTAAGTACCCTCTTTCCTCACAGGGGTTGGTATATTTATCAGACGTTACGTTCTGTACGTATGTACGTAACCACACAAGTTTACGTTGTTACGTGTAAGCACTATAAATGCGGAAAATTATTTTGTGGGGCTTAAGGAGACACGAGAGCTTGTGGAGTTGCAACGGAAGGAATGGTGGTTTGACCTCAAGAGAATGGATGATAGTTTTTCACAGGGTTGTCTGTATTGGTGTGCTTCTGTGCGACTTTCAAATTCTTCGCATTGTTTTGAAGGCCATCATACTGTTGGGATTTATTTTTTTGCAACTATCCTTTTCTGCAAACACAGCCCCTGCCTATATATGTATAAATGACGTGCATAAGTGACCTGCACCTTTATGAACGGACCCTTTCAAATCAAACTGCAGCTGATCGTTTGGTCTGTTTTTGAATATGTTTGAATTTCCCTTTCTTTTCAGAGCTTTTTTTTTTATAGCAGCGAGTGGAAGGCTTGTAGCATCTTAGAAGGTGGCGAGTCCTTCCATTTCCTCTTTGCACAGGCATGTCCATAGAGAAAAGGCCTTCCAATGGAAAGTATGATTGCCATCAGCTGAAAGGCTTTACATACGGCTAACGGCTTTTGTGATGACGATGAAGAGGACATTATTAAGAAATGAAATTGACTATCTTAACAGAAGCCTGTTGTAAGATTTGACAATGTTTTTAAAGTTAATTTATAACAACAGGTAGTGAATTAGCTTTCCTAATCCGTCATATGAGCATAAAATTCTTGAGTCGATCCGAAACCCGATGAATAAAATAACTCATAACTCGTAAAAAACCTGCGCTCCATATTGGCAAGTGACATTTAAACAGATGTACACCTGTCTGCTGGGGGGGCTGTCATTATCTCATAGAACTAGTCAATGATGCCATTTTTCCTGCCACCCCCTTCCAATCAACCCAAAACCGCATTCGTTCTTCCAATGTTAAAAGCTACTTTCCTATCCACACACTGATGATGTTAAAAGCTTCATGTGGTGTAGCTCCATCTTTATGTTACAAATGCAGGTATGCGACGCAAATTTCAACCAAGAGAGCAAGTCGACCCCCCATTTATATATTCCTCTCTCGCACACTCCTGCACTGTTTCAATGCATTCTGCGCAAAGGATGGCAAATTTGCATATCATCTGTTTTGGAATGTTTTTCACATGTTTCTTCCAGATGTTTTCGAAATGGTGTTGCAGGTGCTTTTCAGGTATGAAAAATTTGTCGAAAATTGATACCGTTGCAGCAAAGTTGGAGGGATTTTGGGTCATATTTCTTTTATAATGTGAAAAATAAAAATTGTGGGTGTAAATTCTAGATACTTATTGTTTTATTTTTTTGTGTAATTAAGATAAAAATTATAGAGACACTTCGTTATGTGCAAAGAACACACTACCTTCCGGCTGGTACTATCCCAATATTTCCCCTCTTGAGCTGTTTTCCGAGAGGGGAATAATAACTTGACAGACGCACACAGGGGTGCAGAAATATTGTACTAGGTTTGTTTTTTTTTAAAAAAGGGGGAGTTGGGATATTGTTTTTGGGTGAGCTTGTGTGCAAGTTTTGGGGCATTTCTATGCATACAATGAGAGAGGGTTAAATCTGTAAGCCACTTGTCTGCCTTTATCATTTTCCTTTCACAATTATTCCCTTTTTTTCTTAATTACCACAATATATCTTAAAGGGGTAGGGGTAACATTCAAAAATGGTTTATTGCTAATTTTTGTATAATTTGTTTTTATTCCCCTTTAAGATCTTGTGGTTGTTACTTTTGGAATTCAATTGGATCATCTACATCCGAAGTGTGGGGAATATTGGTACGGGGGGGATTGAGAGCACACAAAAAAATCCCTTCCCTTCTTCCGAGAGAGCCTCCTTAGCTACCGCTACTGGGCTGTAATAGTTGCAGAAGCAGTGAAGCGCACACTATGTGGGGTCACTAGATATTGAGCACTATTTTTCTTTTTCCCTATTCCACATTATGTTGGCACTTTTTTTTCACTGGACATTTTTCCACAAACTGTTTTTGGTTAAAAAGAATAAAAGTTTACACTAACTATATTATCGTATTTTCCACCAGCGGGTGCCCTTTACATATAACACAAGATGTAAACTTTTTTCTTAACGGTGAAGGGGCACTAAAGGGTACCTCATTTTATTTTTTAAGTAATGATCATTTACACGAGCCTTTAGCACATTTCATAAGGGGATTTCTGGACACAGTAGGGCTCCTAGGGCTGGCTGCTCAGGTGAGCAATAGTACCCCCATTTCCAGTGTCGAATAGAAGTGCTACCTAGGGTTAGGCTAAATTGTATTGATGGATTTCTCCACTGTAATTCGTAACGTTGTCTAATACAGAACAGGGCCACATTAAGTGGCATAGGTCCGAGACACATAATCGCCAACACTGCACAGAGTAAATATAGGGTGCGGGGGTCTTTGTGGGGACGAATTTCTCAGGGCTGAACGGAAATCAAGACGTTTTTCTTCTCGGCACGGTAGGTACCAGTGCAGGTTTTTATTTTAACGCGATACCCGCGACAAACAAACATTCGGCCCTAAAGTTGAGCGTTAGCGAACATGAGAGGAATAGGACAATGCATTTGTTTTTTTTCTTTTCTTCTTTTTTTTTTATTAATAGAGGCTAGTGCAGGGATAAGAAAATAAATAAAAATCAAAATGAAAACATAATTTCCGATGTCTCTTATTTTGCTGTTATTATTATTTTTTTTCGGGTTTTTTTTTTTCGTTAAAAAACATACTTTGGCCAGAAACTCCTTCGTCGCCGCTGCCAATATCGGACATTGCACCAACCAAAAACCACACACTACACTAAACCACTTACAGCACACCGCACCGCACGCAACCGTCGTCGTCGACTTGTTCGAAGCGGCAGAGGAGAAGAGGCAGCACAGCACAGCGCGTATTATTTTTCTTCTTCTTTGTTTCTCCTTCTTTGTTTCTCCTCTGTGTCGTTTTCAACGTTTCTTGACGGCCAAGAAGAGTTTTTTTTTTCCTTTTGTTAAATACAGAGATTTGTTGGACTTGTAGCCTCTATAGCTTTTACTAGTGCTAGTTGCGATAATGTAGAATTTTTCAACAAGATGATGTTATAGGTGGGTGGGCGGGTGGGCTGATCAAGCTGGCTGGCGGCAAGCGGGCGACCGAAGCGGGCCCCGAGCGTTTAAGCGGGTCAAAAAGAAAAACGGTATTGTAGGTATGCTGGCTTTACTTCCCCTTATTCGGGATTGCTTCTACTACAGAATTCTCGTTCTTCTTCTTCCTTATAACTTTTTCCTTCAGGACAACGTTTCACCCCGCGCTTTTAAGCGTGTGTTCGGTGTAGTTACCAGTTGGCCCCCCAGTAGTTAGTGGTATGCTCCTCTATTGCTACAGGCAACACGATGGTGGGGGGATACATTAAAAAGAATACACCACACAATCCTCTAAAGCCCCCAACACACTCTCGCGTAACGGTCGGACGTGGTCTTAGTTGTTGCCTGTTTCCGTTTTGTAGTCGTTGTGCTGCCTCCCCCGCGGAAAAGCTTCTCTTCCTCCACAGCTATTTTTATTTTCCGTTTTTCTCTCTCTCTCCAATTTCCCTTAGATTACTTTCAATTAACGCCCAGAGCGATTTAAGCGAACTATCCCGTCGTCACCCGTCGTGTCAATTAATTTATTCTATTAAAAAAAAAAACAACAAACAAAAAATTCCAACAAAAAAAATATGTCGAATTTCTCTGTATATCTACACGAATTTTCCAAGCGAGACAGACACTATACGACCGTTAAACATTCGACCCCCATCATTTAGCGCGACACCGAAATATTTTCTTCTTTTTTTTTATTTATTATTATTTTTTACCAAACCGACGGCGAACAAGCACGATGGGCTGTTACTCTTATTCTTTCGACCCCCACAAAAAAAAACGAACGCGTTTTTTGGGTTTTCCCCCGTCGATTACGGCATTCGGTTCGGTGTGGCAAAAATCACACGATTTTTCCCAAATTTTAATGGCCTCTAAAATGCCTTTCCTTTGGGTTTCGCTCATTCGCCGTCGTGATAAATACTAGGGCAACACACGCGTTTTCCCTCGCGGAGAAAGGAAAACACATCGGCAGCAAGAGCAACTGACTGGGGCACCTTAACTAACTCATATGGTGCCCTCCCCCCCACCCTTGACGACGTGAACGACAAAAAATATGAAATCACACCACCATAGCAACTGCAAATTCCACCATCCCAAAATACATGTCTCAATGCTACTCAGCAACGGGAGCACTGTGTATAAACTGTAAAAAGAAAATACAAATTCAATCAAGCTATTAATGTATGTTCCATAATGACGTCATTCGGACGATTTTCATTTAGTTTTCGCCCCCCATCCCATTCCCCGAGACCCTATGGGAACACACCACCTACTGACACAGTAACACGCATTTCGTCCACCTTTTTTGAACACAGCAATTCCCCTGGAGCGGTATGCTTGCTTTGTGAAGCTCTCCACGGCCCCGTCATCTTGGGGGGGATTTTAAAAGCTCCAAACCTGTCTGGTAGGTGACCGCAACTTAACGAAGTCTAACTGTTCACAGCTCCAACGTTTTCTGCCGCTGTTGCCGCTACTTGGGAACTTTTATTTTTAACATAGTCGGACCAAAGCCCCAGATTGGTACCCCTTAATTATTTTCTACCTTTTGGTACATCATCGATTGTGTAATAAAGCCGTTAAACTTAAAAAGTTCTATCACCTATTTTATCCTACTCTGGTCCACTCGCTTTTGTTTGAAATGAAACTCTATTACTTCATCGCCGATCACCAGATCGCTACCAAATCCACCCACCGGGCTCGTCATACATGTATGCTCCTTTCTCATGCAAAACTATCATCCGCTACACCGCATGCGTCCAGTCATTCGCGAATGTCATACATGCATGATGGCGGATGGGGTCCTTTAGTCGGAGCACGATTGGGTGTTTCATGTACACACACCCTACCGAGACGGCGTTCAGCCAGGATAGTATTGTTCTAACGGCGTCGACGCTGCATTGTAGTTTCGGCTTTAGCTCAGGCGCACACTGCGACTGTTTAGTTGGTTTTAAGACTTGGTACGATAAACGGTTTGGTGGGTTATAGAATTTCCCCACTTCCAGAGGGGAATTGAGGTGAGAGACAGAATTGTTAGGGTAAATAGGAACGCTTTGATCGGATGGATTTTGAATCCTTTTAATGATTTGAACATTTTTAAAATTATTAAAACCCGAGAGCCCCCAGAAATCTGGCAATATTTTTCGGTTAATTGAAGCTTTTCAACGAAACCTGTTTGCGTCACAATACCATCAGCTGTTAAAGCCGTTAAGTGAGTTGGTGACGACGACGGCCGTTGCTCATTCATTTTGTGTGCGGGAGATATTTGCTAGTTTGCTCTTCTATTTTTAGTTGGACATGGGGAATGGTGCGCAAGCTTGGAATTATGTAGCTGTGTGCATCGGTATCTCAAGAAACTATCGCAGCAATTTTATACTGTTGTTTTTTTTTGTTGGAGGAATTTCCTAAGAATGTCACGGATTGGAGAGGGATTAGAGGGAGTGAGTTGTGGTAGGGCCGATATAGGCTTTTATTGTGACCTACAGAGGGAGAGGATTTCGAACAAGAAAAAATCGTTTCCTTGAGGCACTGTAGAAGCATTCAAATTTATTTACAAATGGGCGCGAATCAGCTGACTGACTTTATCGTACATGCTAAAGTGAATGGCCGTTGTGAAGCCCGACTTGATGAGGGTTGGGCACATACCCTTATAGAGCCCTCGAAGGCCCTCCTCCCTTACTGTTGACTTGAAGCAGCTCACAATACCGTCGCAGCGGATGTGCTTCCCAAAGGTTTGACGGTGGTTTTCGAAGCCCTGGATTTGGAGGCGCTTCTTAATCAGGTCAAACGGGTAGACTATTGTCTTCGAAAGCATCCCCGATGTGGCGCCAACGGATAGTAGCAGGATGGTGGGAAGTTGACTGGAAAAAGCGGTGTAAGTGAGTAAACTAGATAGTCTCGGAGGGTTACCTAACACTTACTCTCTTTGGTTAACTTTAAAGCCGGTGGTTGCTAGATTCGTGAAGAAGCGGTAAAACATGAAGTTGGATCCCATGAGGGGGGTGATTTGGAGCAGAGCTGATGATATGCCCCTATATAGGCCACGGACGCCCTCTGTTCGGACAATACGTCCAACGGCCTGGGTCGCACTATAGTATCCCTTTGAGCGATCCTGGGCAATCAGTCTTGTGCGTATTACATCGAGCGGTGTGGACACAAGTGTTGCACTGCCCCCCGCTGCCGCTCCACAAATAAAATTGCTTAGATTCGGACTATCCCCGAATAGGTGGGTCTGTCGGACGAAAAGGTTCAATTGCTCGTACGTCCAAAATTGTGAAATGCCGTACATGATGCTTAGGATTTGTGCTGGATTGTGACCCTTCCAGAACGCGAACAGGCCCTCCTCCCGGAATATTGTCCCGACCGCTTGGGGTACCGACCTGTACTTTGATGCGGCATTCGTCTGATACCCAATTGGTTCGACTTGCAGTTGAAAACGTATCTTAAGGACATCCAGCGGCTGACAGGTGAAACGAGTAATTGCGCCGGAAATGCCACCCGACAGCACCTGCCTCAGCTGTTCCCGTTTTGTGTGTGTTTTCTTTGGTACAGCGGACATACTCACGGGAAAGACGGGCACTTATCACGATTTTACCATTAATTCGCATTTGGGCATGATTTTTATTTCTGTCAGGGGTTATGGGAGGGGGAATTCTTTGTGTTATCTTGCACGGAATCCACCGGTGACAGCCGGAACACTGCGGTAAATGTCAAACCGCTCCATCTGGTGGGTGCTGCTAGGGAATGCCATATGGTATTGTCACGGGCTACTCTATAAACTACTATGGCAGTCCAGTGGGTCTTTTATATAAATGAAATTTTTTAGCTTTTCGCTATCACGATTTTCCCGGAGTGGGGTGGGTGGTACGTTGCCAATGCACTAGGAACTTAATTCATTGCTCGTTGCCGAGTGGTGTGTAGGGAAACTCAGTTTGCCGTATGGGGTTTAAAATTTTTTTTTTTTTTAAATTTTTATTTCAACAAATACACGTCAACAATTCAGCGATAGTACCCCTTAACCCTTATTTCTCGACACAAATCGTCTTGCGAGCATAGAAATTACCGCATTGGGATTTCCACTCGGTAGATTTTTCAAAACTGATCCATCGACTACAAATAAATTCGTTGTGCTCAATACCCTAAAGTCCTCTGTGATAACCTCGCCAATCGCACAGGTGCCCACTGGATGATAAACTGTTAAGGTAAAATGCCGTACGTAGCACTCCCAATATGATTTTGACTTGAATTCAAAACTCTCACAGCCGGGAAATGATCGACCATTAATTTTAGCCCCCAATTTTTGCAGCTCTCCATTCCCACTAACGATCTTGTCAAGAAGAATAAGTCCCTTCACGAGAACATCTACGTCATATTGATCGTTTAAATACTGCGGATCAATTAAAGGTGTGTCCAGAGGATTTTTGCTTCGCAACCGAACAGAACCACGACTTTTTGGATGCAGCAAAATCGGCAGTATAGAAACAGCTTGTCGTCTATCATTTACAGTATGGCGAAAGTATCCATCCCACCATGTCTCGTTTAAGTTTATACTATACCGAAGGACAGTGCCAGAATCACTTGTGATCCCGGCTGGTATTGCCATGAAGCCAAGTTCCGGCATAGAATTGCCGTTTTCCAAAAAACCTATGGCGTCGCAACCACAGTGGGATATTGGACCTTCACCGTATCGAAAAAAATTGTATAAATTTTCCGGTGACGCCAAATGGAAGATATCCATATGAAGATTTACGTCGAGGGTAATCAAGTCAAGTCCTGTCGAAATGTGGTCTTGAAGGTTTCGCCCAACAGGTAGGTTTTGCCGGCAGGTTATCCCCAATGGAATAAGTTCTTCACACGGTCCAATTCCAGACTGGAGGAGTATTTTTGGGGTACCAATTGTCCCAGCACTTAAAATGATCGATTTTCGGACTGAGATTATCAATCTCTCACCGGTAGAGGAAATTATTTCGATTCCTTTTGCTGTGGTGGCCCCACCAATAGTGGGGAGTTGGTCAAAAATCACTCGTGTAACTAACGCACCGGTTAAGATCTCGTGAGTCGGCTTCAGCCGTTTATAAGATTCGTGCGCCATGGACCAGCGCCATCCGTTCTTTTGATATACTTGCGGACGCTGAAACTTCACACCCTCAGTGTGTTGCATGGTTAGGAGTGCCTCTCCAAATTTAGTAACATTGTGCAGCTCGTCAATTGGAGGGAAATCGTTGTTATGCCTGTTGATTCAAGTGAATTAAATAATTTAAAGTGTGAAAGGTAAACTGGACCTACTTGAAGTAAGGCAAAATATCCCTGCTGTAGTCATATTCCTCTGGATGCCCAAACCAGCCCCGAAAATCCTCCTCGTGGCCCCAATGCGCGACCATGTTGTTTAAAAGGTTCGAACCACCGTATCCTTTACCAGATGGCCAATTCGAAGACCAGTCATTCAGCGCTAGACATGATGAAGTTTGACGGATTGTGCGAAATCCCCAGTTGTATTGGGTGCCGTGGAATATAGGGGCTATAACGGGAATATTCATAAGCGTTGGCGACATACCTCCAGCGTCGACCAGCAGAACTTTATCATTTTCAGACAGGCCATCAAGGACCGTTGTTCCTGCTGTACCTGCTCCAACTGTAAAAGATACGGTGATAATGAAACAAATCCTTAAACAAGTTTCATAAAATTAGGCATATGGGGGTTTTTGTTACGGGGTTACGCTTCATCTTTAAGTCTCCCTACAGATGCTTACTTATAAAAAATAAAATATCATCCCCGCATGTTTCTTGGACTTTGGAGCATTGTAAAACGAATTGTGTTCACCTATTATGTGGTCATACTCGCGGTTGGAAGGCACTCCAGCGGATCGATCGTAATACGACGCGTAGATGTCAATGGTTAGCGTAACGAAAATGCAAGTTAGGGAAATTGTATAGAATTCAATTAATAATAGCAGCGAACTTGTTAGCCCTAGGCAAGACATTTCAAATTTCCCTCGCCGGCTGTCAATTATTTTGACATTTTCGTATGGCATTCCCGATCTTGTGTTCTAAATTATGGAAAGGGGAACAACAATGGCTGGCAAGGTGGATTTAGTAGTTGGGAAATTTTTCCAATTGGATTTTTTAGAGATTTGAATTAGATTATGACTGGTATAAACCGAATAAGTGATGATCTTGGCTAAAAGGATTGTGCACCGGATGATCAAGTCTTTTATACCGGTAGATACTCGTTTATTCCAATACAAAATTTCCTATAGTTTTTAAAAAATTCCCTTTTGGGGTTTCGCTGGCAATGCCTTGTTGTTAAATAATTGTCACTTTGTTATTTTGGTCGCGCAATTCAATAACTAGATTAGAATTGTTTGCGCTGGAGTTAGTTTTTGAGCGAATCGTAGTATTGACAAAATTTTCATTCATAAATGTCCCGAAATCGATTATTCGTAATATTTGCTCTGAAGTTACCCACAGTTGGATAGTTCTAAAAACATCCCTGTGTGGGGCCAACAAAAGAGAAAATATACTAAAACCGGCCATGATGGCGCCATCCATACACAAATGGAGGATCGGTCAACATTTAACAGAGGACGCCATGGAATTTTAG
This sequence comes from Neoitamus cyanurus, assembly GCA_947538895.1. Lineage (NCBI taxonomy): Eukaryota > Metazoa > Arthropoda > Insecta > Diptera > Asilidae > Neoitamus > Neoitamus cyanurus. The sequence goes on from OX384549.1 coordinate 11,168,495, forward strand.
TGATGGAATCAGTCTCGTGCTTGTTCATACGTTCATTTCGTGAATATTCGATAAATAGCCCGTCAGTTGTTCAATTCTGAGTTTTACAAAAGCAGTGGGTGTTATTGTTCACCGCGAATTTAATACTTTCTACATATTCAAATTAACACTTCATACAAGAACGTAGAGCAAAATGCATTTGGGGGAGAAAAAAGTTTTTTTTTTTTTAGTAATTCCTTTAACAAGTTCACTGTTAGCTGGTGGTAATCTTAAATCGTTTGAGAAAAATGTATAAAATTTTTGTGGCAATTCACATTTTCTTCGCGTATTATGATTAGTCTTTTTTTTTTTAACAAACGGAATTCTGTGGTCTCATAGTGAATTTTTTTTGTAACTCATTGAATTATTTCGGGAATAAAAGCCCCCCTCCTTCATCCCTATACCCGCAAAAAACATACCTTGAGGGGTAAACACATTAAAATGTAAAAAATTATGAAGATTTTGTAAGAAATTGTTTGTGTGCAGGGACATCACAAGAAAAGAAAATATTTTTTTTTTTCAATAATATGAGATTTTCTAAAATTGCCTTCAACCCCCCGCGGGCAACCCCGCTCTTTTACCAATAACATCCCGTCAACAGGCGACAAGCCCTTGAGGTAAGAGAAGTTTTGCACATTTTTTTTTATCAAAAAAAAAATAAGAAGAAAAACCAAGAAAGAAGAAAATCAGTTTGTGAGGACGCCACGCTTTTAACTTTTCACAACATACGAGAGACAGTGTTTATCAGGCCCCTCTCGATATTTTCCCACAATCCAGTCGGGCTGCTGTAAGTGAAGCCTCTTCTTGCTGAAGTGCAGTGTATGGTGATGGTGCAGTAAATCCTCGGGGAGGTGGACATTTTCATTGATATCTCTGCAGAGGTAGTTTTAGGGTGAAGTTTGTCATAATTAGCTGAATGACCCTTACCTTTAAGAAATCGCATAACAAGGCTGTGCAGAATTTTACACCTGCTAAAGCAAATTCCAATACGAAATACAGTGAACAAATTCATACGGGTTTCGGCTTCAGTTCGCGCCTAATTTGCGGTTTCTTCTGTATTCCATGAAAAAGCAAACTGTAAATAAATAAATGAGTTCTAAGTTAAATGAATTACTCCCCAATCCTTTCATTGACTGCGTGGGGCTTATTACACCATCCAAGAGGCTAGGTGGTGTGTAGTGTTTTATTTTTTTTTAACCCTTTACCGTCGTATACCTACCAGGCAGTAACCATTTAAAAAACAATGAATGTTTTCCTCAATTTGAGTAATCTAAAAGTGCAATGAATACATAGTCCCTACGTCTACGACCGTAAAGGGTTAATTCATTCCCTATAATCCCTCATCTGCTAATATACATTAATCTGCAACCAACTTATCATTAACAACAATTTAAGTGGGCACCTAAGGTTAGTGCTTGTTTTTTTTAACTTTTTTTTCGCTTATATATATTTGCTTCGATATATTTGCTTAAAAAAGATTAAACATGTGGGCTTTACCGTGCGTGCCTTTCAATGCCCGCATTGCCCTTAAATCATTCAGCACATATCAGAGCTTCTGAAAGGAAATATTTATAATGTATATGAGCAACATTTATTTCTATGAACTCGTCAAATAATATGCGAAACAAAACTATATTTTGGACAATTCTACCTGGCTACGTTCTAAAGACAAAACAATTTTGGCGCCAGAGCGCTTTTCCCGATTTGTAAAAGGGTTACATGGAATATAATTTTGCTTGTATTTATTTTTAAGGATCTGGTCTAATCTGCGGTGTTTCCCTAGTTTTAAGATATTTCACATTTATTTTGTCATCGACAAAACGAACAATAACACCTAAATGCACCGTTTTGCGGTTTAAATTCGTCGAACTTGTAAAACAGACTGTGTTGTGTTAAACCAAAATTTCTCCCATAGTAAATGATTTCTGGGATTTTAAATTTAATTGTGGACAAAGGATTATTTGAGTGTGAACCGGATTTAAGAATTGATCAAAAGACTTCTAGTGGTAGAACACCACTTTATAGCAGACCTCTCGGGCGGTGCCACAAATTTCCATTGTGAGCAGCAGCTCGAGGACGTAAAAAAAAAATCAAATAAAGTTATTGAGGTCTTTGGAAGAGAAAAGTTATTATAATCTATAATAAAAAAGGCGGTACAATTATTGTTTGAGGTTAAAAATAAAAGTGCGGAAAAGTAAAATAATTTAAAAAAAAGCCCTTTCGAGGATAATGTCGCAATGGCTGTTTCAACGCTCAAGTGGAAAAGGGTTTTGAGTCCTAGCGGGCCGCAACCGCGACCGCGACACGGCCATAGGGCTGTTAATATCAAAGAATTGATGGTTGTTTTTGGGGGTGGAAATGAGGGGATCGTTGATGAGTTACACGTTTATAACACAGGTGAGTCAAATGGGATGCAGATATTGCAAAAAAAAATAAATAAAAAACTGAACTATCTCATCTCGATAATGAAATTGAGATATTAATACTAAAATTAACTTTTTTCGGTTCCAAATTAAAAACTACCAGCCACAAATCAGTGGTATGTGCCGGCTATGAAAGGAGATGTACCACCTGGCTGTGCGGCGTACGGATTTGTTGTGGATGGAACTCGAATTTTCGTTTTTGGTGGAATGGTCGAGTATGGAAAATATTCAAATGAGCTATACGAACTACAGGCGACTAAATGGGAGTGGAGAAAATTAAAGCCGGAACCTCCAGAGAATGGTCTTCCACCATGCCCAAGACTTGGCCATAGCTTTACAATGGTTGGCGATAAAATCTACCTCTTCGGTGGTTTGGCCAATGAGAGTGAAGATCCAAAAAATAACATTCCAAAGTAAATTAATTTAAAAAAAAATAAACAAACCATCAGAAACCGATTAGACAAAAATATCTTTCGGCATATTGCAGATATTTGAACGATTTATATACTTTGGAAGTTCGTGGTGCGAATCAGTCCTGGGAGTTACCAACGACGTTCGGTGAGAATCCTCCGCCCAGAGAATCCCACACAGGCGTCGCATATACATGTAAAAAAACTGGAAAATCAAGTCTTGTTATCTACGGTGGCATGAGCGGATGTCGATTGGGTGATCTATGGCTATTGGACACAGGTACGGTGTTAGGCTAACACGCATTTATAAAGAAATCAGTTCTTTTGCGTGCAGGTAGTATAGTCGCTCTGTTGAAAGGATTCTTTTGTTAATTGTGGTTATGAAAGAGAAATACTTGTGTGAAAGAATATTGTGTTATTTTGCATAATTTCAGCAGTTAGTTTTAAAACCAAAATAATTTCAAAAACTTCAGCCTATTTTGGTGATTTTGCAAACTTTTAAAATAATCCCACTCCTGACACCAATTTTAAAAATCAGCGCTTTAGTGCTTTAAGGTTTGGCACTTTGCAGAAATTATGCTACAGTACCCTAACCTATTCTGTTTCCAAGCAATTGGTACGAAACGAGCATTACTGCTGGCGACGTAGTTTAAAATTCGTCCAATTTTTTCCCAAAGTGGAATTTAGCAGTCAGTATACGTGTGATGCTTTTCGCTAAAATTACGCAAGAAATTCACCAAATTGATTAAAAATCGTTAGCCTATGCGCCTTTAACATTTTCTGGTGTCATGTTTATTTCCATTAGACACAATGATGTGGACGCGACCAATAACTCGTGGTACAACACCACTGCCTAGATCGCTGCATAGCTCTACGCTTATTGGGCATCGTATGTATGTTTTTGGCGGTTGGGTGCCGCTTATAACGAATGACGTGAAGATGGCGGCACATGAGAAAGAGTGGAAATGCACAAACACGTTAGCTTGCTTAAATCTTGGTAAGAAAAAAACAAAACCGGGTGTAGTGCAAGGAATACGAAAGTTGAAAAAATTAACTCATTACAGAGACTATGACGTGGGAAGACCTAATGCTTGACTCAGCCGACGAAAATGTGCCCAGAGCTCGTGCTGGACATTGTGCCGTCGGTATTCACAGTCGTCTTTACGTTTGGTCCGGTCGGGACGGGTATCGGAAGGCCTGGAACAACCAGGTCAGGGTGAGCTCGGTTTTCGAATTAAGTTCTCGTTGTGTTTTCTTTTCTCTCAAATATTTTAGTGTTACTGTGTTTTTTGTTTTCTTCCCCTATCTTTTTCACATTAATTTTCCGATAAATTCTTATTTCCATTCCTATACACAATTCGGTACTCTTTTTTCATATACTGGCAGTATTCTAATTATTTTTTTAATTTGAAAAATTGTCTTGTCAAAAGTGACTGAGAGAGAAATAATAAGAGGCAGAAAAGAGCATTCCTGCTATTTTTCCAGAAAAAGATCACATGTCCGCCGTTTGGTTATTTTGGAGCAAAAGTCGGTTTAAGAATTAAAATTTTCAACCCCCCTTTTTTGTTTTCATCAATATAAGCAAAATGTATTAAAATCGCTTAAAAACGGCACCGCTCCATTGGGGGTTGAAAAATGGCTGGGCAATGAATTAAGGTATCGAATGTTCCCCATAGATTGCCTCCTTTGCTGTTAAAACTGAATCACACACAAAAGTCCCCCGTTAATTCCTTTAGCATTCGAATTTGGTATTAATGTTTAAGAAAAAAACAGAAACAAAAAAAAATCTAATCGGTCGTGCCTATATGTTTTTTTTCTCCCATCTTCTCGCTTTTTTCTTTTTTATATATTTGCAACACGGTCCTCCAGGTATGTTGCAAGGACCTGTGGTTCTTGGAAGTGAATCCACCACCGACAGCAGCACGTGTTGCCCTTGTGCGGGCCTCGACACATTCCCTTGAATTGTGTTGGCCCCAAACACCGACCGCAACTGCTTACATCTTAGAAATACAAAAGATTGAAAATGCTATCCAAGCACCAAAGACACCGCCGCCATCGGGCGCAGTTAGTCAGCCACCTTCACAAAGAATTAATTCACCAATTCCAGCATCATGTGGTTTGGCTGCAGCTGGAACAAGTAAGGGGGGAATTTATTGTAGGAATACATTATTTTTTCTTATGATTTTTTTGTTTTGTTCGGGTAGGCAAACAAATGCAAATTGTGCGTGCTTCGACGTCCGGTACATCGTATCAGCCCCAAAGCCCAGTCGTGTCGACTCCACAGCCCATTGTCCAACCCCAAATTCCCGCTGTTGTACCACAAGCGGCCGTGGTCCACTCGACCAGCTCGATGCAACAACAGCAAATTCCGGCTATATCCACAGGCATCATCAGTACAACGTTAATCGTGACGCCGACAGTCACGTCAGCGGGCATGTCGACGTCTATAGCGACAACCAGCTCCTTGCCCACGCTAGTCTCTAGCCCAGTAGTAAATATATGACACATGGACAACTCGAACTGAAGTTGCTTAAAGAGAATTTTTTTTCAGACAATTACTCCTGCAGGGGTCTTACAGAGTAAGCAAATTAAACCAATTTTGTCGACTGGGGCCTCATCGACTCCGCAAACGGTTAGGGTTGTAACGGGTGCGGTGGGCTCTGGTGCTACACCAGTACGGGTATTAACTGGCGGTCAGACAGTTAGGTTGGCCACGACACAAGCCCCTACGGCAATTATAAGGAGCGTCAGCGGTGGGTCGACAAATGTCGCAACTTGTATAGCGCCGTCGTCGATTGTGTCGAATACAAGTACGAGTGGGACCACCTTGAGTGGAAAGAAATTTTTCATTCAGAAACCGCTCGGGCAAAATGTTGAGCTGCACATATGGAAGGCGGGCACTGGTATGGCTATGCAGACTATGCCAAAAATAAACGTCGTCCAAAAGGCTGGTGGGGCCACAGGTGCTTCCAACCAAGGTGGACAGACTGGCCAGCAGATAGTTGCCGGTACTGGAATTGGTCAAACTAAAGCAGTTGTTGCTGGAAATTTAGTTAAGTTAATATCTCCCACAACAGTAGGGGGTAAGCAGATACTGATGAAGAACGCGAACTTGGTGCAGGTGGGAAAAGTAACTGGTAATACGGCTAGTAAGCCAGCGTTCGTCATAACCAACAAGCAAGGACAGCAGTTACGTACAAACCAGCAAATTATCATTGTCTCAACCGGTTCGGGCATTCGGACCGTGCAGGCAGGGGGTATTGTTACATCAGCGGGAAATAATTTGGTATCGATCGTTGCGACATCCCATGTGAACACGATCACATCATCATCGATTTCTGGGACACCGGTAACAGTTACTCCAACCGGTGGAGTTAAAATGATACGTGGGGTTCAAAGCAGCACCGGTCGCCCGATAACACTAACTCTACCGACAAATTTGCCAAATAAAAATCCCGCTTCGATTTTCCAACAGTTGCCTCAAAAAACCCTTACATTGGGAGGCAAGGCTGTTACTGTACAAGTAGCTGGTTCGACGGGTGTACCAAAAACCGTTACAATTGTCTCATCAGCCAATGCGGTTGGGGGGACTATGACGAATTTTACGGGTGCACAGGGCACAAAATTGGTTATGTTACCGACGAAAAAGAATTTCGTTAATTTAATTGGGACAGCAGCACAGAAACAAGCTGTGCAGGCAATTCAGCAACAACAGCAACAACAGCAACAGCAGCAGCAACAACAACAACAACAACTGCAGCAACAGGCTAGCAGTGGAGCTCAACAGCAGTCCGGTGGGGATGATACTGGATCAACAGATCCACTGGCAACCTTATCCGATGCAGAGCTTCTAGAGGCTGCTAATAATAACGACGGTATTGAACAGGTTGAGCAAATGGACGGGGCGTTCGATTTACCCCACAATAGTGGATCGTCCTCATCTTCTGAAGAGGACAGTGATGCGCTGGAGATGGCCGAGTTCCGGAACTCCCAACACCAGCGACGAATCAAACTGAAACGGCTGCAAAAGAAGACTCCTCGTCCGCGATTTACAAAACTTGGACTGTTTGGTGGATTCCCTATAAATTCGCCCACTAGTAACACGGTCTCAACTGCAGACACATCGACTGAAAATGACAATGCCCGAGATGACCCAGTCGAAGCTGTTGGGGAGGATATGGAGCAGGAGAGCGCGAATACAACAGGTGAAGATAATGTTCTTGAACCAAATCCAGTTGATCCAGTTGAGACTCAAAGTACCGACAATGCTGAAGTCGAATCGAACGAGGAGCCTAATGCACAACAAGAGTCTGATGTTGATAAAGGGCAAGCTGTCCAGCAGCAAGAGTCCCAGGAAGAGCCGAACCCATCCAACCTGGAGCCGAGCTCAACAGCTGCTGAAGAGGCCAGCAGTGGAGCTGAACAACAGCAGCTTCCTGCAAAAACTTCCAGTGAAAGCGAATCAGTTTCTCAACCGACGACAATAGTTTCTAGAGTCGGCTCCCAGGAGGGTAGTGGTGACACTACGCAGGAGCCGCAACCCAGTTCGTCGACCAGTGAAGATCAGCACAGTGATGAGCAGGTGCCCCAGGTAACTCCAAACAATTCGGCAATATTCGATCATCAGTTTGACACGAATGAGGCACAAAAGGTTGACGGGGTACAGATGGAGGCACAGGCAGCTGCTAATAATCAATCGTACGAAGCAAACAATAATGACGACAGCAGTGACTACAACATGCATTCGACGACAAATGAACAGGACGAGAGTGCTGCTGCAGCTGCAACAGCGGTAATAGAGTCGGTCAATCAGGACACAGGCATTAAGGATGAAATTATGAAAGAGGTAGGGCTAAATCGCAATCTGGTTATTCGTCCTCTTGATCTCGGTGTATAAAAATCTGCAGGAACAGCCATCGTTTGACTCATCAATGCCTATAACTTCGGAAACAGAGGCTGCCAACATATTGACGACCATTAAGAGTGGTGAACTGATCCAGCGATCCATGGAAATCCATCACCAAATGGAAGACAAGTATGGAACACTTATGCACCCCATAATCGGAACATTTCTTTTGTGGGGGCCTTTAACACGTCCACTGCTAAATTTCCATAAAAGGTCCTCTCATGCGGACTCTATTTAAAAATTCTTTATTTACTGGGTTGGCAGTGCATGTGTTAATGGTATTTCTACGGAAGTCGAGTCGATAAAATTCACCCGACTTCCATAAAAGTTTCATAATTCGACAGAATCAAAGCTTTTCTTGTCGATGTCGATACATTTTTATTATTTTTATTTTTAAGTCAAGCGCAGCAGTCTGCTGGTAGTGCGCTTATGGGAGGAAATTTAAGTGCGAATGATACGGGGGATGAGGGCCTAGGTGAGTGTGCGACTGAAAATATTTGGGGGAGGGGGGAAAAATGTCTTACATTTTCCAAATTTATAGGAAGGTTAGATGCGCTGGCGTCAGCTGCGGTACTACAAGCAAGCAACAATATCAAACAAGAAGCGGGTGTTATGTCTAGTAGTAGTAATAGTTGCTCACCGGTACAACAACCGTTGGCCTCACCTGTAAAGCGGATTGTTCGACAAAAACTAAAATCCGAATCGTCTCCTTTTGATGAGGTATAGTTATTTTTAAAAACATCTTAACGCAAGGCAAATGGCAACAAATGTTTTTTCTTTTTTGCTAAACCTTCTCCAGCCTGTTAAATTAGATGGTAATCAGAATTGGCACGTTGTCGGCATATACAAGACGTTACAGCAAACTGTTACAAGTTATATCGACCATGACGAATGGAATTCATCGATGTTCGATGGCAGCACCGCTGATAATTTACCAGACTTGAACCACTATACTCGAATAAATTTAGAGCCAGGCACTGCCTATCGGTTTCGATTATGCGCCATTAATAGCTGTGGTCGTGGCGAATGGGGAGATGTAAGCAAATCTCACATATCTTTAACGTATGTTTCAATTTGTTTGTTAATAAATTTCCAGGTGTCATCGTTTAAGACGTGTCTTCCAGGGTATCCAGGTGCTCCATCAGCAATAAAAATATCAAAATCACCTGATGGTGCACATTTATCATGGGAGCCCCCACCTGCACAAACTGGGGAAATTTTTGAATATTCAGTTTATTTAGCTGTTAAATCGCCAAATCCAAAAGAGAAAATGCCACCGGCACAATTGGCATTTGTTCGGGTTTATTGCGGTGCTAACAATCAATGCACTGTGGCAAACACATCGCTTGGTAATGCCCATGTTGATTGCTCAACAAAACCAGCAATCATATTTCGTATAGCGGCAAGGAACGATAAGGGTTATGGACCAGCAACACAAGTTAGGTGGCTGCAAGGTATGTTTTAGTGTAAAATAATTTCACTGTTCTTCATTTAGTCGAAGTTGTGTTTAATTTAACTTGTTGCTGCAAATGGGGGCTATAGTCGTGACATTTTTAGTGATATGGTAGCAACTGACGGGTATAGCCGTCAGGCATACCCACGTATTATTTTATTTATAAATAATTGCTTTCATCAATGAAATAATGTAAACTTTTTGTTTTTGTAACGAAAAGATCCCGCATCAACAAAAATGGCAATGTCGTCAGCTGGCAAGAGGGGGGGAGACAAAATAGGGGCAGCTCATGCACCTGGGGGTACTACAAAAAGATTAAAACCAGGCGGCCATAGTGGAAGTGGTGCTGCTGGTGGGATTGGAAGCGGTATTACAATTCTAGGGAAACAATCACCATCATCACACCAGCAATCTCAGCAACAGCAAATTCATCAATTGGCTCCACCTCCTCATCCAGGACATGATTAGCATACAATTGTAATGCGTCAGATGTGTCGCAAACAGGAAAAAGATTAAAATAAAAAAAATAATATGATGATACCCTGAATTCACTCATAAAAAAAAATCACACGAGAAACATTTAAACATGTTGCATATGAATGAATGAAAGAAATCAAGAGAAAATGATTTAAAAGAAAAGAAAAGAAAACAATTGCTTCTTGAAGTAAAAATCTATTTTTAGTTGTTTTTTTTTCCCTAGGTTTCTAAGCGAAAGATTTATTCTTGATATTCATATTACGAGGATTACATTATAAAAATATCATTGAAAACGTTGATTACTTATATTTTTCGATAAAAAGATTCACCTTACGTTTGAGGTAACCTGGAATGATTCGATAATTTCCACCCCCTTCCCTTCTCCCACACATAAGGGATGCTGGGACTGAGAATTACATAGTTCTTAGGTAAGAGATTATTTAAATAATGAATGAACAGAAAAAAAACAGCAAAAATATAATAAAAAAAAAACATCTTGAAAATTACACAATCTCCTTGTTCTCTCCATTAAAGAAAATAATAAAAAATACAAAAAATAATTATCATGAAATATACGACCTGTTTTACCCCCATTTCCCTTTCCGTTATTTTGTTAACAAACAAAAAAAAAACATTTTATTATAAAATTGTAAAAATTTACGAGGTTTCTCGTGAATTGTAAATGATTGTTGTAACTGTCGTCTCTTAATTGTAATAAAATCTGCAATGTGCAAAACATATAAGAAGAAACATTTAAATACAAAAAAAAACAAAATCCCTGGAACACCATCATAGAAATTCGTCGAAAAAGGAGCACACGTGAAAATTCTGCCTATTTTGGGTTACTTAAAATCTTGTCGTGCCGGAAAGAAAAAGATATTCATTCTGTATGTTTTCACAAATAACACAATTCACCTAAAAATAAAAATAAAACGAAAACGCGTAGAAGCAGCGTTCTGTAATTAATTAAAATTAATATAAAAGCAAATAATGGTATGCAGTTTTTTTTTTTTTGTAAGATTGCTGAGATCACCGAGAATTAAAAAACGCAAAAAAAGAAACAACGGATGTTTTATACATATTTGAATAAAAGTAAATATAAAAACAAGAATTAATACTAAAAGGGAAGCGAAGTGAATAGTGTGGATGTTGCTAGCAAGTTGGAAAAGATAAAAAAAAAATATGAGAAACTATTTTTAAGTGTTTTGTAAGATTTTAATTTTTGAGTTAGATTTTCCTTTCCGTTTTTGTTTCTAGTTCGTTTCTCTGTAGCTGGATATGATATGGAAAAGTAGACATAATGTTATTTCTTATTATCTCAAAAAAGAAAAAAAAGAACAAAAAAAAACAAGTCGTTTCATTCAGTCTAGAAGGTTTGATTGTTTGATTTGGGCGAAATTCGGTTGTGTTGTGAGTTTTAACCCTTTGCACTCGAGAGATATGTTCATATTTTCGCCAACACGATTATTATGACATTAACAATATACAATTACTTTGGGTTGAGACAATGTATGTGTCCCAGCCACCGATGGCTGCAATTCCGAATCGACAGCAAGGCAGGATTCAAAGGTGCAAAGTGATTGTTCGAGGAAGTCCTTTTGGCATTCCGTGCGCTAAGGATTAATTGTGAAATGCAAGTATTTAATTTTTTTATTATTAATCATTTCAACTGCATACAACACAGCACAGAAATTTTGCCACGGCAATGGTGCAAACAGTTGCGATGTCTAAATCCGCTTTTTAAAATACCGACAGTCCTTTCAATAATATATATTCTGCAAGAATGAATAAACACAACTGAATGACGGCTTTTAGGGGTTTCAGTTCTTGTTCGTGTCGCTTAAAAGTAACCCAACACTATCCGTTTGCTTCAAATTGTGGTATAATTAATTTGTTAATCGCCGATTAACGATCGCGTTACAGAATACGAAAATGAAATTGAATCGCGTGCTGGAACAAAGTCCCGGGAAAATCAAAAACAAATTCTCTTCAGAAACTTCAAAAAACCAAAAAAAAAAATGTATTTATTAATTTTTGGGTCGCACATAATATTGTGATGGCACAAATGGCATTTTAGTAACATTAGCCGGATATAATTTATTCCTTATCTGAAGTTGAACGGCAGTTCCCGTCTTTTTGAGCTCCTCGTTAATATACCCCATAGCGATATTTTTTCCTAAACTAGGACTAGGGCACCCACTTGTGATTTGTCCAACTTCTGTACCATTCACATGAATGGGAACGCCACTCCGAGCTGGAGGTCCTCCTGAGGTCGACAAAAATCCCACCCTTCGTCGCTGAACACCTTCCTTAAGCTGCTGGTTGATCCGCTTTGCCCCTGGATAATTCTCCTCAATCCGACGTCGTTTCGCTATTTAATTTTGATTGTTTTGTAAATTGTTAAAATTCATTTGGTGTTTAGTGTTGTGAGAGTATTACCAACAAGCCAGGCCAGTCCAGCTTCAATTGGGCTGATGTTGCTGTCGATGTCCGACCCATACAGGCAGAGACCTGCTTCAAGTCTAAAAAAAAGCCAATCCAGCAATGTGATTTAAAAGAAAATTGTTTACAACAGAAAATTGACGCACCTAAGCGAATCCCTTGCCCCTAATCCAGCCATTTGGACACTACACCCCTTTGTGTTCAGCAACGTCTCGGTAATTTGGGCAGCACTATTGGCCGGTATCGAAATTTCGAAACCATCCTCACCTGTGTACCCACACCTGGTGACGCGACAATCCGCTACACCAGCTATTTCCCCAGTAGATGTCGTCATAAAGTACAATTTTTTCAAATCAATTGCCGTCAATTGCTGCAGTGCCTTCACTGCTTCTGGCCCCTGAACGGCCAAAAGGGCTCGATCGGAAGGTGCAAGAAATTCGATGAACACATCCTTTCCCTTCGACTTGAAGTTATTCTGAGGAAGAAAATTTCATTTTGTTTTTTAAGGGTCTGTTTGATGCTCTCTCCCCTAAGACAGCACGACCCAAGCGTACTTACGACAGCGGATCGCATAACGTCCATATCCTGAATTTTCATGGCTGCATTCGAGACCACATACAGCAAATCAGATCTCACTTTACTCACAATAAGGTCATCCAGAATATTCCCCTTGTCGTTGGTGAAAACGGTCAAGGAGCCCGAATTATCCGGCATGCCTGCAATGTCTGCAGTGCAGATGCTCTCGAAGCACGAAACAGAGTCCTTACCTTAGTAACGAAAACCCCCCAAAAAGCAAATTAAGTGAAAATATCCCAAAAACATAATTCCGTAATCAAAAAATCCTCTCACCTCTCACGAACGTCTGGAGCATGTGCGACACATCGAAGACGGACGCGTACTTTCTCGTGTGCAGGTGGGACTGAACAATGCTCAGATCGGAGTACTGCACAGGTAGCATGTATCCCGCAAAATTAACCATTTTACCACCCTGCGAAACGTGAAAATCGTACAACGAAGTCCTATCGGGCTCATCTGCCCCAGCGGGGGTGGCTAATTGCCGCACAGTCATCACTCGCTGGGCAAGTCGTTTACCAGCATCCCACCGAACACGCGAAAGGGCCATCATCGATTTCTTCAATGTATCGTTGTCGTCCTTTCACCAAAAAACCCCAACAAGTCGGTCCACCGTCTTTGCACTGATCCACTCAAATGCGCGAGCAGCTATCTCCGTTGGCCGTTATCAGCTACACGCCACGCAAAGGGCAAGAGGTCAGAGTTTGAAGATAACAATGAAGCACCAGGCCCGGCTCCTCCGGGATAAACGGAAGATAAGGCAACTTTATGGCACCCACGAGCACCCCACACGTAGTTCGAAGGTCAAACAGTCTGCAGCAGTTGCTGAAAGTTCGCCCAGCCGTATACAGAACAAGAGTTTGTTTATATTAATCAGAAAATTGGAGTAGGTCTAGAGCTATAGGATCTTGATTGAAGCCTTTATCTCTGACCATTTTGTAACGAACCGCATAAATTTAGGCGCCGCACCTTAAAAAATTGTCTCTGACGTAATTTCCTTTATATTATCGTCCGAAGCTCCAGCAGAGTGAGACAAAGTCGGTCAAATTGATTCAATTAGTACTTGCTTGCCTAAAGCTCTACTAGAAACATGAGCGCCCAACAGCGCTCCCAGCTAGGAATCGCTTCACACGAATGAAACCCGAAGTGGCTGAGTCAGTTCGTGTCCATCTGATCACCCAAATTACCCAACCCCCTCGCCCGTCTCACGAAGAACTCACATGCCGGCAGCCCATACTAAAATCCTGAGCGCCCAACTCGCCCAGCTACGAATCGTTTTAAACGAGTGAAAACCGAAGTGGCTGAGCCAGTTCGTGTCTGTTTAGGGGATTCCCTGACGAATGCCATTTACCCGAAAAATGCCTACCATCTCTCTCAGATTATTCGTAACGAACTCTGTGATTCAAAAATCAGCTGCTTAGAGCAATTACCCAACCCTCTCACCCGTCTCACTGGAAATCTCTCACCGAAGCCTCTTCTGTGAACATGAGCTCCCAACTCGCCCAGTCAAAAATTATTCCAACCAAATGAAAACAGAATTCGGCAATCATCGTGTCTGCCGAAGGGACTGCCCGAATGATGCATACGCGGAACAGATTCAAATTTCAGTTTACGCATGTGACTCACCAGTTGTTTTATCTCTGCCGGGGTGGTCGTGGTGTTGTGGGATGTAAAAGCTTTCTTAGTTATTTTTCAAGCCTGCAAAATTGTCCGGACAAGTCCTGGAGGCGTCAACAGCAATCGTGAGTGTCTAATTTTATTTAGTAATTTTTAAATTGTTATTTTCTCCTCGCGGCATTTTCCCAGTTTTGAGTGAAGTTTGGTTATGTTTTGTTTTTATGCAGCCGGGGTTGGGGGGTGCTGATAGGCCGTCTGAGGGAGTAACAGTCAGATTTCTGCGTCAACCACAGCATCGCTCTCATGTAGTACAGACACCGTATCATCCCAGCTGACTCCGCCTATTCTCCTCTTCTCCCTGCCGGCCGGGACAGGGTTTTGGTTGGGGAAGTGCTCTATTTATTTTGTTCATAATTTTAAAGTACTTCATGCTATTTTTGGGGGATTCCGTTCGGGGTGCCCCTAAATTTGATAGCGGGCTTCGAGGCACTTTGTTATCCTTATCAACGGGAAATTATTAAAAAAATTCCCACTCGCTTCGTTTTCGAGACATTTAATAAAACAGTTAGTACTTTTGCAGTATTACAAATGCCTCGAAGCCCGCTCTTAAATTTATAACCTCGTATGGAAGTGCTTCCCTGATTTTGCGCAACTTTCCAATATTTTTATTTTCTTTGTTTTTGAAATGTTTTATTGGGTTTTTTCCATGTAATTTTTATTACTTTATTATTTTCCCCCTCCCCCAACTATGTGTGATGGCGTTAAGAGAAGTCCACTCTGCTTGTCGGAAAGCCTACCTATACCAAAGGAAAAAACAAATAGGGAAAGTAAATTAGAAATTATTGTAGGCTCTCAGGAATCACGTGCCTCCCCGAAACCCTCAAATATCCTCTCTCTGAATCGTTAAAAATATCTTTGTATCTACGATATTTGCGATGTCAGAATCAGCTGACTGACGCAATTACCTAACCCAGCAGCCGCAACAAACCCCTTGCTCGCCGACCCCTTCCCACATTCGCTGAAAATTTACTTGCTGGGTTTGCCTTCTGTGAAATCTGTGCGCCCAGCCGCGCTCCCAGCCACGAATCGTTAGAATTCGGTGTCAATCGTGTCAGCCGAAGATAAATACTCTCTCAGCAAGTTCAGAATCAGCTGATTCACGTAAATACCCAACCCAGCAAACACAACAAAGCCCTTGCTCGCCGACCCCTTCCCGCATGCGCTGAGATTTTACTTGCTGGATTTGCCTTCTGTGAAATTTGTGCGGCCAGCCGCGCTCCCAGCCACGAATCGTTCGAATTCGGCAGTCAGTCGTGTCCCCCGAAGAAACTGCCGACGATGACTTGTTTACCAACTCAGGTAGTTTTAGGTTAAGTCACGCATCGAGGAAGGGAGTACCCACAAGGTAGGTGGAAAAATATTTAAGTTACTCTTTGGCCATTGCAACCGAAAAATCTAGAAATTATAAAATGGCAGAATCTGTAGAAACAAATTTCATAATTTCCTCAAAACAAAACTCTCTCCACTACTACAGAAATTGGAAAATCAGTTTGCTCCCCTCTAACCTATTGCATAGCCGTGGCATTCTCAGAGGTGCGAATAGTGCAAGATCTGGTGACTGGCGGACATGACAGCGGTAGTGAACCAGAAGAATTTAATATCCCAATTGCCGCAACATCGCGTGCTAAAGAAGCCGTCGAAAGAATCAGCATTAATTGTGTAAATAAAAATAGGAAAGTGATAGTGTTAAGAAACGACAGGTTTTATTATTTAAGTTCTCTCATGGAAGTATAGAAAAATTGTGAATGCAGAGCCCGATCTTCAGACACCCAGCAACGGCGGCAGCAATATCCCGCAATTATAATTGTTTCCCTTTGAGTTCGCAGAGCAAAACAAGCAAAACAGGATATTTTAGAAGTGAGAAATTAAATAGAACTTAATAACCCAAAACATATGTACAAAATCAGATAAATGAGAAGAAAGTGATAAATAAAATAATATTGTCAACATGG
>CANNYS010000001.1:0-15000 GCA_947538895.1 Neoitamus cyanurus
GACTGACTGACGCGACGACTACCCTTTTCTTCTTATGCCTTCCAATATAAAATATTTCGTTTTGTTTTGTTTTGTTTTCTCTTTAATTATATAGAAGCTCAATAACAAATATAGGAAGGACAAACACACATTGTGTGTACGTGAATAATTATTATTATATAATAACTACCACACCACAGCATATTGTGATTGTGTGTGTGTATTTCATTATTATCATTATTATAAATAATATTTTAATGGATGACACACAACACAGCACAAAAAACATGCGCGCTTCTTTTTTAGCATTCAAAATAGAATATTTTCCAATATCCTCTTTCATTATAATAGCTTAATATAATATAAAGAGTAGGAAGGACAAACACACAACATATGCGCGCGCTTCCTTTTTGGCTTTCAAAATAGAATAAAATATTTTTTGCTTTCAACATATATATACATGTAAAGTACAACATAGTCAAACATTCTTCATATATATTAAATATATATTTTTTTGTATATATTACAAAGCAATTATTTATTACATATTATATATGTGTGTATAAGGAATTTTTATATTGTAAATATAGACTTGAATTATAACATTTGAGTTTATTTTTCTTCTTTCTTACATACTTCCTCCTCACTCCACCTTTCTTACTCCACCACTACTTTCTTCTTCTTCATCTACTTCCTTCTACTTCTCCTTCCTTCTCTTTCTTCTCTTTCTTCTTCATTCTACTTCTCTCTTGTTACCACCCCAATATCTCAAATCACTTTTGCCTTCACCATCCTCACATCATCATCATCACCACCACCACCGCTCTTCTTGTTTTCTCAAAACAAGTCTTAATGTAATATTATTACATTTTCTTTTGAATAATACTTATTAATGTCCACAACACGCCCCTGTGAATTCGTGTCTTCATTGTACATAAGAATTTTGAATATACAGGAGATGTATGCAACACATGTCATATCACAACACATCTGCGCTTCTGTCAATTCGTTTTTTCATTGCAAAAAGTACAGGAGAAGATGTATGCTCATATAACTCATATCACATCACCACCCCATTACGGGTTAGTTGACTAGGCTAGGCTGTTTACTTAGCGGTTAACGACATCTTATCATAATATGACACATATCTGATATGTCTACCGTCCTAACGATCTTCGAACAACTAACAACATTAATGGTGTTTTTTAGGACCCGACCCCGTATATTCAAGTTCTTCATACACATTGTGGAAGATATTTGAATACAGGAATGTTGGAACAATTAATTTAATAAATTGTATTATTCTTATTATTTATTGTAAAATAATTTCTTTATAGTTCTGCTTATGTTACGACATAATTTTTCTTTAATTTCTTTTTCTGTCAACATTCCGCCACAGCAACATCGACAACATCATCATCATCATCATCAACATCAACCGCAACAACCAACAAATAGGTCCTTTTCACTTATTCTCTTCCAAAATTAATTATAAAGCCCAACATCCTGCCTTTCCTTTCGTACTATTCAGGAATGCTAGAACTTTTATATAGATAGGAACAAACGAATATTTTGGAAATATGAGAATAAGTATATTGAGAAAGTAAGAGAAGAAGATTCATATATAAACTCATAATATTAGATCAGTCAATTTACTAAATTCCTTTTGTATATACACATATATAACAAGTATATAAATAATTTTTTTTCTTTTTGAAAAAAATCCAATTTTCTCATTTTTATTATATGGAGCCAACATATAATTATTACCTTAAAATATACCAATTTTTATGTCACAACAATTTATCCATTAATATTGTCCAAAACACATAATGCGTTTCTTCATTGTACAAAAGAATTTTGAATATACAGGAGATGTATGCAATACATGTCATATCACAACACATCTGCGCTTCTGTCAATTCGTTTTTTCATTGCAAAAAGTACAGGAGAAGATGTATGCTCATATAACTCATATCACATCACCACCCCATTACGGGTTAGTTGACTAGGCTAGGCTGTTTACTTAGCGGTTAGCGACATCTTATCATAATATGACACATATCTGATATGTCTACCGTCCTAACGATCTTCGAACAACTAACAACATTAATGGTGTTTTTTAGGACCCGACCCCGTATATTCAAGTTCTTCATACACATTGTGGAAGAAGTAACAGCAGTGTTGGAACAATTCATATCACTGTTGTACATATTTCATTTATATATATACCAGTTAGGTGGTAATTTAAGGTAATTTTAATTTAGAGATCATCGATGCGTGTGGGAGTTTTGTGTTCGTTACCAGATATAAAATTCCCAACACATCATACCCTGATAGAGAAAAAAGGATAATTCTCATTTATAGTCCGTAGACTTTTGTATTATTGTACATTTGTACACATAATTATTACCTTAAAATATACCAATTTTTATGTCACAACAATTTATCCATTAATATTGTCCAAAACACATAATGCGTTTCTTCATTGTACAAAAGAATTTTGAATATACAGGAGATGTATGCAATACATGTCATATCACAACACATCTGCGCTTCTGTCAATTCGTTTTTTCATTGCAAAAAGTACAGAAGAAGATGTATGCTCATATAACTCATATCACATCACCACCCCATTACGGGTTAGTTGACTAGGCTAGGCTGTTTACTTAGCGGTTAACGACATCTTATCATAATATGACACATATCTGATATGTCTACCGTCCTAACGATCTTCGAACAACTAACAACATTAATGGTGTTTTTTAGGACCCGACCCCGTATATTCAAGTTCTTCATACACATTGTGGAAGAAGTAACAGCAGTGTTGGAACAATTCATATCATTGTTGTACATATTTCATTTATTTGGTAATTTAAGGATAATTTTCATTCATAGTCCGCAGACTTTTGTATTATTGGGATATGTGATTTGGGTTTAAATAATATCCACTATCCCAAAATACTTTTTTTTGTTGTGCGCCCCTCACAACGACATTACAATATTATATATTATAATGCCTTATAATACTGCGCCTTACTTGAACTCCGTTAATTTATTGTCATCATCGTACAAGTAAGTAATAAGCGCAGCATTATTGGGTATATGGTTGCTTAATCCATATCCCTTGACTTACTCGTTCTCCGAACAAAACAACTTTCATTGTTTTATCTTTAGCGAACAAGTAAGCCTTTATTATTATAATAAGTCTGAAGGACTTATATTATTATTGGGTATGGTTTTTTAACCATCCCTTTTTCTTGGTGTGTTAATCAAATCAAAAGCCACCATATCTTAATAGTCCGCAGACTTTTTTGTTTCTTTTAGTTTATAAAAGTTATATAAAGATTTCTTCATTTCTTCATTGTACAAAAGAATTTTGAATATACAGGAGATGTATGCAACACATGTCATATCACAACACATCTGCGCTTCTGTCAATTCGTTTTTTCATTGCAAAAAGTACAGGAGAAGATGTATGCTCATATAACTCATATCACATCACCACCCCATTACGGGTTAGTTGACTAGGCTAGGCTGTTTACTTAGCGGTTAGCGACATCTTATCATAATATGACACATATCTGATATGTCTACCGTCCTAACGATCTTCGAACAACTAACAACATTAATGGTGTTTTTTAGGACCCGACCCCGTATATTCAAGTTCTTTTCATTCATAGTCCGCAGACTTTTTTGTATTATTGGGATATGTGGTGTTGTTGGGTTTAAATAATATCCACTATCCCAATATACTTTTTTTTGTTGTGTGCACCTCACAACGACATTACAATATTATATATTGTAATGCCTTATAATACTGCGCCTTACTTGAACTCCGTTAATTTATTGTCATCATCGTACAAGTAAGTAATAAGCGCAGCATTATTGGGTATATGGTAATCTTATCCATATCCCTTGACTTACTCGTTCTCCGAACAAAACAACTTTCATTGTTTTATCTTTAGCGAACAAGTAAGCCTTTATTATAATAAGTCTGAAGGACTTATATTATTATTGGGTATGATTTTTTAACCATCCCTTTTTCTTGGTATGTTAATCTCCACCATATCTTAATAGTCCGCAGACTTTTTTGTTTCTTTTAGTTTATAAAAATTATATAAAGATATGTATACCACACATAAGTGTGTATATACATTCTTATTTTATTATTCTGCCTTACTTGAACTTCGAAAATTTAATTTCGTCATTGAACAAGTGTAAGCCAACCGCCAAACATTATTTGGTATATGGTAATCTTATCCATATACCTTGACTTACTCGTTCTCCGAACAAAACAACTTTCATTGTTTTATCTTTAGCGAACAAGTAAGCCTTTATTATAATAAGTCTGAAGGACTTATATTATTATTGGGTATGGTTTTTTAACCATCCCTTTTTCTTGGTGTATTAATCTCCACCATATCTTTATAGTCCGAAGACTTTTTTGTTTCTTTTAGTTTATAAAAATTATATAAACATATGTATACCACACATAAGTGTGTATATACATTCTTATTTTATTATTCTGCCTTACTTGAACTTCGAAAATTTAATTTCGTCATTGAACAAGTGTAAGCCAACCGCCAAACATTATTTGGTATATGGTAATCTTATCCATATACCTTGACTTACTCGTTCTCCGAACAAAACAACTTTCATTGTTTTATCTTTAGCGAACAAGTAAGCCTTTATTATAATAAGTCTGAAGGACTTATATTATTATTGGGTATGGTTTTTTAACCATCCCTTTTTCTTGGTGTGTTAATCAAATCAAAAGCCACCATATCTTTATAGTCCGAAGACTTTTTTGTTTCTTTTAGTTTATAAAAATTATATAAAGATTTCTTCATTTCTTCATTGTACAAAAGAATTTTGAATATACAGGAGATGTATGCAACACATGTCATATCACAACACATCTGCGCTTCTGTCAATTCGTTTTTTCATTG
Organism: Neoitamus cyanurus; assembly: GCA_947538895.1. Lineage (NCBI taxonomy): Eukaryota > Metazoa > Arthropoda > Insecta > Diptera > Asilidae > Neoitamus > Neoitamus cyanurus. The sequence goes on from CANNYS010000001.1 coordinate 4,932, forward strand.
CAAAAAGTACAGGAGAAGATGTATGCTCATATAACTCATATCACATCACCACCCCATTACGGGTTAGTTGACTAGGCTAGGCTGTTTACTTAGCGGTTAGCGACATCTTATCATAATATGACACATATCTGATATGTCTACCGTCCTAACGATCTTCGAACAACTAACAACATTAATGGTGTTTTTTAGGACCCGACCCCGTATATTCAAGTTCTTTTCATTCATAGTCCGCAGACTTTTGTATTATTGGGATATGTGGTGTTGTTGGGTTTAAATAATATCCACTATCCCAATATACTTTTTTTTGTTGTGTGCACCTCACAACGACATTACAATATTATATATTGTAATGCCTTATAATACTGCGCCTTACTTGAACTCCGTTAATTTATTGTCATCATCGTACAAGTAAGTAATAAGCGCAGCATTATTGGGTATATGGTAATCTTATCCATATCCCTTGACTTACTCGTTCTCCGAACAAAACAACTTTCATTGTTTTATCTTTAGCGAACAAGTAAGCCTTTATTATAATAAGTCTGAAGGACTTATATTATTATTGGGTATGGTTTTTTAACCATCCCTTTTTCTTTAATCTCCACCATATCTTTATAGTCCGAAGACTTTTTTGTTTGTTTGTTTTTAATAAAAAGTGTATAAAGATATGTATACCACACATAAGTGTATATATAACATTCTTATATACATACTTTTTATATTGTTTTATTTTTGTATATATTGAATATACTTTAATGATCCTTCCGCAGGTTCACCTACGGAAACCTTGTTACGACTTTTACTTCCTCTAAATAATCAAGTTCGGTCAACTTTTGCGAAACAACCGTAACACCACAGAGGGCGTCACAGCGATCACGTCCGGAGACCTCACTAAATAATTCAATCGGTAGTAGCGACGGGCGGTGTGTACAAAGGGCAGGGACGTAATCAATACGAGTTAATGACTCGCACTTACTGGGAATTCCAGGTTCATGTGAACAGTTTCAGTTCACAATCCCAAGCATGAAAGTGATTCAGCGGTTTACCCGGACCTCTCGGTCTAGGAAATACACGTTGATACTTTCATTGTAGCGCGCGTGCAGCCCAGGACATCTAAGGGCATAACAGACCTGTTATTGCTCAATCTCATTATTGCTAGACGCAATTTGTCCATTTAAGAAGCTAGTGTCCGTATTAATGGGACAAACAAGCAGGTACGACTCCACCTTATATAAATACAATCTAAATATTAACAATCATATAATTTTATATATACAATCAATTAAATATTAAGAAGACTATATAAGGTTTCAACATCATAATCCTGAATGCATCTATTTAATATATTTGAGTCTCGTTCGTTAACGGAATTAACCAGACAAATCACTCCACGAACTAAGAACGGCCATGCACCACCACCCATAGATTCGAGAAAGAGCTATCAATCTGTCTTACTCATTTATGTTCGGACCTGGTAAATTTCCCCGTGTTGAGTCAAATTAAGCCGCAGGCTCCACTCCTGGTGGTGCCCTTCCGTCAATTCCTTTAAGTTTCAGCTTTGCAACCATACTTCCCCCGGAGCCCAAAAGCTTTGGTTTCCCGGGAAGCGACTGAGAAAGCCATAATAGTAGCTACACCCAATTGCTAGCTGGCATCGTTTATGGTTAGAACTAGGGCGGTATTTGATCGCCTTCGAACCTCTAACTTTCGTTCTTGATTAATGAAAACATCTTTGGCAAATGCTTTCGCTTAAGTTAGTCTTACGACGGTCCAAGAATTTCACCTCTCGCGTCGTAATACTAATGCCCCCAACTGCTTCTATTAATCATTACCTCTTGATCTAAAAACCAATGAAAGTAGAACAGAGGTCTTATTCCATTATTCCATGCACAAAATATTCAGGCATTAGGAGCCTGCTTTAAGCACTCTAATTTGTTCAAAGTAATTGTACCGGCCCACAACAACACTCGGTAAAGAGCATTGAAGCAGGTTTTTTTAATAGGAGTCATAAATATCTAAAACAATTAAAAATTGTAATAAAATATTTATTAGAACTCCACCGGTAATACGCTTACATAACATAAAGTAATGTACAAGCCAATATGATGACTGTACTACCCGTATGAAGCACAAATTCAACTACGAACGTTTTAACCGCAACAACTTTAATATACGCTATTGGAGCTGGAATTACCGCGGCTGCTGACACCAGACTTGCCCTCCAATAGGTCCTTGTTAAAGGATTTAAAGTGTACTCATTCCAATTACAGGGCCTCGGATATGAGTCCTGTATTGTTATTTTTCGTCACTACCTCCCCGTGCTGGGAGTGGGTAATTTACGCGCCTGCTGCCTTCCTTAGATGTGGTAGCCGTTTCTCAGGCTCCCTCTCCGGAATCGAACCCTGATTCCCCGTTACCCGTTGCAACCATGGTAGTCCAAGATACTACCATCAATAGTTGATAGGGCAGACATTTGAAAGATCTGTCGTCGGTACAAGACCATACGATCGGCAAATTATCTAGAGTTCAACCATTGTAACGATATTACTATAAAAGTAAATACCGCTTGATTTTAGCCTAATAAAAGCACACGTTCCTCAAAGGGTTCATGTTTTTAATTGCATGTATTAGCTCTAGAATTACCACAGTTATCCAAGTAACTGTTAACGATCTAATAAACCATAACTGATATAATGAGCCTTTTGCGGTTTCACTTTTAATTCGTTTGTACTTAGACATGCATGGCTTAATCTTTGAGACAAGCATATAACTACTGGCAGGATCAACCAGAATAATATATGTATATATTAAAAAAATAATAATGTGAATATATATTCTATCTATAATAATAATATTATAGATATTTTTATTATAAAAGGAAATATATAATATATTTCCTTAATCTCATCTTATTCCTATTATATTTCGTTATATTTATTCATTTATACGTATAGTCTATTTTGCGCATTCCACAAAATTCAAAATATATAGACTAATTTGTAATAATCAATGAATGCCTTCAAAATAATAACTTTTCAATATAATAAGATTTTGCATTCATTTATAGTCCGTAGACTGTTTTTCTTTATAGTCCGTAGACTTTTATTCATTAATTTATAGTCCTTAGACTGTTTTACTTTATAGTCCGTAGACTCTATTTTACTTTATAGTCCCGTAGGACTTGTTATTTTATTGTCCGTAGACCTATTCCTATTATATTAAGTTTATCTAATATACGTAGTCTATTTTTGCGCATTCCACAAAATTCAAAATATATAGACTAATTTGTATTTAAATGCCTTCAATAAACTCTTTAATATAATAAGATTTTGCTTTCCTTTATAGTCCGCAGACTTTTATTTATATTATTATATATAGTGTCCGTAGACTACTATGTGTTTTTGGGCAAGCATATTCTTTCTTTCTTTCTTTCTTTCTTTCATGTTCATGGGCGTAAAGCATTATCTTTTATAGTCCGGAGACTTTATTCATATTATCTTTTATTTAATTTCCAACATCTTTTACAAGTCATAAATTAATTTATATTTTAATAAATTAATCTATTCAATTTCATAATGTAATGATATGTAAATATCTTTACTGCTCCTTTATACACCTTTCAATTATATTTGAAAGGAAGGAACTTTTTATTTTTATTTTATTATTAAGTCGGATTATATAAATACCATCATTACTATTTCAATAATAATATAATAAGATCTTGCTTTATAGTCCGTAGACTTTTATATATTCCATCAATCATTTAGCCATACACATTTATTGTGTTTTTGTGTTTTGTTGTTGTTGTTTGACAACAAACAACACACATATGCAATCTCTTTATTATTTATTATTTCATAATAATATCGGTAATAATCCATTTACCATGTATAAAAAACCATCCGTTCAATTCCATATATATTCTACCATTATTATATTGGTAATATTTAAAAATACATTGTATAAATGCTTCAATATAAAATTGAAACACCGCATTCATTCATGCTCCGCCACATCTCTCTCTATTTATATGAAGGAGAATATACCAAATACTCACATATGCACCACTTTTATATTCAACCTTCATACCAACAAGGCAAGCAAACCATGCACCACATTTATATTCGCCTTCATAAAAATTTCGAAATATCATTATTAACGATATAACTTTCTCATCATTCTAACCCAGCTCGAATGTACATTCATATAGTATAATAAAATTATATTCCTATATGAACAAAATATGGATTTAACACGTAAATACCATTTTCATATGCTTGCCTGGTATGAAGGAGAATATACCAAATACTCATATATGCACCACTTTTATATTCAACCTTCATACCATCACAACAAGGCAAGCAAACCATGCACCACATTTATATTCGCCTTCATAAAAATTTCGAAATATCATTATTAACGATATAACTTTCTCATCATTCTAACCCAGCTCGAATGTATATTCATATAGTATAATAAAATTATATTCCTATATGAACAAAATATGGATTTAACACGTAAATACCATTTTCATATGCTTGCCTGGTATGAAGGAGAATATACCAAATACTCATATATGCACCACTTTTATATTCAACCTTCATACCAACAAGGCAAGCAAACCATGCACCACATTTATATTCGCCTTCATAAAAATTTCGAAATATCATTATTAACGATATAACTTTCTCATCATTCTAACCCAGCTCGAATGTACATTCATATAGTATAATAAAATTATATTCCTATATGAACAAAATATGGATTTAACACGTAAATACCATTTTCATATGCTTGCCTTGTATGAACAAGAATATACCAAGAACTCACATATGCACCACCATGCACCACGCTTATATTCGCCTTCATAAAACTTTTTAAATACCAGTATTAACATAATACTGGTATGACCATGCTTACCCAGCTCGGTCATAAACTCATATAGTAATATAAAATTATATTACTATACAAGCCGATATGGTTTTTTTAAGCAAAAACCATATCTAGGAGTCTCCGTATGTTTTCCTTCATAACGGACGCTCGCCCCTCGGATGCAAGCTCACCATACTCCCTATATAAGCTCTGGGCGAAACGCCTGTGAACCGGTGAAAATCGAAATTCGACGTCAAAAAGCCTATGAACAAAAGTATAAAAATTTTGCACCTTGTGTGCTGAGCTTATACTATCGTTCATAAAAAAAAACCTTATGAATAAAGCCTATAAATTTCGGTCCTACATAGTAAGATTTTATATTTTCCTTCATAAAATATTTTTTATGAAGGAAAATATACCCCGTCGACCACAACCACTTATGAAGAAACATATAAAATTTGAGACACAATAGTCAATTTTTATATTCATCTTCATAAACCGATTTTATGAACGGTAATATAACATGGACACCACAAAGCTACTTTATATTCTTGTTCATAAACCCGGTCCCCAGTTTATATTTTCCTTCATAAAATCCGCATATGAACGGGAATATAAAATGAACACCGCACATGGTAATTTTATATACTTGTTCATAAGAAATTAAAAAAACGCCCAATCATGAAATCTCTTTATATTCCTGAATATACCGGATGCGCAGATTACGAGAATGTATAGCGACGAAACATAATTTTTAGGTACCCGGTCCCCAAATTATATTTTCCTTCATAAAATCCGCATATGAACGGGAATATAAAATGAACACCGCACATGGTAATTTTATATACTTGTTCATAAGAAATTAAAAAAACGGCCAATCATGAAATCTCTTTATATTCCTGAATATACCGGATGCGCAGATTACGAGAATGTATAGCAACGAAACACAATTTTTAGGTACCCGGTCCCCAGATTATATTTTGCTTCATAAAATCCCCTTATGAACGGGAATATAAAATGAACACCGCACATGGTAATTTTATATACTTGTTCATAAGAATATTAAAAAACGGCCAATCATGAAATCTCTTTATATTCCTGAATATACCGAATGCGCAGATTACGAGAATGTATAGCGACGAAACACAATTTTTAGGTACCCGGTCCCCAGATTATATTTTGCTTCATAAAATCCCCTTATGAACGGGAATATAAAATGAACACCGCACATGGTAATTTTATATACTTGTTCATAAGAATATTAAAAAACGGCCAATCATGAAATCTCTTTATATTCCTGAATATACCGAATGCGCAGATTACGAGAATGTATAGCGACGAAACACAATTTTTAGGTACCCGGTCCCCAGATTATATTTTGCTTCATAAAATCCCCTTATGAACGGGAATATAAAATGAACACCGCACATGGTAATTTTATATACTTGTTCATAAGAAATTAAAAAAACGCCCAATCATGAAATCTCTTTATATTCCTGAATATACCGGATGCGCAGATTACGAGAATGTATAGCGACGAAACATAATTTTTAGGTACCCGGTCCCCAAATTATATTTTCCTTCATAAAATCCGCATATGAACGGGAATATAAAATGAACACCGCACATGGTAATTTTATATACTTGTTCATAAGAAATTAAAAAAACGGCCAATCATGAAATCTCTTTATATTCCTGAATATACCGGATGCGCAGATTACGAGAATGTATAGCAACGAAACACAATTTTTAGGTACCCGGTCCCCAGATTATATTTTGCTTCATAAAATCCCCTTATGAACGGGAATATAAAATGAACACCGCACATGGTAATTTTATATACTTGTTCATAAGAATATTAAAAAACGGCCAATCATGAAATCTCTTTATATTCCTGAATATACCGAATGCGCAGATTACGAGAATGTATAGCGACGAAACACAATTTTTAGGTACCCGGTCCCCAGATTATATTTTGCTTCATAAAATCCCCTTATGAACGGGAATATAAAATGAACACCGCACATGGTAATTTTATATACTTGTTCATAAGAATATTAAAAAACGGCCAATCATGAAATCTCTTTATATTCCTGAATATACCGAATGCGCAGATTACGAGAATGTATAGCGACGAAACACAATTTTTAGGTACCCGGTCCCCAGATTATATTTTGCTTCATAAAATCCCCTTATGAACGGGAATATAAAATGAACACCGCACATGGTAATTTTATATACTTGTTCATAAGAAATTAAAAAAACGCCCAATCATGAAATCTCTTTATATTCCTGAATATACCGGATGCGCAGATTACGAGAATGTATAGCGACGAAACATAATTTTTAGGTACCCGGTCCCCAAATTATATTTTCCTTCATAAAATCCGCTTATGAAAGGGAATATAAAATGAACACCGCACATGGTAATTTTATATACTTGTTCATAAGAAATTAAAAAAACGGCCAATCATGAAATCTCTTTATATTCCTGAATATACCGGATGCGCAGATTACGAGAATGTATAGCAACGAAACACAATTTTTAGGTACCCGGTCCCCAGATTATATTTTGCTTCATAAAATCCCCTTATGAACGGGAATATAAAATGAACACCGCACATGGTAATTTTATATACTTGTTCATAAGAAATTAAAAAAACGGCCAATCATGAAATCTCTTTATATTCCTGAATATACCGAATGCGCAGATTACGAGAATGTATAGCGACGAAACACAATTTTTAGGTACCCGGTCCCCAGATTATATTTTGCTTCATAAAATCCCCTTATGAACGGGAATATAAAATGAACACCGCACATGGTAATTTTATATACTTGTTCATAAGAATATTAAAAAACGGCCAATCATGAAATCTCTTTATATTCCTGAATATACCGAATGCGCAGATTACGAGAATGTATAGCGACGAAACACAATTTTTAGGTACCCGGTCCCCAGATTATATTTTGCTTCATAAAATCCCCTTATGAACGGGAATATAAAATGAACACCGCACATGGTAATTTTATATACTTGTTCATAAGAAATTAAAAAAACGCCCAATCATGAAATCTCTTTATATTCCTGAATATACCGGATGCGCAGATTACGAGAATGTATAGCGACGAAACATAATTTTTAGGTACCCGGTCCCCAAATTATATTTTCCTTCATAAAATCCGCTTATGAAAGGGAATATAAAATGAACACCGCACATGGTAATTTTATATACTTGTTCATAAGAAATTAAAAAAACGGCCAATCATGAAATCTCTTTATATTCCTGAATATACCGAATGCGCAGATTACGAGAATGTATAGCGACGAAACATAATTTTTAGGTACCCGGTCCCCAAATTATATTTTCCTTCATAAAATCCGCTTATGAAAGGGAATATAAAATGAACACCGCACATGGTAATTTTATATACTTGTTCATAAGAAATTAAAAAAACGGCCAATCATGAAATCTCTTTATATTCCTGAATATACCGAATGCGCAGATTACGAGAATGTATAGCGACGAAACACAATTTTTAGGTACCCGGTCCCCAGATTATATTTTGCTTCATAAAATCCCCTTATGAACGGGAATATAAAATGAACACCGCACATGGTAATTTTATATACTTGTTCATAAGAATATTAAAAAACGGCCAATCATGAAATCTCTTTATATTCCTGAATATACCGAATGCGCAGATTACGAGAATGTATAGCGACGAAACACAATTTTTAGGTACCCGGTCCCCAGATTATATTTTGCTTCATAAAATCCCCTTATGAACGGGAATATAAAATGAACACCGCACATGGTAATTTTATATACTTGTTCATAAGAAATTAAAAAAACGCCCAATCATGAAATCTCTTTATATTCCTGAATATACCGGATGCGCAGATTACGAGAATGTATAGCGACGAAACATAATTTTTAGGTACCCGGTCCCCAAATTATATTTTCCTTCATAAAATCCGCTTATGAAAGGGAATATAAAATGAACACCGCACATGGTAATTTTATATACTTGTTCATAAGAAATTAAAAAAACGGCCAATCATGAAATCTCTTTATATTCCTGAATATACCGAATGCGCAGATTACGAGAATGTATAGCGACGAAACATAATTTTTAGGTACCCGGTCCCCAAATTATATTTTCCTTCATAAAATCCGCTTATGAAAGGGAATATAAAATGAACACCGCACATGGTAATTTTATATACTTGTTCATAAGAAATTAAAAAAACGGCCAATCATGAAATCTCTTTATATTCCTGAATATACCGAATGCGCAGATTACGAGAATGTATAGCGACGAAACACAATTTTTAGGTACCCGGTCCCCAGATTATATTTTGCTTCATAAAATCCCCTTATGAACGGGAATATAAAATGAACACCGCACATGGTAATTTTATATACTTGTTCATAAGAATATTAAAAAACGGCCAATCATGAAATCTCTTTATATTCCTGAATATACCGAATGCGCAGATTACGAGAATGTATAGCGACGAAACACAATTTTTAGGTACCCGGTCCCCAGATTATATTTTGCTTCATAAAATCCCCTTATGAACGGGAATATAAAATGAACACCGCACATGGTAATTTTATATACTTGTTCATAAGAAATTAAAAAAACGCCCAATCATGAAATCTCTTTATATTCCTGAATATACCGGATGCGCAGATTACGAGAATGTATAGCGACGAAACATAATTTTTAGGTACCCGGTCCCCAAATTATATTTTCCTTCATAAAATCCGCTTATGAAAGGGAATATAAAATGAACACCGCACATGGTAATTTTATATACTTGTTCATAAGAAATTAAAAAAACGGCCAATCATGAAATCTCTTTATATTCCTGAATATACCGAATGCGCAGATTACGAGAATGTATAGCGACGAAACATAATTTTTAGGTACCCGGTCCCCAAATTATATTTTCCTTCATAAAATCCGCTTATGAAAGGGAATATAAAATGAACACCGCACATGGTAATTTTATATAATTGTTCATAAGAAATTAAAAAAACGGCCAATCATGAAATCTCTTTATATTCCTGAATATACCGAATGCGCAGATTACGAGAATGTATAGCGACGAAACACAATTTTTAGGTACCCGGTCCCCAGATTATATTTTGCTTCATAAAATCCCCTTATGAACGGGAATATAAAATGA
>CANNYS010000002.1:0-31014 GCA_947538895.1 Neoitamus cyanurus
CCTACTGCGATTCATGGGCTCCTGTTACTTCGCCTGGTAAAACCTCTGAAAACTGGCTGAGCGGGGCCTGCGGCTTAACTTGTTTCGAACCAAATTAAGCCGCAGGCTCAGCTCGATCATGCAAGCAAGAACATTTGCCTACTGCGATTCATGGGCTCCTGTTACTTCGCCTGGTAAAACCTCTGAAAACTGGCTGAGCGGGGCCTGCGGCTTAACTTGTTTCGAACCAAATTAAGCCGCAGGCTCAGCTCGATCATGCAAGCAAGAACATTTGCCTACTGCGATTCATGGGCTCCTGTTACTTCGCCTGGTAAAACCTCTGAAAACTGGCTGAGCGGGGCCTGCGGCTTAACTTGTTTCGAACCAAATTAAGCCGCAGGCTCAGCTCGATCATGCAGGGAAGAACATTTGCCTACTGCGATTCATGGGCTCCTGTTACTTCGCCTGGTCAAACCTCTGAAAACTGGCTGAGCGGGGCCTGCGGCTTAACTTGTTTCGAACCAAATTAAGCCGCAGGCTCAGCTCGATCATGCAAGCAAGAACATTTGCCTACTGCGATTCATGGGCTCCTGTTACTTCGCCTGGTCAAACCTCTGAAAACTGGCTGAGCGGGGCCTGCGGCTTAACTTGTTTCGAACCAAATTAAGCCGCAGGCTCAGCTCGATCATGCAAGCAAGAACATTTGCCTACTGCGATTCATGGGCTCCTGTTACTTCGCCTGGTCAAACCTCTGAAAACTGGCTGAGCGGGGCCTGCGGCTTAACTTGTTTCGAACCAAATTAAGCCGCAGGCTCAGCTCGATCATGCAAGCAAGAACATTTGCCTACTGCGATTCATGGGCTCCTGTTACTTCGCCTGGTAAAACCTCTGAAAACTGGCTGAGCGGGGCCTGCGGCTTAACTTGTTTCGAACCAAATTAAGCCGCAGGCTCAGCTCGATCATGCAAGCAAGAACATTTGCCTACTGCGATTCATGGGCTCCTGTTACTTCGCCTGGTAAAACCTCTGAAAACTGGCTGAGCGGGGCCTGCGGCTTAACTTGTTTCGAACCAAATTAAGCCGCAGGCTCAGCTCGATCATGCAAGCAAGAACATTTGCCTACTGCGATTCATGGGCTCCTGTTACTTCGCCTGGTAAAACCTCTGAAAACTGGCTGAGCGGGGCCTGCGGCTTAACTTGTTTCGAACCAAATTAAGCCGCAGGCTCAGCTCGATCATGCAGGGAAGAACATTTGCCTACTGCGATTCATGGGCTCCTGTTACTTCGCCTGGTCAAACCTCTGAAAACTGGCTGAGCGGGGCCTGCGGCTTAACTTGTTTCGAACCAAATTAAGCCGCAGGCTCAGCTCGATCATGCAAGCAAGAACATTTGCCTACTGCGATTCATGGGCTCCTGTTACTTCGCCTGGTCAAACCTCTGAAAACTGGCTGAGCGGGGCCTGCGGCTTAACTTGTTTCGAACCAAATTAAGCCGCAGGCTCAGCTCGATCATGCAAGCAAGAACATTTGCCTACTGCGATTCATGGGCTCCTGTTACTTCGCCTGGTCAAACCTCTGAAAACTGGCTGAGCGGGGCCTGCGGCTTAACTTGTTTCGAACCAAATTAAGCCGCAGGCTCAGCTCGATCATGCAAGCAAGAACATTTGCCTACTGCGATTCATGGGCTCCTGTTACTTCGCCTGGTCAAACCTCTGAAAACTGGCTGAGCGGGGCCTGCGGCTTAACTTGTTTCGAACCAAATTAAGCCGCAGGCTCAGCTCGATCATGCAGGGAAGAACATTTGCCTACTGCGATTCATGGGCTCCTGTTACTTCGCCTGGTCAAACCTCTGAAAACTGGCTGAGCGGGGCCTGCGGCTTAACTTGTTTCGAACCAAATTAAGCCGCAGGCTCAGCTCGATCATGCAAGCAAGAACATTTGCCTACTGCGATTCATGGGCTCCTGTTACTTCGCCTGGTAAAACCTCTGAAAACTGGCTGAGCGGGGCCTGCGGCTTAACTTGTTTCGAACCAAATTAAGCCGCAGGCTCAGCTCGATCATGCAGGGAAGAACATTTGCCTACTGCGATTCATGGGCTCCTGTTACTTCGCCTGGTCAAACCTCTGAAAACTGGCTGAGCGGGGCCTGCGGCTTAACTTGTTTCGAACCAAATTAAGCCGCAGGCTCAGCTCGATCATGCAAGCAAGAACATTTGCCTACTGCGATTCATGGGCTCCTGTTACTTCGCCTGGTCAAACCTCTGAAAACTGGCTGAGCGGGGCCTGCGGCTTAACTTGTTTCGAACCAAATTAAGCCGCAGGCTCAGCTCGATCATGCAGGGAAGAACATTTGCCTACTGCGATTCATGGGCTCCTGTTACTTCGCCTGGTCAAACCTCTGAAAACTGGCTGAGCGGGGCCTGCGGCTTAACTTGTTTCGAACCAAATTAAGCCGCAGGCTCAGCTCGATCATGCAAGCAAGAACATTTGCCTACTGCGATTCATGGGCTCCTGTTACTTCGCCTGGTAAAACCTCTGAAAACTGGCTGAGCGGGGCCTGCGGCTTAACTTGTTTCGAACCAAATTAAGCCGCAGGCTCAGCTCGATCATGCAAGCAAGAACATTTGCCTACTGCGATTCATGGGCTCCTGTTACTTCGCCTGGTAAAACCTCTGAAAACTGGCTGAGCGGGGCCTGCGGCTTAACTTGTTTCGAACCAAATTAAGCCGCAGGCTCAGCTCGATCATGCAAGCAAGAACATTTGCCTACTGCGATTCATGGGCTCCTGTTACTTCGCCTGGTCAAACCTCTGAAAACTGGCTGAGCGGGGCCTGCGGCTTAACTTGTTTCGAACCAAATTAAGCCGCAGGCTCAGCTCGATCATGCAAGCAAGAACATTTGCCTACTGCGATTCATGGGCTCCTGTTACTTCGCCTGGTCAAACCTCTGAAAACTGGCTGAGCGGGGCCTGCGGCTTAACTTGTTTCGAACCAAATTAAGCCGCAGGCTCAGCTCGATCATGCAGGGAAGAACATTTGCCTACTGCGATTCATGGGCTCCTGTTACTTCGCCTGGTCAAACCTCTGAAAACTGGCTGAGCGGGGCCTGCGGCTTAACTTGTTTCGAACCAAATTAAGCCGCAGGCTCAGCTCGATCATGCAAGCAAGAACATTTGCCTACTGCGATTCATGGGCTCCTGTTACTTCGCCTGGTAAAACCTCTGAAAACTGGCTGAGCGGGGCCTGCGGCTTAACTTGTTTCGAACCAAATTAAGCCGCAGGCTCAGCTCGATCATGCAAGCAAGAACATTTGCCTACTGCGATTCATGGGCTCCTGTTACTTCGCCTGGTCAAACCTCTGAAAACTGGCTGAGCGGGGCCTGCGGCTTAACTTGTTACGAACCAAATTAAGCCGCAGGCTCAGCTCGATCATGCAAGCAAGAACATTTGCCTACTGCGATTCATGGGCTCCTGTTACTTCGCCTGGTCAAACTTCTGAAAACTGGCTGAGCGGGGCCTGCGGCTTAACTTGTTTCGAACCAAATTAAGCCGCAGGCTCAGCTCGATCATGCAAGCAAGAACATTTGCCTACTGCGATTCATGGGCTCCTGTTACTTCGCCTGGTCAAACCTCTGAAAACTGGCTGAGCGGGGCCTGCGGCTTAACTTGTTTCGAACCAAATTAAGCCGCAGGCTCAGCGATCATGCAAGCAAGAACATTTGCCTACTGCGATTCATGGGCTCCTGTTACTTCGCCTGGTAAAACCTCTGAAAACTGGCTGAGCGGGGCCTGCGGCTTAACTTGTTTCGAACCAAATTAAGCCGCAGGCTCAGCTCGATCATGCAAGCAAGAACATTTGCCTACTGCGATTCATGGGCTCCTGTTACTTCGCCTGGTAAAACCTCTGAAAACTGGCTGAGCGGGGCCTGCGGCTTAACTTGTTTCGAACCAAATTAAGCCGCAGGCTCAGCTCGATCATGCAAGCAAGAACATTTGCCTACTGCGATTCATGGGCTCCTGTTACTTCGCCTGGTAAAACCTCTGAAAACTGGCTGAGCGGGGCCTGCGGCTTAAATTGGTTCGAACCAAATTAAGCCGCAGGCTCAGCTCGATCATGCAAGGAAGAACATTTGCCTACTGCGATTCATGGGCTCCTGTTACTTCGCCTGGTAAAACCTCTGAAAACTGGCTGAGCGGGGCCTGCGGCTTAACTTGTTTCGAACCAAATTAAGCCGCAGGCTCAGCTCGATCATGCAAGCAAGAACATTTGCCTACTGCGATTCATGGGCTCCTGTTACTTCGCCTGGTCAAACCTCTGAAAACTGGCTGAGCGGGGCCTGCGGCTTAACTTGTCTCGAACCAAATTAAGCCGCAGGCTCAGCTCGATCATGCAAGCAAGAACATTTGCCTACTGCGATTCATGGGCTCCTGTTACTTCGCCTGGTCAAACCTCTGAAAACTGGCTGAGCGGGGCCTGCGGCTTAACTTGTTTCGAACCAAATTAAGCCGCAGGCTCAGCTCGATCATGCAAGCAAGAACATTTGCCTACTGCGATTCATGGGCTCCTGTTACTTCGCCTGGTCAAACCTCTGAAAACTGGCTGAGCGGGGCCTGCGGCTTAACTTGTCTCGAACCAAATTAAGCCGCAGGCTCAGCTCGATCATGCAAGCAAGAACATTTGCCTACTGCGATTCATGGGCTCCTGTTACTTCGCCTGGTAAAACCTCTGAAAACTGGCTGAGCGGGGCCTGCGGCTTAACTTGTTTCGAACCAAATTAAGCCGCAGGCTCAGCTCGATCATGCAAGCAAGAACATTTGCCTACTGCGATTCATGGGCTCCTGTTACTTCGCCTGGTAAAACCTCTGAAAACTGGCTGAGCGGGGCCTGCGGCTTAAATTGGTTCGAACCAAATTAAGCCGCAGGCTCAGCTCGATCATGCAAGGAAGAACATTTGCCTACTGCGATTCATGGGCTCCTGTTACTTCGCCTGGTAAAACCTCTGAAAACTGGCTGAGCGGGGCCTGCGGCTTAACTTGTTTCGAACCAAATTAAGCCGCAGGCTCAGCTCGATCATGCAAGCAAGAACATTTGCCTACTGCGATTCATGGGCTCCTGTTACTTCGCCTGGTCAAACCTCTGAAAACTGGCTGAGCGGGGCCTGCGGCTTAACTTGTCTCGAACCAAATTAAGCCGCAGGCTCAGCTCGATCATGCAAGCAAGAACATTTGCCTACTGCGATTCATGGGCTCCTGTTACTTCGCCTGGTCAAACCTCTGAAAACTGGCTGAGCGGGGCCTGCGGCTTAACTTGTTTCGAACCAAATTAAGCCGCAGGCTCAGCTCGATCATGCAAGCAAGAACATTTGCCTACTGCGATTCATGGGCTCCTGTTACTTCGCCTGGTCAAACCTCTGAAAACTGGCTGAGCGGGGCCTGCGGCTTAACTTGTTTCGAACCAAATTAAGCCGCAGGCTCAGCTCGATCATGCAAGCAAGAACATTTGCCTACTGCGATTCATGGGCTCCTGTTACTTCGCCTGGTCAAACCTCTGAAAACTGGCTGAGCGGGGCCTGCGGCTTAACTTGTTTCGAACCAAATTAAGCCGCAGGCTCAGCTCGATCATGCAAGCAAGAACATTTGCCTACTGCGATTCATGGGCTCCTGTTACTTCGCCTGGTCAAACCTCTGAAAACTGGCTGAGCGGGGCCTGCGGCTTAACTTGTTTCGAACCAAATTAAGCCGCAGGCTCAGCTCGATCATGCAAGCAAGAACATTTGCCTACTGCGATTCATGGGCTCCTGTTACTTCGCCTGGTAAAACCTCTGAAAACTGGCTGAGCGGGGCCTGCGGCTTAACTTGTTTCGAACCAAATTAAGCCGCAGGCTCAGCTCGATCATGCAAGCAAGAACATTTGCCTACTGCGATTCATGGGCTCCTGTTACTTCGCCTGGTAAAACCTCTGAAAACTGGCTGAGCGGGGCCTGCGGCTTAACTTGTTTCGAACCAAATTAAGCCGCAGGCTCAGCTCGATCATGCAAGCAAGAACATTTGCCTACTGCGATTCATGGGCTCCTGTTACTTCGCCTGGTCAAACCTCTGAAAACTGGCTGAGCGGGGCCTGCGGCTTAACTTGTTTCGAACCAAATTAAGCCGCAGGCTCAGCTCGATCATGCAAGCAAGAACATTTGCCTACTGCGATTCATGGGCTCCTGTTACTTCGCCTGGTCAAACCTCTGAAAACTGGCTGAGCGGGGCCTGCGGCTTAACTTGTTTCGAACCAAATTAAGCCGCAGGCTCAGCTCGATCATGCAAGCAAGAACATTTGCCTACTGCGATTCATGGGCTCCTGTTACTTCGCCTGGTCAAACCTCTGAAAACTGGCTGAGCGGGGCCTGCGGCTTAACTTGTTTCGAACCAAATTAAGCCGCAGGCTCAGCTCGATCATGCAAGCAAGAACATTTGCCTACTGCGATTCATGGGCTCCTGTTACTTCGCCTGGTCAAACCTCTGAAAACTGGCTGAGCGGGGCCTGCGGCTTAACTTGTTTCGAACCAAATTAAGCCGCAGGCTCAGCTCGATCATGCAAGCAAGAACATTTGCCTACTGCGATTCATGGGCTCCTGTTACTTCGCCTGGTCAAACCTCTGAAAACTGGCTGAGCGGGGCCTGCGGCTTAACTTGTTTCGAACCAAATTAAGCCGCAGGCTCAGCTCGATCATGCAAGCAAGAACATTTGCCTACTGCGATTCATGGGCTCCTGTTACTTCGCCTGGTCAAACCTCTGAAAACTGGCTGAGCGGGGCCTGCGGCTTAACTTGTTTCGAACCAAATTAAGCCGCAGGCTCAGCTCGATCATGCAAGCAAGAACATTTGCCTACTGCGATTCATGGGCTCCTGTTACTTCGCCTGGTAAAACCTCTGAAAACTGGCTGAGCGGGGCCTGCGGCTTAACTTGTTTCGAACCAAATTAAGCCGCAGGCTCAGCTCGATCATGCAAGCAAGAACATTTGCCTACTGCGATTCATGGGCTCCTGTTACTTCGCCTGGTAAAACCTCTGAAAACTGGCTGAGCGGGGCCTGCGGCTTAACTTGTTTCGAACCAAATTAAGCCGCAGGCTCAGCTCGATCATGCAAGCAAGAACATTTGCCTACTGCGATTCATGGGCTCCTGTTACTTCGCCTGGTCAAACCTCTGAAAACTGGCTGAGCGGGGCCTGCGGCTTAACTTGTCTCGAACCAAATTAAGCCGCAGGCTCAGCTCGATCATGCAAGCAAGAACATTTGCCTACTGCGATTCATGGGCTCCTGTTACTTCGCCTGGTAAAACCTCTGAAAACTGGCTGAGCGGGGCCTGCGGCTTAACTTGTTTCGAACCAAATTAAGCCGCAGGCTCAGCTCGATCATGCAAGCAAGAACATTTGCCTACTGCGATTCATGGGCTCCTGTTACTTCGCCTGGTCAAACCTCTGAAAACTGGCTGAGCGGGGCCTGCGGCTTAACTTGTCTCGAACCAAATTAAGCCGCAGGCTCAGCTCGATCATGCAAGCAAGAACATTTGCCTACTGCGATTCATGGGCTCCTGTTACTTCGCCTGGTAAAACCTCTGAAAACTGGCTGAGCGGGGCCTGCGGCTTAACTTGTTTCGAACCAAATTAAGCCGCAGGCTCAGCTCGATCATGCAAGCAAGAACATTTGCCTACTGCGATTCATGGGCTCCTGTTACTTCGCCTGGTAAAACCTCTGAAAACTGGCTGAGCGGGGCCTGCGGCTTAAATTGGTTCGAACCAAATTAAGCCGCAGGCTCAGCTCGATCATGCAAGCAAGAACATTTGCCTACTGCGATTCATGGGCTCCTGTTACTTCGCCTGGTAAAACCTCTGAAAACTGGCTGAGCGGGGCCTGCGGCTTAACTTGTTTCGAACCAAATTAAGCCGCAGGCTCAGCTCGATCATGCAAGCAAGAACATTTGCCTACTGCGATTCATGGGCTCCTGTTACTTCGCCTGGTAAAACCTCTGAAAACTGGCTGAGCGGGGCCTGCGGCTTAAATTGGTTCGAACCAAATTAAGCCGCAGGCTCAGCTCGATCATGCAAGGAAGAACATTTGCCTACTGCGATTCATGGGCTCCTGTTACTTCGCCTGGTCAAACCTCTGAAAACTGGCTGAGCGGGGCCTGCGGCTTAACTTGTTTCGAACCAAATTAAGCCGCAGGCTCAGCTCGATCATGCAGGGAAGAACATTTGCCTACTGCGCGATTCATGGGCTCCTGTTACTTCGCCTGGTCAAACCTCTGAAAACTGGCTGAGCGGGGCCTGCGGCTTAACTTGTCTCGAACCAAATTAAGCCGCAGGCTCAGCTCGATCATGCAAGGAAGAACATTTGCCTACTGCGATTCATGGGCTCCTGTTACTTCGCCTGGTAAAACCTCTGAAAACTGGCTGAGCGGGGCCTGCGGCTTAAATTGGTTCGAACCAAATTAAGCCGCAGGCTCAGCTCGATCATGCAAGCAAGAACATTTGCCTACTGCGATTCATGGGCTCCTGTTACTTCGCCTGGTCAAACCTCTGAAAACTGGCTGAGCGGGGCCTGCGGCTTAACTTGTTTCGAACCAAATTAAGCCTCAGGCTCAGCTCGATCATGCAAGCAAGAACATTTGCCTACTGCGATTCATGGGCTCCTGTTACTTCGCCTGGTCAAACCTCTGAAAACTGGCTGAGCGGGGCCTGCGGCTTAACTTGTTTCGAACCAAATTAAGCCGCAGGCTCAGCTCGATCATGCAAGGAAGAACATTTGCCTACTGCGATTCATGGGCTCCTGTTACTTCGCCTGGTCAAACCTCTGAAAACTGGCTGAGCGGGGCCTGCGGCTTAACTTGTCTCGAACCAAATTAAGCCGCAGGCTCAGCTCGATCATGCAAGGAAGAACATTTGCCTACTGCGATTCATGGGCTCCTGTTACTTCGCCTGGTCAAACCTCTGAAAACTGGCTGAGCGGGGCCTGCGGCTTAACTTGTTTCGAACCAAATTAAGCCTCAGGCTCAGCTCGATCATGCAAGCAAGAACATTTGCCTACTGCGATTCATGGGCTCCTGTTACTTCGCCTGGTCAAACCTCTGAAAACTGGCTGAGCGGGGCCTGCGGCTTAACTTGTTTCGAACCAAATTAAGCCGCAGGCTCAGCTCGATCATGCAAGCAAGAACATTTGCCTACTGCGATTCATGGGCTCCTGTTACTTCGCCTGGTCAAACCTCTGAAAACTGGCTGAGCGGGGCCTGCGGCTTAAATTGGTTCGAACCAAATTAAGCCGCAGGCTCAGCTCGATCATGCAGGGAAGAACATTTGCCTACTGCGATTCATGGGCTCCTGTTACTTCGCCTGGTCAAATCTCTGAAAACTGACTGAGCGGAGGCTGAAAATTGGAGAAACGCCAGAAAGAAAACACTTCCATGTTGACAATATTATTTTATTTATCACTTTCTTTAGCACAAATATGTTTTGGGTGACTGAGTTCTATTTAATCTATCACTTCTAAAATGTCCTGTTTTGCTTGTTTTGGTCTGCGAACTCAAAGGGGAAACAGTTATAATTGCGGGATGTTGCTGTCGCTGTTGCTGGTTTGGGTGTCTGAAGATCGGCCCCTATAGATTTCCACGAGAGCAGCTTAAATAGCAAAAGTGGTTGTTTCCTAGCCCAATCACGTTGTGCTCGCTTTTCCGACGGCTCTTTACCTAGCGATGTGACAGCAAATAGTTGTGGTTCACTGCCGCTATCATGTGCGCCACTCACCTAGAGCTGAGCGCCTTTCAGTTGCACTATTCCCACCTCTGAGAATCCCACGGCTGTTCAATGGGTTAGAGGGGAGCAAACAGATTGTCGGATTCCTGCAGTGTGGAGAGAGCATTTTGTTTTGATGAGAATATAAAATTTGTTTTTACAGGTTCTCCTATTTTATGATTTCTAGATTTTTCGGTTGCAATGGGCAAAGAGTGACTTAAAAAATTTTCCACCTACCTTGCGGGTACTCCCTCCCTCGATGTGCGACTTAACCTAAAACTAGCTGAGTTGGTAAACAAGTCGTCGTCGGCAGCATCTTCGGGAGACACGACTGACTGCCGAATTGGAACGATTCGTGGCTGGGAGCGCGGCTGGGCGCACAGATTTCACAGAAGGCAATTCGGCAAGCACTTTCTAATAGAGAAGGGGATTGGGGAGCAAGATGTTTGTTTTGGCTGCTGGGTTGGGTAATTGCGTGTACCAGCTGATTTTTAATCATTCGACAATTCAGAGTAGTAGTGGTAGTTTTTAGAATTGTTTTCTCTCGGTTCGCTTGCTCATGAGGAAGATAGACAGCAGTATATGAGCCTCTCGCATAGAAATACATTTTTGTATTAGGCAGAGGTAGAACAACTGGTGAGGCACATGCGTAAGCTGACATTTGAATCTGTTCCCCGTCCCCGTTACCCACCTGTGAGCGAACAAGTTTACAGCATAGCCTATCGGTGAGATAGTTCTCAGAGAAACTACTGTGGCAGCGGGCTGGGGAATTGGCTTAGTCAGCTGATTTTTAAATCGCTGGGATTGTTAGAAATAACTGAGAGAGAGAGAGAGATAGTAGGTATTCTTCTTGGAGTCGTTTCGGCAGTCGGCCACTTCGGCTTTCATTCGTTTGCAGTCAGCTCTTGGATTAACGGAGCAATAAAATCGACAGCAGCTTTTCATAGTGTTTGGATTTTTATTGCAATTGCCTTTAAATTTCAATTCTAAACTGCTAAACAACTTCGGTAGTAACACAGAATTAAAATTACACATTTTTATTTTCGCTATAATTAACAAGTTTTCCGTTATGACTCATTTTTTGGAGATTCATTCAAAAACATTTTGCCTAAGTGTATTTTGTATAGTAGTGTCCCGCACAAACTGTACAAGGATTTCTTTTTGTAATTTGAAAAAATTTTCCTAGTAAAATCATAGTAGAAATAGATGAGGAATTTAACAACATTTAAAGTCTTTTAAAAGAAATAATAATAATAAACGGAAACGGAGGACTAATATCACAAGGAATGAACGTTTTTTTTTCACCTGCCTACAAATTGGAATATGTAAAAGTGCCGTTAAAAGTGGCCCCCCTAGTTTAAATGCAGCTGATAGTTGTTGATGGCGTCGAAGAGTTGCTTTCCAGTCGACTGGATCATGGCGCACAAGGCGTCGCTCCGTTGCTTGGCGACAGCCTCCCGAATCATCACCTGAAAGGGATTCTTTTCATCTACCCCGTCCTGAGACAGGGACCGTTCGGCGAAGGGTACGCTTGGCTGGCACTTATTTGAGTCCTTCTCGTCCAGATAGTCTGGATTTACCTCCTGCTCTGGAATGCATGCGAGGAACTCCTCGAGAGGCTTCTCTTGCAGCAGATTCCTCAGAATGTCTGATTGGGTCCACGTTTTCATTTTATTTTTATTTTTTATTATTAAATGGTAGTCTACGCTTACCTCGTATTATGCTGTCATAGACGTTGACACATTTTTCATCCATGCCCAGCTCCCGTTTCTTCTTCACGATTCTTTTAAACAGCACTTGCCACTGGCTGCTCGTTGTCAGGCGGAACTGTGGGCACAATTACATATTATAGTTAGAAACCGTTCGGTGATCCACTTAAAGAGAAACTCACATTCGTGTACGCTAGAAGGTACTGCGGCTTCACGTGTATCAAAAACTCTATCCCCTCTGGCTTGGGGAGCAGAATTGTAATGAGGCTATCAATTCCAATCACATTAGGGTTCGCTTGGGCGAATGCAATGAAGTCGTCGATAAAAGAGCTGTCCAACCGGCCGCTGTTAAGAAGCGCCTGCAGTTTTATCACAACAACAGTTATCTCCTTATCCCAGTCGTCAAAGTAGTACACGTTGTCCGAGTCGAGTTTGAAGCTCTTCTCGTCGCACGGTGTCATTTTGTTCAAGTAATTCTCCCGTTTCTCGAAGAAGAGGATGGGACGCCGGAAAGGATTGCCTTCGAGTTCGTCTGCATCGAGGGCATCGTAGTTGGGGAGTACACTAGTGAACTCCGCCTGATATGTGGTCGCTTTCCTGTCCAGCTTCGACTGTACGGACTTAATCGTTTTAATGTTTCGCGCCATGTAGTCGATGAAGGCGAGACGGTAGCCCATCACATCAGGCAGAATACTATCTTCCTCTGAACAAGCAGAACCGTTTGTCTCGCTCGAGAATTGCTTTAGCAGCCCAAGATACATGCGGAAGAGCACCTTCAGCCCCTCGAACTCCGGATCTTCGTAATTTGAGTCGACAGTAGTCGAGGTGGTCGGAGAGTCCTCGGAGAATCGTGAATTATTACGATTCATTTGCATGCTACTGGCGATCCAGTTGGGTGACAGCACCTTTATGTTCTCGTTGGAGTTCTCCTGGGCCAGACTCAGCTGGGACTGGGAGTTTTGGGTGGAAATGTCAGACATTTTCACCGAGGGCCTGAACATGTTGTACAAGTCGTAAAAGTACGCCTGCAGGATGATCTCAAGCATTCGCTGGGAGATGCGATAGCCCTTGTGACCGAGGTACACCGCGAAGTAGTTCATGAACAGTTTGAGGAGAAAATCAAGATCGATGTACTGGGCGACGACAAGGAGGTGAATGAAGACGTCGCAGATTGCCTCAATAATCGCAGGCTTATCGCTCACGAACAATATATTTTCTGTGAGATCTGAGAAGGACGCGCGCCGGTAGTTTTCCGGACAGTAGTTGTCAAACAGGAGCAGCCAGTACTCCTTGAGGACGTGGAACAGCTCCTTCCGCTTAATCGTCTCGAGAACTCTCAAAGCACTCGACACGTCGTTTCGCCGGCAATGACCAAGCATCAGGCAGAGTTTTTCGTCGGGCTTCCTGCAGGGTAGAGAAGAAATTAAAATTTATAGGACTATGGGAAGACAATCGTATTACAACTCCTCTTTACTGCTCAGCCACTCGAGCAGCTTCTCGTGGAGGATGTCTCGGAAGACGGCCGATATGAGGCTAATCGGAGCCACCTCAGAGGGGGCGTACGCCTTGTAGAGTTCAAACAATTCCTCGGCGACTGTGTGCTCCCCCGCGGAGTTCGGACCAGAGCTAAGAATTGGTGTGACGGTGTTAGTTAGAAATTCAGATGTACTTTTACTCGCCCCCGAGCGCGACAGAAGCAGCTTTATGGTGTAAATTAAGCCAACAAATTGCTCAGGTTTCGAAGTGGCGGAATGTTTCACATTGAATTGCTTGTAGACAGCCCAGGTGGACTCCTTGCACATGAGGTAGTAAGCCACCGCTTGGGAGTAGATCTCTTTGCGTTCAGATCTTCAAGAAAATAATTTGTAAAAACCCAAGAACCCATTAAAAAATTTGTTTTGTGACAATTACTGAATAGTGAAATCGGCCAAAAGTTTACATGTCTCCATGTAGATGCCCTCCATTGCCGGTGAGACCTCAGAGTCATTTTTGTCCATCTTAAGCTCTCGTGCTAATCGCGCAATTATGTGGGCCTCCTCGAGAAGCTCAAAGTAGACATCGGGACTCGAGGGGTTGTACAAATTGGCGAGACTGAGAATGTCCGAGACAAGGGCGTCGGGAGTGGGCAGCTGCAGATCGTAAATGGTCCACTCCGGCTCGAAGCGTTCTTGAGATTTATTCTGTTTCTGGAGTATCGCGTTTCGTTCCTTGTCCGCCGAGAGGAGGACCAATTTTTTGTTAGAGGCAACGACGTGTTTGACGCCAAAAAAGCCACAAATCCCCATGACGCAAATAGGGACATCAACTAGGGGACTTGTCTGGAAAAGGGTTAAGTATTGCATTTTATCTGTTACGGCAGAAAGGGGGGAGTTATAAACCTCGTTGGGGTACGGGTCACTCATCATCGGGTACTCAAAGTAGCTGGAGAACAGCTTGTGGCCGATTCGAGACGAGAACGTTTCAATGCCAGACTCTGTTATAGCGTGAATTACGAAATTATCAATGATCACGTCTATCGCTGGCGCTGTAAAAGGGTACGTGGCTAAGCACTTCATGTTCTCTGTGTACCACTTGCCTGGAATTTGAAATTTTTGTGAGATAGCTCACCCCAAAAATCACCCGGTGAGTTACCCTGATTCGTGAATTGGTACAAATAACCGTCTGAGACCGTAGCCAAGAGCAGGGAGAACCCCACACAGCAGGGGTTCAGCACCGACTTCATCATGTTGTAGTAGGCCCCCTTTTCGTCCCCGTCCAAATTATTCTTCCGGTGGTAAATCGGTTTGAGTGCGATGCACCTAAACTCATCATGGATCTGTTTGGCGGTCTTGTTTTGGAGGAGTCTTAACTGGACCAGAGATCGCACCGAGTAGTAGAGCCTGTCGTTCGACTGTAAATTACAGTTACTTTTAAGGGGGGGCAACTTTACGAAGGTGCTCGGCACTTACAACGTTAATTAGGTCAGGGTAGTTGAGATCAATTTTTACGTCGTTCACGAGAACTGGTCGCTCCTCAGAGAAACTGGACCGCCGATTTCCAGTTGTGTCCCAATTCGATCGGATGTCCGAGAGCAGCTCGATGCCATTCACCTGATTGCACTTCTTGGCCACCTCAAAATCAATCGGCTCATTTGTCCGGTTGTGGACGATGTTTAACGAGCTGTCTGTTGTGAAAATGAGCTTAGGTTCACCAATAAAAAAATAAAAACTACCAGCCAAAACAAAATATTTAAATACGGGACCGGGACGAGATACATCAGAGAAGAAGAAGTAAAATTCAAACCTACCAGTTGCCATGCTATTGCTGGTGGACCCATCCTCCGTGTTTGTCTCACTCAAATCGACAACTTTGAAAGCAATTGCTGTGGTCTCATTGAGGCATGCCACAACATGCTCGGCAATGGAAAGTTTTTTTGGGACGAATTCCAGCTTAATGTTAAAAGGGAACTCAAAGAAATCGATGAAGGTAAACTTGTGGCTCTCATTCGACCGTAGCCGCATCTCGAAAAAGTACAGGGCATTGGAGCAGCTGAAGATGATCGTTCCAGACGCCTAGAAATGGAAATTAGCTTCCAAAGCAAATGTGGGATCAAGTGGCGTATAACAGACCTGACAACAAGCAACCAAATCCGGCGTCCTATTGTTTAGAGGAAGCTCAATGACCTCAATGCACGCCGTTGAGCAGGTTTTCGGTGTTACCTTAGAAGCGATCCGAGCCCTCATGGGAATCGAGAAACAGTTGTCCTCCTGGATCACATCGAAATTCGTGTATACACGCACAAAACGGGAACGAGCCTCATCAGCTAATTCGCCCTTAGATTCTAGAGTTACTAAAAAATCCCCTTTAAGGGAGAAGAAAAGGGTTAACAAGGGCCCCCCAGGGCATTAAAGGGCTTGTAGAGTTTTATCGTACCATTCAAGCAGTAGGAAATCTGCTCAACTTGATCTACAGTTGGGAATGCAATTTTTGGCGGTGACTGATTCTCGTTGTGGTCATGGAGCGCCTCATTCTCCGTGTGCTGTCGCCCCTTCAGTGTGAAGATTTCGATCAGATGATTGCGGTGAGCAATTGCCAGGCGATTTGAGCCGCCCAAAAGGCATGTCGCCGTAATCTCACCGGCTGTGGGGTAGGTGTTCTGCTCGAGGAAGTTGTAGGCTGAAATCACCTTAACCATTCTGCCCGTTAAAAGCGGCAAACGCACTAATTTCGTTTACACTTCACGTGATATTTTGTGCAGCGACTGATTGTGAGAGCAACTTTAAAAGAATAACTTAAACTCGAATAAATTCCACTACAAGTAATTTAACAAATTGCAACGGATGTTCTCTGTGGTAACTTCGTGTCCAGACTCTACGCAATAATTGTTTGCAAAGTGGAGCAGAGCGCGAGTTGATGTCATTTAAAGGTGCAACACACCCAGGTGGGTTTTGTGCGCGCCCTTCCAGAGCTGTACCCGAGCAAAATTATGTCATCCCTCCGAATATGAGGAAGTTTCTCGGGCCACAGCACATTATCCGTGGTCGCCTCTTCCTTCCACACACCACCTTTCCAACAACAAACGGGTCTTGTTTTTTTTTTTTTGTTTATCCTAAACACCACTCACTGTACAAGGGGTGAAATGTATCACTTCTCGTGATGGTTGTCAATTTAGAGCCAAAAACACACCCTTTTCGCCCCAAATATTATTCAGCGGTATCACGACACACCGGAATTTTGTTAATTTATTTTTTTTCTTCTTTTCTTTTGGGCACGACTGCCGCCCGTATCATAAATGAGAACGACAAATTAAAATTGTCGATAGCCCAAGCATTTTGCAAAACGACAACAACAAATGCGGTCAAATATTGTGAAGCGCTCGAACGCCCTGACAATTGACATGCCCTCCGGCTCGGAGTCTCAACTAAATCTCAACATAATTTCATTCGAACAAGCGTCAGAGCCCACAAGAGCATTATGCAATGATATGGATTGTGGGACGTGACACTAAAGTCACGCATAGTGCTTTGTTGTGTGCGCCCTTGCTACTAAGCTCTTTTTCAAATTATTCAACTGGCGGAAATTGAATGAATTAAGTGGAGACGCAAAAAAGTTTCTTCAGAAAGAAAGCAATATATTTAAATTCCAATAAGAGAAAAGAG
Source organism: Neoitamus cyanurus (assembly GCA_947538895.1). Lineage (NCBI taxonomy): Eukaryota > Metazoa > Arthropoda > Insecta > Diptera > Asilidae > Neoitamus > Neoitamus cyanurus. Next base: position 16,596 of record CANNYS010000002.1, read on the forward strand.
GCGAACCATAGAGTTAAGCCAGAGAGATTCCAATAAAGCTCTTCCATTCCAGACGAGATCAAAGCTCATGGTATGTAACCCGGCTAAAACGGAAATAGAAATCTCAACTGATCGAAAAAAGCATATCGAATTTCGTCAATTTTTCGGAGCTACACTTTTAGTTGTTGTTGCCACGAAACCAATCGGTTTGGATGTCCAGCGAAAGGGAGTGCCCCAACTAACCCAAAGCACACACACGAAAAGTGTACGCTTTTTCAATTACTGAGGAGACATGGATTACTGGGATCGGGGGTGAGCTTCCTTTTGCCTCCAGTCACGCTAGTGTGGCTAGCAGGAGCCGATTAAACCCGAAAAATGGACGCAGGACACTCTTCCGCACAAAACAAGGGTTCCAAATTTTTTTTATGAGTAGTCGTCTTGCAAGAGACGAAATTGCCGTCCTCCTCTCCACCCAGAAACCGTCGTAATGGTCTTCTGCCAGGTCCCATGAGTTCCCTATGGATGGATGAACGTGTTCTCCAATCCAAGAAAATTTCCCCAACAGAATGAATTCGGACTTGGCCCCCCCTTCCAAACCAGGCTGAGAATGGGATAGCCGAATGACTAGGTGGGTATATGCGAACGAGATAGTTGTATTCTGGCAAGAGACCTGGGGAACAGCCTCTGTTTTCGGAGTCCACATCTTGGGGTTGAGTTAAATCCCTATTCCCCGCCCAATCCTATCATGCCCAGCATCGTCGCGGCAAAATACCTTTTCACCCGCAGGAAGGTGAATGCATTCCGGGATAGGCCATATGAATCAGCTGCAGCTGGTTCAGCGAAGGTGCTGCTGCTGCTCTGCTGGAAGAGGCATAAATCAAAATCCGTCGTTTGCCGCAAAGAGACAAAACAAAAAAAAAAAACAAAAAAAAGGGCGAAATTCCTAGACGCGCGGATAAATAGGAAAAAAATTATTTAAAAGAAAACGAAAAAGAAATTGTGTCGCTTGGAGCACGGGCACAGTGCTGCCGGACGTTTTTTTTATTTTTATTATTAAATTCATCGAGAAAGTGCCCCAACCCGCCCCCATCACACGCGTGATTTGTTCGCTTGAAGCTGGCCGGAGGTTTTTGGCTTATCGCGCGAAATGTCGCCACAGCCTCCGTTGCCGCCGCTGCCGTTTCCGCTGTCGTCATCGTTTGCGTTGTGGCTGGCGGTGCTGCCTTTTTGTGGGGACTCCCGCCGAATCGACCAGTAGTGTGCCAAAGGATTGTGTGCGGTGGTGCCGAAACCTGCAGGAGGAATATTTGTTTTTTTTGTAACGGAAAAATCGGGGGAACAGAGCGTGTCAATAATAATAATAAGAAAAGAAGCCTGAGTTGTTGCTGCTACGACGGGCAACGGTTTGGCCGTAAAGTGACCTTACAGTTGGGATAAAAATATAAAAAAAATAAATAAAACGAAAAACGGACGTCTGACTGTCTCCGCAGGGGGCTACAGTAATCGCGTTAAAGTTCTAGTCAATGAGAAAAAAAAACTGCACTTTGTTGTTAATCGCGAAATGGCTGACCGCCTCAAACGCGCGCGCGGGGGGCCTACAGTCGATGAGCCGGTAATGTTCTTTGTGCCACCATTACCGCTCTACCTCGAGTGAGTTCACCTGCTGTTTGTTTGTTTGTTTGTCTGTTTGTTTTTTTTTTTGCTGTTGGTCACCCTATCCGGGGGCTCTTTAGGAGAGGACAATGTCCAGGAGGTCCCCACTGCTACAGGGGCAATTTTGTGCTAATTGAGTTCGAACACCCACAGAAATCGATTTGAAACCTTCGGGTAGAAAATGTCGTGTTTGAATTTTATCATTCTCAAGGTAAGTACTCTGCCAGCCTGGTGTCTCTTCTTAGAACCATTTGCGTTGTGTCCCATTCCGAGCTCTAGGCCCACTGGAGCGAGGCATGACCGCAATCACCCCCCCCCCCCCCCCCTTTTTTGTTTTATTTTGTTATTTTGGTCACAGCGAACTGAACACACTGCTCAAAAATTTGCCAGTTTGGTGTCTCACACATTTTGCATGGAACCCTATCCAAAAGATTAGATTAAAGTCCTGTTTGCACGACGCCATCTGGCGGGCAAAGCAAGTGAGTAGATCAAGTAACTCGATGTTGCTTGATTACAACTATAGGCAAGTGGGACTGTACAGTTTACTTGCTCGTGGTGGTGGAGACGGCCAATTCACTTGCCTTACCTGCCAGCTAGCCAGGCAAGTGTTCACTTGCCAACAAAAACTATACACGTGAGTTTCTGCAAATGGCTTCTTCACTTGCTTGGACCACACTCAGTATGCAAAGTCTAACGACGTCCATTCGTCATTGTAATAACAATTTAAACATTTCACGAAATGAACGAGGATGACACTTTATTCCAACAAGACAGTGCAACTTGCCACACTGCGGCCGCGAAACAATGTGAAACAAGATACCGTTATTGTAGACTGTCAGTTACGTGGAAACGTCTTCGTTTAACGATGGGAATATGATGAGGTCAGCTTACTAATATATTTCGTTTTATTTAAGCAAAAGGAAAAGCAAAAAAAAAAAAATACCCACCACGTAACCAAATACACCCCGCGACTTCTCTATTCTTTTGTCCTTCATCTTATATCACGGGCAGAGGGATGTATGTGTGTGAAACTCTCGCCTGAGGGATCACCTCGAAGTCTAACCGAAGTCTGCATACCCTTACCCACTTTGGCCCGACCTTACAGATAGTAAAAAAAAAAAAAAAAAATCCAAGAACAAGTCTCTGAAGTCAAGAAGGGGTTGGAAGTGAGGGAAGTAAGTGATGATTACTCCGTCTGCAGCTCACCCGCCTTTCTACACTTGACGCATAGACCCGGAGAAGGGGGAGGGGGGGGGGGGGGGGGGGGTTGTTTAACGGTGAATGGGAACCGCGTTGGCCATGCATGTAACACTTCCAGTGTTTAATAAGTTAAAAGCAATTACGTTAATTTTTGTGTGCATGTGGTTGGGGCACCGAGTGGGTAGATGAGGTGTGCAGGCTCACCTCGTAGGTGTTACCGTCCACCTGCCCGCCATGATGTGAGAAGTTCCTGCAAGCATCGTATTGGCCTTTATGTGACACCCAGCTATAAATTAATTTTTTTTTCCCCCCTCACTTGTACCAACCAAATGGAAGGAAAAATGGTTCGACGGGTAGCGAGTTTAGAAGGCCAGGATATTCAGTAAAGTGCACAAACAGCACTCGGCCTACACACCTATCGTCATAATAATGAGGCCCCCCCCCCCCCCCCCATCCACCCCTCCCCCGTACTGTAGGGGTAGGGGAGTTGTGTGTATAACCCGCAAAAAGGATATCCTTCTTAATCTGATCGAGGCGGTGAGGCATTACTCGCTTTTGTGCTACCCGCTTTTTTCTCTAAAGGGGTGGGGGAGGAGGGGGGGGGGGGTTGACACATTCACACGAAAAGACAACTTTAAAGGCACTAACTTTATTCACGCCATTGAGGCGATTAAATTGAAGGCATAAAACTCATTAGGGGGTGGGAGTACAACTTTTCCGCTTTTATATTATTTTTCATATTTTTTTTTTTTTAATAGAGCGACGGAGCAGACATATGTACATAAAAAAACAAATGCACACACCGGGGGGGGGTAAGAGGATGCTGTGCGCCCGACCAGAACGCTTCAACCAGGTCAAATGGTTCAGACCGCGACGTGTGTGTCACCCCCCCTCCCCTCCCAAACATACGATTGGCAAGAGGGCACCGATGTTAATTCGGCGACTGCCTAGCAAGCAATTTGTGACTAGGAAATCGGGTTAGCATTTTTATTTATCCGCCCTTCCGTACCCCACACCTGACACCACCACCCCCTAACTAAATAGCAGTCTGATTACAAGTGCTGTGTTTTTTTTTGTTTTTACTTTTAAACGAGAAACGGTAGTTGGGGATCGAAACTATCTCGTGTGGTGGGGGTGTTGGTGGCACATTGAAATGAAAATATTTTTCCTAATGAGATTCCACTGATTGATGAGAAGCAGAACGCGCCCACACAACAAACAGCAGCTTCACTCAGGTGCCCCATAAAAAAAATAAAATTCACCTCCCCCCCTCCCCTGTTCACCACCAGCCCTAACCCATTAATTCTAGTCAAGTGAATGCCCCATGTGTGGAGGGGGAGAAGTCGATAACACTTGAAAAAAATAAAAAAAAAAACAAACATACAATACAATACGCGCCCGAGACACTCCTCCACACGATGAGATATAGGGGCAATTGTTGTAGGGGGCGCTATATTACCAACGGGCCGATGGAGGGGATTGTGGAGGTTGTTTTGCTTGGAGAGCATCACACCTGACATTGTTATGGTCTGCCGGAGAAGACAAATAGACACGCGCGTTTTGTTACACTTTTGTTTTTCTTTCCGTTATCTACCTAATGGATATCGTTCTTCACAGTCACAATACCCCCCACCCATTCACCCACCCGTGCACCCAAGTATCAACTCAAGGAGTAGTTCTGTGCACTGAAACTGGGTGGGTGGGCTTAAGAGGCCACTCCCACACTCCCACCACTAGTCGGGAATTTGGACCTTCTGGCCTCTTCCGCTGTCCCTACTAAATTTTATTTAATAGCCACAGGTGTTTGGTTTTCGGTAATAACCAATTCGGAATGATGCCGGCCCGAATGGGAACCCTGAGGGAGTATAACCTAAAAGTGACTCTCCGATTTTTTTGTTCGTTTTAAAGCGCTTCTGAGATGCTCAATGTCTTGGAATAAAAATAAAATAAAACTGGATCACAACTGACTGCCCGAGGGATGGGGAGGGGGTTGTTGGATGGGTGGGGAGGGGGGGGGGGGGGGTGAAGTATGGTTATTATTCTCTTCTGCCCGTTTGAGGCACACACGTTTTAATTGCGATCCCTTTCCTCGCCAAATGGAAATCATTCAAGTTTTTTAATGGACTTAGAAGTCATTCATCGTGTCGTCATCATCATCCAGGAGGCACAGAATCTTGGACCGGTGGTCGCTTCATTTCATTTGATGCTGTGGACTCCCACAGCTGGGTGGAGGGGGAGACGAAAGAAAGCGCCCTTTATGTCCCACTCAAACTGCTAAGTCAACATTAGTTTTAGTTTTGACTTGTACACAACTATCCCCTCCAGGTAGCCGCGCGCCCGGTGCTCATCTTCAATTGCCCGAACCGTAATATGCTCACTTTTCAGCGGTTATCCCAACACAATCTTCCGTTGGTATACATTAAATGCGCTGATATGACCTCCTTAGCAGCCCCGCACAGAAGCTCTTCATCTGCTGAGCAAATATGAAAACAAACCGACCAGAGAGCACTCTCCCAATGGAGCAATGGAAGAAAAGTAGTTTTCCACTTCATTTTCTTTTCATTTTTTTTTTATTATTAATCTTTTAACCGCGTCTTTGTTCAGCTTCTAACGACGAACCCATCAAAGTGATTAAGGCTCATATGGATGCTGTGTGCACACATTTGAGGGAATTGCGGTTTACCAGCGGGGGGAGAGGGCATGGTATTCCCTCGGAAGGGTACTAAAACAGTCTGCATTTACTCTCAATCCAACTGAATACGTTCCCTTGAGGGAATCAACAAGAAAAAAAAACCGCAAACGGTTTAAAATAAATATTAAGGACCCAATGGAACCCCACATTGGGATTTTCATGAGCTTAAAATCCAATCGAATTCTTTCTGAAACATTTCGATCACATTCAAAATTTTGTCTGTACCCTGAACGGGTGTATTTCCTCTGACGACTCTAGCAAACGACAAAATATGGTGGCAGCGGTGGGATTCGAATTCACGCCTCCAAAACTGTCTAGAGACGATCTTTGACCCTTTGCAGTTCCTTATTTTTAGCCATGGGTGTAAACAGCGGTCTGCGTGGAGTTCTTGTTCGCGGGGAACAGTTGGAATCGATGTAGCCAACGGGGTCTCATTGGGGCGACCCACTCTTTGGAATTTTTATGTGGCGCTGGGTTTGAAGGTGTGTGTGCACTCAATTCACTCCATGCAGAGATGGGAACCCAAGAGACTGGTAGCGTGGGTGAGGTCTAGTTTACACTTGTTGCGTGGGAGGTGTCACCCATTCCCCAAAAACAGAGCCCCATAGAGAGCGGCCAATTATGGTTTTGCTGTGCCTTTTTTAAGCGCGAAATGGAAGTGAGGGGTAGGGTGGGGATGAATGCAAACGGTAAACTATGAAAATTAAGACAAAAACCAAAGAAATTTTATGAGCGCAACAAAATGGACTGGAAAACACTTTTAAGCGTCTGGGGATAATCCTACAGGACCCAAATCTAAAGTTGCCCATTGTGTGAGATCCCCCGCGCCGTCCTCCTTGTTTTTTCCTTATTTTTCAGGCCGCTTTTCCTGTTATTGCATGTTAAGGAAAACTTCTGGCAAAATCTACTCGCACCTGCACCCCAGCATCTCCCAAACCCTTTTTCTTTTTTCTTTTCCACAACCTGAACCTGAAGGACTAACGCAGTGGGGCTCGTTCATTCGGGGGGGGGGCACTTATTAAGGGAGAGTTCGCACGAGTCTGGAATGGGAAATAAAGCATCTACAGATAGGCTGGGGGGGGGGTGAAGGGTAAATAAAAACTTTGCAGACGATAAACAGGAAGGAAATTGCACTAACTGGTAATTGGGAAAAATTTTGTTTGTGTGGCGCCCCCGGGGTGCTTACCAATTGTTGGGGGTGGGGGGAGGGGGGGGGGGCACCTCAGACGCCCCACCCACCATTATCGTCGTAATCTTGCCCTTTCGCCTTTCTTACAAGGCAGAGAAGAAAAGGAAAACAAAACAAAACTTTTGCGTTCAATCGCTTGGATGAGCACACCACCGGTCCGTTATTCGTTCGGAGGCTGTGGAAGGTAGCTGGTGCCTGCTGGCCGTTCAAGTGCTACCCCAGCTCTAAAGTTGGAATACTTTTTTTTATTTGTTTTTTTTTTTTATTCATGTCCCTTGCAAGCATCTCTTCAACAGGAAAAAAAAATTATTCTGAATAAGCTCAAGAACTACCCCTTCTCGTCTCTCATTAAACCCTCCACCACCACCGACAGGTAAATGGAGTCGATGTTAACAATTTTCCGCACGATAAGGCCGTACAATTGTTCCTCAAGGCCCAGGAGCCGATTGTTGTCGAAGTGAGAAGGAAAACCGCCGACGATGTGAACAAATTGAACTTTTTCGATGAGACGCCACTGCCCTACCTCCTGCTGGAGGCTGCTAATAATGCGGCCACTGCTGCTGCAACGGCTAGTTATGGTGGTGGTGTACCAACTGTGACCGCCACCAGCACCACCACCACCACCACACCATCCCCAGCAATTGGGGAGAAATGTTTGTCATCAATTGGATGCCAGACGGACGTAACGGCCGTCACCACAACAATTTACGACGGCCAGGGGCAGCAACAGCAGCAGCAGCAGCACAAACCATCCGCACCCCACCAACATCTCTTGCAGCAACCAGAGGAGGAGGACGCCATCGCTATGTCGAACAGCCCCCAGCACTGCTGTACCGTTCACAGTGATGGACAGCAGAATTTCGATGAGTGTCTCGCACCCGAAATCGACATTGAGGTAAGTCACTTAGAGGCGGAACTCCAAAAAAATTATAGGGGGGGGGCTGGGAATTTAACAAAACTAGGCCACATGGGAAAACTTTTATGCACTTTTGGTTCGGCGTTTGATCCACTAGACTTTCGAGTCCATCTATCCTTCAAAAACGACCTCACCGCCACACAGTGGTCCCAATCGCCTGAAAATTTGGCCAAAAATAAAAATGGCCGACCGATTTTTTTCAAAATTTGTCCTATTTTCGTGAAAATTGGTACTTGCGGGTTTTTTGAGTGAAGGAATCGAAATTTGATGATAAAATACGCGCGCGCCACCGTTTAAATTGTTTTCTATAGTGCGAAAGATTATTCTCCGCGCCCTTAGAACAAAATAAAAATATTAACAAGACCCCATGAGACCCCCCCCCTCTCCCCAAAATTATTGCAAAGGTAAAAAAAAGGAGAATATTTAATTTGTACAGGAAATAACTCTGCATAAATCGCGTAGTGATGAAAAGCTTGGATTTACCGTTAGTTACAGTTCAGGTAACGGTTCCGCATCAAATTCAGGATCAGAAGATGATGACGAGGATACCTGTGCTGATATTTATATAAGTGACATACTGCCCGATAGTTTAGCGGCACGTGACGGCCGTTTGCGGCAAGGTGATCAAATTTTACAGGTGAGTGTGCATCGAGTGATAAATAATATGAGCCCCACACACCCACCCACACCCACACACACATGCACACAAGTGGATTATTTCCTTCGTTACATCTTTCCAGATAAATGGCAGGGACGTTTCGAATAAGGACGAAACTGAGTCCCTTTTTGCCGAGAATACGAATGCTGTGACGTTGCTAATCAGCCGATGCCTTTATACAGTAAGTGGAACGGGTGGGGGTTAAAGGGGTGGGATGCTACGTGGGGAAGGGAGGAGAGGGGATTCGAACACGTTCCACAGCCGGTTACAGAACGTGCGCCTTTTTGTCCCTATTCACGTAGCTTGGGTTGGCAGGAAGGAGCTGATCCAGGCAGGTGTGATATCCGTGTAATCTCTGCATGTACACGGAAGTACACGGAAGTACACGGAAGTAAACGGATTTTCACATTCGCACATCAGCACAAACAAATTCGTTATTTGCCTTTTACAAAATATCTATGGACTGAAATATGCCACATTCCGTGTACTTCCGTGTATTTCCAGGTACCACGAATATTACACGGACATTGAGTGTGCACATAGACACTGTTGTGGAACGTGTGCGAAGATCGTTCAACTGGCGTTTATGGAAAGCTGAAACGAATTTAAAAAAAAATAAAAATACTCCTCCCCCCCCCACCACAGGATGATGAATTTTTGGATTCAGCGGTTTATTGTGATGACAAGGAGCACAACCCGGGCCAGTCGTCCTGCGATTGTGAGCAGAACACCTCATTCTCATCAAAATCATCAAAATCAAATTCGGACACAAGCAAAGCCAGACTGCAGCCGCTCGTCCCCCTGCTAGATACAACAATGTGCGACTACCTGAGCCACGACAAGATCAAGGCCCAGCTGGAGTCGGTTAACAAGGAGATCTCTCTGCTGAATTCGCAGATATCGAACATGAAGCTGCAGAAGGTGGTCACAACGTCGGTGGGGCAGAATGTCGTTCCCACGGCAACGATTGTGAAAAGTAAAAAGGGGGTGGGTGAAAAGAGCAACAGCAGCAGCGGTGGCGGTAGCAGTACTCTGCTCAATCCGCCTGGGGGTGGGGGTGGGGGTGGGGGTGGTGAGAATCTTGTAAAAGGGGGGGTGACCAAAAAGCAAACTGATCGCGAACCACCAAAACTCCCATTCATCCCACCCCCGCTTGAGAGCGCTGCTGTTGCTGCATCTGCTGCTGCTGTTGGTGCTACCGCCGCCGATATTGAGCATATCTATGAGACAATACCGGAGGACTCTGAGACCGACTCCTACTACTGTCTGCCGTATGAGAGCAAGGAACAAAGTCGGGTAGAGCAGTGGCTTAAGTCGCAGGGTTGTACAACGGCAACAATGCAAACGATATGCCCAAGTGGTGGTGGTGGCGCCCTAGTCGCTAGTGGCTCTATTAATCAGACGACACCAAAAAATTTTAAGGATTTTTACTTGAATCACGCCACCTGGAATCGAATTTATAAAAATAATTCGAGCGGTGACGACTATGAGAACAGTTCAAGCGCCTACAACACGGGGGGCTCGTGCAACAGTAACCCCCTTACGTTTGAGCTTAAAACGGATGAGAAAAATCAGAGGTACACTTTCATGCAATCTCTTTTCGGCGGTTTTTTTGGTTATTTATTTTATTTTATTTTTTTCTTCTTTTTCTTGTTACAAATCAACAAATTTGGAACAAGTGCAGCAGTTCAACCCTTGTGTTCCGCCCATTTAGTAGACAATTAGACACAATAGAGAACTGTAAACAATGTCAGCGGTACCGCAAGGAGAAACTTAGTCCAAAGCACAAGAAAATTATCTCTAAGGGAGGCAGTGATGGTAAAAAAAAAAAAAAATAAAAAAAATAAATACATAACCGCCTAACCCCTTTTTTAGTTATATCCTCTGCGACGACAACTGCTGCTGTTACCTCAGCTTCAGCGAAGACCCACCAGATGATTCAGTCGCTGCCATCTGGGGGTACCTTGTACACGAACGTTGAAAATATGCAGCACACGATTAAGCTACAGCAGAAACTTTTTCGGAAAACTTTTATTCGCCAAAATAGTGGACCAGCGACGTCACCCTTTCAGCAGCAGCAGCACCATCACCACCAGCAGCCATCAAGGGCTGCCAGCAGTAGTGCGACGACAAATAGCAGCAGTAACAAAAGGGCGTTTGTGGCACCTAATCTTAGTCAATATCAATTTGTCGGTAGTCAGCAGGTAAGTGACCCTTCGCAACTTAAAGATGAAAAAAAAACAAACAACAAATATGGCAACACACATTTCATTTTAAATCTAGACAAAAATCTCTAAGGTCCTAAAATTACTTAAGATACCCCCAAAGCCCTAAGTAAGGAAACTCCTGAGGTCCCAGAGGTCCTGAGGGTACCCTTGAGGTCTTAACCACATCGAAGTGAAAAAGCTTTCAAATTCCACAACCCCTTCCCCAACCACTAGAAATATAAGGGAAAAAAAACCCCAACCAACACACTTTAGAAAAAGACAAAAAATACAAAACAATATCGTCCCTCTCTTTCTTTCCACAGCAAGAGCAAAAGGGTGATCAAATGGTGTGGAAAGTGAAAAAACGTTCCGATGGCACCCGATACATAGTCCGACGTCCAGTGAAAACCCAACTCCTCCAGGAACGTGCCCGTCGTATTAACGAGGAGCGTGGCGGTGGAGGTGGTAATGGTTGCGCTGGTAGTGGCGGCGGCAGCGGTGGTGGGGGTGGGGGTGGCTCTGTTACAACAGAAGATGAAACATTTTCCGAAGTTAAAGTTGGCCGCTATTGGTCCAAAGATGATAGAAAGCGTCACGTTGAGAAATCAAAAGAGCGACGACAGCAACGACAAGAATTTCTAATTTCGGTTAAGAAGGGCGAAAAGGCGCAACAGTGGCTTGTCTAGTTAGATGGCGCTGTTGTTGTTGCTGTTGTTTTGTTCTTCTTTTATTTTTTTCGTTCATAGAATATTTCTTCATCTCTTTCTCTCTTTCTAAAAAAAATACTCGTTCTCTTTCATCTCTGTCTGAGAGTGTGTTGCTTTGTTGTTTTCTTTGTGTGGCGCCACCTATCCGCGACTAATTAAAACTGTTACAGATAGGGTAAACAAAAAAAACAAACAAATAGATTTCTTCATTCTTTTTTTTCTCTACAATAAGCTCAGCTAGCAATACGTAGGCACAATTCAAGTTATATTTTTGTTTATATAAAATAAAAAAAACATTTAGGGCTTTCTCTCTCACACACACACACACACACGCACACACACTCATACTTATCTCAATTAAGAGGGGAAAATACTGAAGGAAAATATTATCTTTAGGGAAAAGCAAGAAATTTTTAATAATAAAATAATTAAAAAAGAAATTAACTCCGCCACCCCGTTCCCATGCAAGAAAAAAGAAGAAAAAAAAAGAATAGAAAAAAAAGAAAAAAGGACTCTCAGTTTCTACATCCTGCCAGCGTGCGCCGAACCTTCCACTTGCGCACATTATATGCGTAAAATAGTGAAAATCGAAAAAAAAAAACGTAAAGTGAATTTTTATATCATTTTTTAAATTGTTGTTATCTGTTGTTAATAAAGTCTGTGATAATAACGAAATCGACTGGGCTCACCTTTTTGTCCCTTTCTCTATTACTCGCTAGCAATAGCATCTCCTTCTCATTTCCTTCCTTATCCCACTGCTGATTGCTGTTAATGCAAAATACAAAGAAAAAGAAATTAGTCCAAGTTTCAATTGAAATGGGAAAATAATTCAATTGGAATAATCCCCCACCCCACGAATGTAAAGAGGGAAAAAGTGTGGGGGGGGGGGGTCTTAAATCATAAGGCAGCAAAACTTCAAATTCCAAACAATGCCCCCAAAAATTAAAAAAATCCTTTGTTCCACCACCTCGGTAACCATAATGAGGAAGAAATGGAGCCGAAAAAGTTCGAGATTTAGGTTGAGGGGCGGGGAGGGGGGGGGGGGTGCGATTTCGACTCGTCGACGACGGCTTAAGAGGGTTATCTGGGTTAGGGATAGACCTGCATAGCTCCTTTCAAAAGTAATCCGAGAAATTTGTTTTCAAAGAGCCTCTATAGTTAATCGGGATGGTGAACGATAAACTTGAGCAAACATTTACCCCCACCCTCTCCAGGTTCCTGCTTTTCATCGACTTGACCTACATGTGAGCGAAAGGATTTTGGAGGATATATATAAGTTGTTTTCATAATTTCTGATAAAACATATTCCCACCCGCTCCACACTCCCGTACAACTTAATTAAATTGAAGAAGTGAAGACAAAAATGCGATTTCGCGTCGTTCTAGCATATTAAGCTTTCCATGTTCGACCCTGGAATAATGCGGGACACACTTTCTACTAATCGACGATGTTTGTGATATCGTAGCATAAATTTTTTTGTTACGGCCCAATTTTTCTAGCCCGCTTTTTAACCGACTGTATGTTTTTTTTTTGTGTGTGTATGTATGTTACGCGATGTCTTCGCCGATTGTTGACCGATTTAAATGATTCTTTTTTTATTGTATAGCCTATACCTCTAGGGTTGTCCCATTTAAATTTAAAGAAAATATTCCACCTGTAACGGTACAAAAAAATAAATACAAACGAGCTCAAAGTATTGCAAGATAAAATTTTTTTCCTGTCCCAGACGGTTTATCCTTGAACTCATGATAAACTCATAAATGCAGGCATCCAGACATTATCATGAGATCAACCACGAGCTCTACAATTTCTATTTTAAGCATTGGAGTGGGGAGTGGTGTTGGGGGGGGGGGGGGGGGGGGGGGGATGATGGTAGACATGATGATAACATTTCGTCTGCTTTATCCTGGCAGAGGTCATTACGACAGGATTTAACCTCCATCCCCTTTCGGTCTAATCCCTGTTTCTAGTCTAGAGTACAAAAAAAAAAAAGTAAAACTACATTACAGTCACTGCACCGTTGCATACTCTGCACAAAAAGAAATTGCGGAAATATTTACTTGTGTTTACCATTTGTGGCCAATTGGTATCACCAGATTTCATAGGTAGTTTAACTGGGAAACATTCGCATTCGCGTGCCAGCAGGGAAGGGGCGGAATGGGGGGGGGGGGGGGGGGGGGGGGCTTCCTATAGGTGGGAGATACCAGCCGTAAGAGGATGACTCTATTTTAGGGTGGAACGGGACACTTTCCTCTTATGTTTTCCACCATATAAAACTCCATTCTGTGTTATCCCTCAATATTGTACCATTGGAAGTGACTGTACTGCCACTGCACACGGTGCTTTTACCCAATCCTCCCTCCCTTCCCTTCCCCTCTCCATCCCCCACCACGACCACCCATTCTATCCTTTTGTGGGTATGATACCTGCCTGCCAGGGAGCAAAGCCTGTAGTGGCACGTATTTCCCCTACCAATTTTATTTTATTTTTTTTTTTTTATCGAGGCAGACGTTATTACATCCAGCCCACTTGTGAAAATACACGCCACTGACTACGCCACACTAGGGCTGCCTACTGCAACACTGAACAGGAGGCTGTGCTCTGCATCACGTGCAAAATTTATAGAAAAGCGGAAGGCAGCAGGCCGTACCGGTACCTGGTGCACTGCTTTCTACTTGCCTATTTGCATGTACACATGGTGCACAGGACTGGAGTCGTGGGTGGGGGAGGGGGGGGGGGGGGGTGTGCTTGGGAAGCTATGAATTTTCCCATTAGCGCATTTAGAGAACTTTGCCACGCACAGGATATGTTCCAGACTCAGACCGTCATCATCAGCATCGTCGTTGTCGTCCTCGTCATCAACACCCCCCCCCCCCCCCCCCCCCCTAACGGGGTTGTTGTGGCTGGCTTATGATGGGGCAAAAAACAAAAAAAAATAACGTCTTTCCTGGGCATTATTATTGTGCCGTCATCTCGTCCCCTCTGTTTCCCTATATTGGCTTGAGCTGAGGGCCATGGGCTGCCGCCGTGTGGGTGGTACTCTTTACACATTGCCTTCACTTCCATACGATGCGTGTGGTGCTATTCGTCGTCCCTTCGTTACAAGGACACCATCTTTCCCGACTTTAAATTCACCCATTGCCTCTCTCAACCTGTTCGAGGTGGGGGAGGGGGTATCAGCAGATTATACTGACTTCTGATGGCAGCTGATGATGGAA
>CANNYS010000003.1:0-15000 GCA_947538895.1 Neoitamus cyanurus
CTGTTTACTTAGCGGTTAGCGACATCTTATCATAATATGACACATATCTGATATGTCTACCGTCCTAACGATCTTCGAACAACTAACAACATTAATGGTGTTTTTTAGGACCCGACCCCGTATATTCAAGTTCTTTTCATTCATAGTCCGCAGACTTTTTTGTATTATTGGGATATGTGGTGTTGTTGGGTTTAAATAATATCCACTATCCCAATATACTTTTTTTTGTTGTGTGCACCTCACAACGACATTACAATATTATATATTGTAATGCCTTATAATACTGCGCCTTACTTGAACTCCGTTAATTTATTGTCATCATCGTACAAGTAAGTAATAAGCGCAGCATTATTGGGTATATGGTAATCTTATCCATATCCCTTGACTTACTCGTTCTCCGAACAAAACAACTTTCATTGTTTTATCTTTAGCGAACAAGTAAGCCTTTATTATAATAAGTCTGAAGGACTTATATTATTATTGGGTATGATTTTTTAACCATCCCTTTTTCTTGGTATGTTAATCTCCACCATATCTTAATAGTCCGCAGACTTTTTTGTTTCTTTTAGTTTATAAAAATTATATAAAGATATGTATACCACACATAAGTGTGTATATACATTCTTATTTTATTATTCTGCCTTACTTGAACTTCGAAAATTTAATTTCGTCATTGAACAAGTGTAAGCCAACCGCCAAACATTATTTGGTATATGGTAATCTTATCCATATACCTTGACTTACTCGTTCTCCGAACAAAACAACTTTCATTGTTTTATCTTTAGCGAACAAGTAAGCCTTTATTATAATAAGTCTGAAGGACTTATATTATTATTGGGTATGGTTTTTTAACCATCCCTTTTTCTTGGTGTATTAATCTCCACCATATCTTTATAGTCCGAAGACTTTTTTGTTTCTTTTAGTTTATAAAAATTATATAAACATATGTATACCACACATAAGTGTGTATATACATTCTTATTTTATTATTCTGCCTTACTTGAACTTCGAAAATTTAATTTCGTCATTGAACAAGTGTAAGCCAACCGCCAAACATTATTTGGTATATGGTAATCTTATCCATATACCTTGACTTACTCGTTCTCCGAACAAAACAACTTTCATTGTTTTATCTTTAGCGAACAAGTAAGCCTTTATTATAATAAGTCTGAAGGACTTATATTATTATTGGGTATGGTTTTTTAACCATCCCTTTTTCTTGGTGTGTTAATCAAATCAAAAGCCACCATATCTTTATAGTCCGAAGACTTTTTTGTTTCTTTTAGTTTATAAAAATTATATAAAGATTTCTTCATTTCTTCATTGTACAAAAGAATTTTGAATATACAGGAGATGTATGCAACACATGTCATATCACAACACATCTGCGCTTCTGTCAATTCGTTTTTTCATTGCAAAAAGTACAGGAGAAGATGTATGCTCATATAACTCATATCACATCACCACCCCATTACGGGTTAGTTGACTAGGCTAGGCTGTTTACTTAGCGGTTAGCGACATCTTATCATAATATGACACATATCTGATATGTCTACCGTCCTAACGATCTTCGAACAACTAACAACATTAATGGTGTTTTTTAGGACCCGACCCCGTATATTCAAGTTCTTTTCATTCATAGTCCGCAGACTTTTGTATTATTGGGATATGTGGTGTTGTTGGGTTTAAATAATATCCACTATCCCAATATACTTTTTTTTGTTGTGTGCACCTCACAACGACATTACAATATTATATATTGTAATGCCTTATAATACTGCGCCTTACTTGAACTCCGTTAATTTATTGTCATCATCGTACAAGTAAGTAATAAGCGCAGCATTATTGGGTATATGGTAATCTTATCCATATCCCTTGACTTACTCGTTCTCCGAACAAAACAACTTTCATTGTTTTATCTTTAGCGAACAAGTAAGCCTTTATTATAATAAGTCTGAAGGACTTATATTATTATTGGGTATGGTTTTTTAACCATCCCTTTTTCTTTAATCTCCACCATATCTTTATAGTCCGAAGACTTTTTTGTTTGTTTGTTTTTAATAAAAAGTGTATAAAGATATGTATACCACACATAAGTGTATATATAACATTCTTATATACATACTTTTTATATTGTTTTATTTTTGTATATATTGAATATACTTTAATGATCCTTCCGCAGGTTCACCTACGGAAACCTTGTTACGACTTTTACTTCCTCTAAATAATCAAGTTCGGTCAACTTTTGCGAAACAACCGTAACACCACAGAGGGCGTCACAGCGATCACGTCCGGAGACCTCACTAAATAATTCAATCGGTAGTAGCGACGGGCGGTATGTACAAAGGGCAGGGACGTAATCAATACGAGTTAATGACTCGCACTTACTGGGAATTCCAGGTTCATGTGAACAGTTTCAGTTCACAATCCCAAGCATGAAAGTGATTCAGCGGTTTACCCGGACCTCTCGGTCTAGGAAATACACGTTGATACTTTCATTGTAGCGCGCGTGCAGCCCAGGACATCTAAGGGCATAACAGACCTGTTATTGCTCAATCTCATTATTGCTAGACGCAATTTGTCCATTTAAGAAGCTAGTGTCCGTATTAATGGGACAAACAAGCAGGTACGACTCCACCTTATATAAATACAATCTAAATATTAACAATCATATAATTTTATATATACAATCAATTAAATATTAAGAAGACTATATAAGGTTTCAACATCATAATCCTGAATGCATCTATTTAATATATTTGAGTCTCGTTCGTTAACGGAATTAACCAGACAAATCACTCCACGAACTAAGAACGGCCATGCACCACCACCCATAGATTCGAGAAAGAGCTATCAATCTGTCTTACTCATTTATGTTCGGACCTGGTAAATTTCCCCGTGTTGAGTCAAATTAAGCCGCAGGCTCCACTCCTGGTGGTGCCCTTCCGTCAATTCCTTTAAGTTTCAGCTTTGCAACCATACTTCCCCCGGAGCCCAAAAGCTTTGGTTTCCCGGGAAGCGACTGAGAAAGCCATAATAGTAGCTACACCCAATTGCTAGCTGGCATCGTTTATGGTTAGAACTAGGGCGGTATTTGATCGCCTTCGAACCTCTAACTTTCGTTCTTGATTAATGAAAACATCTTTGGCAAATGCTTTCGCTTAAGTTAGTCTTACGACGGTCCAAGAATTTCACCTCTCGCGTCGTAATACTAATGCCCCCAACTGCTTCTATTAATCATTACCTCTTGATCTAAAAACCAATGAAAGTAGAACAGAGGTCTTATTCCATTATTCCATGCACAAAATATTCAGGCATTAGGAGCCTGCTTTAAGCACTCTAATTTGTTCAAAGTAATTGTACCGGCCCACAACAACACTCGGTAAAGAGCATTGAAGCAGGTTTTTTTAATAGGAGTCATAAATATCTAAAACAATTAAAAATTGTAATAAAATATTTATTAGAACTCCACCGGTAATACGCTTACATAACATAAAGTAATGTACAAGCCAATATGATGACTGTACTACCCGTATGAAGCACAAATTCAACTACGAACGTTTTAACCGCAACAACTTTAATATACGCTATTGGAGCTGGAATTACCGCGGCTGCTGACACCAGACTTGCCCTCCAATAGGTCCTTGTTAAAGGATTTAAAGTGTACTCATTCCAATTACAGGGCCTCGGATATGAGTCCTGTATTGTTATTTTTCGTCACTACCTCCCCGTGCTGGGAGTGGGTAATTTACGCGCCTGCTGCCTTCCTTAGATGTGGTAGCCGTTTCTCAGGCTCCCTCTCCGGAATCGAACCCTGATTCCCCGTTACCCGTTGCAACCATGGTAGTCCAAGATACTACCATCAATAGTTGATAGGGCAGACATTTGAAAGATCTGTCGTCGGTACAAGACCATACGATCGGCAAATTATCTAGAGTTCAACCATTGTAACGATATTACTATAAAAGTAAATACCGCTTGATTTTAGCCTAATAAAAGCACACGTTCCTCAAAGGGTTCATGTTTTTAATTGCATGTATTAGCTCTAGAATTACCACAGTTATCCAAGTAACTGTTAACGATCTAATAAACCATAACTGATATAATGAGCCTTTTGCGGTTTCACTTTTAATTCGTTTGTACTTAGACATGCATGGCTTAATCTTTGAGACAAGCATATAACTACTGGCAGGATCAACCAGAATAATATATGTATATATTAAAAAAATAATAATGTGAATATATATTCTATCTATAATAATAATATTATAGATATTTTTATTATAAAAGGAAATATATAATATATTTCCTTAATCTCATCTTATTCCTATTATATTTCGTTATATTTATTCATTTATACGTATAGTCTATTTTGCGCATTCCACAAAATTCAAAATATATAGACTAATTTGTAATAATCAATGAATGCCTTCAAAATAATAACTTTTCAATATAATAAGATTTTGCATTCATTTATAGTCCGTAGACTGTTTTTCTTTATAGTCCGTAGACTTTTATTCATTAATTTATAGTCCTTAGACTGTTTTACTTTATAGTCCGTAGACTCTATTTTACTTTATAGTCCCGTAGGACTTGTTATTTTATTGTCCGTAGACCTATTCCTATTATATTAAGTTTATCTAATATACGTAGTCTATTTTTGCGCATTCCACAAAATTCAAAATATATAGACTAATTTGTATTTAAATGCCTTCAATAAACTCTTTAATATAATAAGATTTTGCTTTCCTTTATAGTCCGCAGACTTTTATTTATATTATTATATATAGTGTCCGTAGACTACTATGTGTTTTTGGGCAAGCATATTCTTTCTTTCTTTCTTTCTTTCTTTCATGTTCATGGGCGTAAAGCATTATCTTTTATAGTCCGGAGACTTTATTCATATTATCTTTTATTTAATTTCCAACATCTTTTACAAGTCATAAATTAATTTATATTTTAATAAATTAATCTATTCAATTTCATAATGTAATGATATGTAAATATCTTTACTGCTCCTTTATACACCTTTCAATTATATTTGAAAGGAAGGAACTTTTTATTTTTATTTTATTATTAAGTCGGATTATATAAATACCATCATTACTATTTCAATAATAATATAATAAGATCTTGCTTTATAGTCCGTAGACTTTTATATATTCCATCAATCATTTAGCCATACACATTTATTGTGTTTTTGTGTTTTGTTGTTGTTGTTTGACAACAAACAACACACATATGCAATCTCTTTATTATTTATTATTTCATAATAATATCGGTAATAATCCATTTACCATGTATAAAAAACCATCCGTTCAATTCCATATATATTCTACCATTATTATATTGGTAATATTTAAAAATACATTGTATAAATGCTTCAATATAAAATTGAAACACCGCATTCATTCATGCTCCGCCACATCTCTCTCTATTTATATGAAGGAGAATATACCAAATACTCACATATGCACCACTTTTATATTCAACCTTCATACCAACAAGGCAAGCAAACCATGCACCACATTTATATTCGCCTTCATAAAAATTTCGAAATATCATTATTAACGATATAACTTTCTCATCATTCTAACCCAGCTCGAATGTACATTCATATAGTATAATAAAATTATATTCCTATATGAACAAAATATGGATTTAACACGTAAATACCATTTTCATATGCTTGCCTGGTATGAAGGAGAATATACCAAATACTCATATATGCACCACTTTTATATTCAACCTTCATACCATCACAACAAGGCAAGCAAACCATGCACCACATTTATATTCGCCTTCATAAAAATTTCGAAATATCATTATTAACGATATAACTTTCTCATCATTCTAACCCAGCTCGAATGTATATTCATATAGTATAATAAAATTATATTCCTATATGAACAAAATATGGATTTAACACGTAAATACCATTTTCATATGCTTGCCTGGTATGAAGGAGAATATACCAAATACTCATATATGCACCACTTTTATATTCAACCTTCATACCAACAAGGCAAGCAAACCATGCACCACATTTATATTCGCCTTCATAAAAATTTCGAAATATCATTATTAACGATATAACTTTCTCATCATTCTAACCCAGCTCGAATGTACATTCATATAGTATAATAAAATTATATTCCTATATGAACAAAATATGGATTTAACACGTAAATACCATTTTCATATGCTTGCCTTGTATGAACAAGAATATACCAAGAACTCACATATGCACCACCATGCACCACGCTTATATTCGCCTTCATAAAACTTTTTAAATACCAGTATTAACATAATACTGGTATGACCATGCTTACCCAGCTCGGTCATAAACTCATATAGTAATATAAAATTATATTACTATACAAGCCGATATGGTTTTTTTAAGCAAAAACCATATCTAGGAGTCTCCGTATGTTTTCCTTCATAACGGACGCTCGCCCCTCGGATGCAAGCTCACCATACTCCCTATATAAGCTCTGGGCGAAACGCCTGTGAACCGGTGAAAATCGAAATTCGACGTCAAAAAGCCTATGAACAAAAGTATAAAAATTTTGCACCTTGTGTGCTGAGCTTATACTATCGTTCATAAAAAAAAACCTTATGAATAAAGCCTATAAATTTCGGTCCTACATAGTAAGATTTTATATTTTCCTTCATAAAATATTTTTTATGAAGGAAAATATACCCCGTCGACCACAACCACTTATGAAGAAACATATAAAATTTGAGACACAATAGTCAATTTTTATATTCATCTTCATAAACCGATTTTATGAACGGTAATATAACATGGACACCACAAAGCTACTTTATATTCTTGTTCATAAACCCGGTCCCCAGTTTATATTTTCCTTCATAAAATCCGCATATGAACGGGAATATAAAATGAACACCGCACATGGTAATTTTATATACTTGTTCATAAGAAATTAAAAAAACGCCCAATCATGAAATCTCTTTATATTCCTGAATATACCGGATGCGCAGATTACGAGAATGTATAGCGACGAAACATAATTTTTAGGTACCCGGTCCCCAAATTATATTTTCCTTCATAAAATCCGCATATGAACGGGAATATAAAATGAACACCGCACATGGTAATTTTATATACTTGTTCATAAGAAATTAAAAAAACGGCCAATCATGAAATCTCTTTATATTCCTGAATATACCGGATGCGCAGATTACGAGAATGTATAGCAACGAAACACAATTTTTAGGTACCCGGTCCCCAGATTATATTTTGCTTCATAAAATCCCCTTATGAACGGGAATATAAAATGAACACCGCACATGGTAATTTTATATACTTGTTCATAAGAATATTAAAAAACGGCCAATCATGAAATCTCTTTATATTCCTGAATATACCGAATGCGCAGATTACGAGAATGTATAGCGACGAAACACAATTTTTAGGTACCCGGTCCCCAGATTATATTTTGCTTCATAAAATCCCCTTATGAACGGGAATATAAAATGAACACCGCACATGGTAATTTTATATACTTGTTCATAAGAATATTAAAAAACGGCCAATCATGAAATCTCTTTATATTCCTGAATATACCGAATGCGCAGATTACGAGAATGTATAGCGACGAAACACAATTTTTAGGTACCCGGTCCCCAGATTATATTTTGCTTCATAAAATCCCCTTATGAACGGGAATATAAAATGAACACCGCACATGGTAATTTTATATACTTGTTCATAAGAAATTAAAAAAACGCCCAATCATGAAATCTCTTTATATTCCTGAATATACCGGATGCGCAGATTACGAGAATGTATAGCGACGAAACATAATTTTTAGGTACCCGGTCCCCAAATTATATTTTCCTTCATAAAATCCGCTTATGAAAGGGAATATAAAATGAACACCGCACATGGTAATTTTATATACTTGTTCATAAGAAATTAAAAAAACGGCCAATCATGAAATCTCTTTATATTCCTGAATATACCGGATGCGCAGATTACGAGAATGTATAGCAACGAAACACAATTTTTAGGTACCCGGTCCCCAGATTATATTTTGCTTCATAAAATCCCCTTATGAACGGGAATATAAAATGAACACCGCACATGGTAATTTTATATACTTGTTCATAAGAAATTAAAAAAACGGCCAATCATGAAATCTCTTTATATTCCTGAATATACCGAATGCGCAGATTACGAGAATGTATAGCGACGAAACACAATTTTTAGGTACCCGGTCCCCAGATTATATTTTGCTTCATAAAATCCCCTTATGAACGGGAATATAAAATGAACACCGCACATGGTAATTTTATATACTTGTTCATAAGAATATTAAAAAACGGCCAATCATGAAATCTCTTTATATTCCTGAATATACCGAATGCGCAGATTACGAGAATGTATAGCGACGAAACACAATTTTTAGGTACCCGGTCCCCAGATTATATTTTGCTTCATAAAATCCCCTTATGAACGGGAATATAAAATGAACACCGCACATGGTAATTTTATATACTTGTTCATAAGAAATTAAAAAAACGCCCAATCATGAAATCTCTTTATATTCCTGAATATACCGGATGCGCAGATTACGAGAATGTATAGCGACGAAACATAATTTTTAGGTACCCGGTCCCCAAATTATATTTTCCTTCATAAAATCCGCTTATGAAAGGGAATATAAAATGAACACCGCACATGGTAATTTTATATACTTGTTCATAAGAAATTAAAAAAACGGCCAATCATGAAATCTCTTTATATTCCTGAATATACCGAATGCGCAGATTACGAGAATGTATAGCGACGAAACATAATTTTTAGGTACCCGGTCCCCAAATTATATTTTCCTTCATAAAATCCGCTTATGAAAGGGAATATAAAATGAACACCGCACATGGTAATTTTATATACTTGTTCATAAGAAATTAAAAAAACGGCCAATCATGAAATCTCTTTATATTCCTGAATATACCGAATGCGCAGATTACGAGAATGTATAGCGACGAAACACAATTTTTAGGTACCCGGTCCCCAGATTATATTTTGCTTCATAAAATCCCCTTATGAACGGGAATATAAAATGAACACCGCACATGGTAATTTTATATACTTGTTCATAAGAATATTAAAAAACGGCCAATCATGAAATCTCTTTATATTCCTGAATATACCGAATGCGCAGATTACGAGAATGTATAGCGACGAAACATAATTTTTAGGTACCCGGTCCCCAAATTATATTTTCCTTCATAAAATCCGCATATGAACGGGAATATAAAATGAACACCGCACATGGTAATTTTATATACTTGTTCATAAGAAATTAAAAAAACGGCCAATCATGAAATCTCTTTATATTCCTGAATATACCGGATGCGCAGATTACGAGAATGTATAGCAACGAAACACAATTTTTAGGTACCCGGTCCCCAGATTATATTTTGCTTCATAAAATCCCCTTATGAACGGGAATATAAAATGAACACCGCACATGGTAATTTTATATACTTGTTCATAAGAATATTAAAAAACGGCCAATCATGAAATCTCTTTATATTCCTGAATATACCGAATGCGCAGATTACGAGAATGTATAGCGACGAAACACAATTTTTAGGTACCCGGTCCCCAGATTATATTTTGCTTCATAAAATCCCCTTATGAACGGGAATATAAAATGAACACCGCACATGGTAATTTTATATACTTGTTCATAAGAATATTAAAAAACGGCCAATCATGAAATCTCTTTATATTCCTGAATATACCGAATGCGCAGATTACGAGAATGTATAGCGACGAAACACAATTTTTAGGTACCCGGTCCCCAGATTATATTTTGCTTCATAAAATCCCCTTATGAACGGGAATATAAAATGAACACCGCACATGGTAATTTTATATACTTGTTCATAAGAAATTAAAAAAACGCCCAATCATGAAATCTCTTTATATTCCTGAATATACCGGATGCGCAGATTACGAGAATGTATAGCGACGAAACATAATTTTTAGGTACCCGGTCCCCAAATTATATTTTCCTTCATAAAATCCGCTTATGAAAGGGAATATAAAATGAACACCGCACATGGTAATTTTATATACTTGTTCATAAGAAATTAAAAAAACGGCCAATCATGAAATCTCTTTATATTCCTGAATATACCGGATGCGCAGATTACGAGAATGTATAGCAACGAAACACAATTTTTAGGTACCCGGTCCCCAGATTATATTTTGCTTCATAAAATCCCCTTATGAACGGGA
Source organism: Neoitamus cyanurus (assembly GCA_947538895.1). Taxonomy (NCBI): domain Eukaryota; kingdom Metazoa; phylum Arthropoda; class Insecta; order Diptera; family Asilidae; genus Neoitamus; species Neoitamus cyanurus. Next base: position 10,280 of record CANNYS010000003.1, read on the forward strand.
ATATAAAATGAACACCGCACATGGTAATTTTATATACTTGTTCATAAGAAATTAAAAAAACGGCCAATCATGAAATCTCTTTATATTCCTGAATATACCGAATGCGCAGATTACGAGAATGTATAGCGACGAAACACAATTTTTAGGTACCCGGTCCCCAGATTATATTTTGCTTCATAAAATCCCCTTATGAACGGGAATATAAAATGAACACCGCACATGGTAATTTTATATACTTGTTCATAAGAATATTAAAAAACGGCCAATCATGAAATCTCTTTATATTCCTGAATATACCGAATGCGCAGATTACGAGAATGTATAGCGACGAAACACAATTTTTAGGTACCCGGTCCCCAGATTATATTTTGCTTCATAAAATCCCCTTATGAACGGGAATATAAAATGAACACCGCACATGGTAATTTTATATACTTGTTCATAAGAAATTAAAAAAACGCCCAATCATGAAATCTCTTTATATTCCTGAATATACCGGATGCGCAGATTACGAGAATGTATAGCGACGAAACATAATTTTTAGGTACCCGGTCCCCAAATTATATTTTCCTTCATAAAATCCGCTTATGAAAGGGAATATAAAATGAACACCGCACATGGTAATTTTATATACTTGTTCATAAGAAATTAAAAAAACGGCCAATCATGAAATCTCTTTATATTCCTGAATATACCGAATGCGCAGATTACGAGAATGTATAGCGACGAAACATAATTTTTAGGTACCCGGTCCCCAAATTATATTTTCCTTCATAAAATCCGCTTATGAAAGGGAATATAAAATGAACACCGCACATGGTAATTTTATATACTTGTTCATAAGAAATTAAAAAAACGGCCAATCATGAAATCTCTTTATATTCCTGAATATACCGAATGCGCAGATTACGAGAATGTATAGCGACGAAACACAATTTTTAGGTACCCGGTCCCCAGATTATATTTTGCTTCATAAAATCCCCTTATGAACGGGAATATAAAATGAACACCGCACATGGTAATTTTATATACTTGTTCATAAGAATATTAAAAAACGGCCAATCATGAAATCTCTTTATATTCCTGAATATACCGAATGCGCAGATTACGAGAATGTATAGCGACGAAACACAATTTTTAGGTACCCGGTCCCCAGATTATATTTTGCTTCATAAAATCCCCTTATGAACGGGAATATAAAATGAACACCGCACATGGTAATTTTATATACTTGTTCATAAGAAATTAAAAAAACGCCCAATCATGAAATCTCTTTATATTCCTGAATATACCGGATGCGCAGATTACGAGAATGTATAGCGACGAAACATAATTTTTAGGTACCCGGTCCCCAAATTATATTTTCCTTCATAAAATCCGCTTATGAAAGGGAATATAAAATGAACACCGCACATGGTAATTTTATATACTTGTTCATAAGAAATTAAAAAAACGGCCAATCATGAAATCTCTTTATATTCCTGAATATACCGAATGCGCAGATTACGAGAATGTATAGCGACGAAACATAATTTTTAGGTACCCGGTCCCCAAATTATATTTTCCTTCATAAAATCCGCTTATGAAAGGGAATATAAAATGAACACCGCACATGGTAATTTTATATACTTGTTCATAAGAAATTAAAAAAACGGCCAATCATGAAATCTCTTTATATTCCTGAATATACCGAATGCGCAGATTACGAGAATGTATAGCGACGAAACACAATTTTTAGGTACCCGGTCCCCAGATTATATTTTGCTTCATAAAATCCCCTTATGAACGGGAATATAAAATGAACACCGCACATGGTAATTTTATATACTTGTTCATAAGAATATTAAAAAACGGCCAATCATGAAATCTCTTTATATTCCTGAATATACCGAATGCGCAGATTACGAGAATGTATAGCGACGAAACACAATTTTTAGGTACCCGGTCCCCAGATTATATTTTGCTTCATAAAATCCCCTTATGAACGGGAATATAAAATGAACACCGCACATGGTAATTTTATATACTTGTTCATAAGAAATTAAAAAAACGCCCAATCATGAAATCTCTTTATATTCCTGAATATACCGGATGCGCAGATTACGAGAATGTATAGCGACGAAACATAATTTTTAGGTACCCGGTCCCCAAATTATATTTTCCTTCATAAAATCCGCTTATGAAAGGGAATATAAAATGAACACCGCACATGGTAATTTTATATACTTGTTCATAAGAAATTAAAAAAACGGCCAATCATGAAATCTCTTTATATTCCTGAATATACCGAATGCGCAGATTACGAGAATGTATAGCGACGAAACATAATTTTTAGGTACCCGGTCCCCAAATTATATTTTCCTTCATAAAATCCGCTTATGAAAGGGAATATAAAATGAACACCGCACATGGTAATTTTATATAATTGTTCATAAGAAATTAAAAAAACGGCCAATCATGAAATCTCTTTATATTCCTGAATATACCGAATGCGCAGATTACGAGAATGTATAGCGACGAAACACAATTTTTAGGTACCCGGTCCCCAGATTATATTTTGCTTCATAAAATCCCCTTATGAACGGGAATATAAAATGAACACCGCACATGGTAATTTTATATACTTGTTCATAAGAATATTAAAAAACGGCCAATCATGAAATCTCTTTATATTCCTGAATATACCGAATGCGCAGATTACGAGAATGTATAGCGGCGAAACACAATTTTCAGGTAACCGGGGAATTTTTTTTATTTTTTTTCATATCGGGCAGCCATGCGGTCGGAGGCATTTTATATTTTTCTTCATACCGGAACATAAAAATCATCGCACCTTAGAAATTTCTTTTATTTCTGAATATACCGAATGCGCAGAGTACGAGAATGTATAGCGACGATACAGAATTTTCAGGTACCCGAAGAAATTTTTTTATTTTTCTTCATATCGGGCAGCCATGCGGTCGCGGAGGCATTTTATATTTTTCTTCATACCGGAACATAAAAATCACCGCACATTAGAAATTCCTTTTATTTCTGAATATACCGAATGCGCAGAGTACGAGAATGTATAGCGACGATACAGAATTTTCAGATACCCGAAGAAATTTTTTTATTTTTCTTCATATCGGGCAGCCATGCGGTCGCGGAGGCATTTTATATTTTTTTTCATGCCACCATCAATACCGGGCAGGTAAGCAAGCAGCAAGCGGCGGCCTGTGGCATTTTATATATTTCATCATGCCGAGCAGGTAGGCGGCCAGAGGTATTTTTCCCATTTTTCTTCATACCGTGCAGCCATGCGGCCGGTGGTGACACATCTAGGGAGAGAAGGCCATTATACCATACCGGTCAGGCAGGCAGGCAGGCAGGTAGGCCGGGCTGGGGGTATTTTTAATTTTTCTTTATACCGGGAAACCATGCAGCTAGGCGGGTGGAAAATTTTTTTTGATTTTTCTTCATACCCGGCTGCCATGCGGTCGGAGGCATTTTATATTTTTTTTCATGCCACCATCAATACCGGGCAGGTAAGCAGCAAGCAGCAAGCGGCGGCCTGTGGCATTTTATATATTTCATCATGCCGAGCAGGTAGGCGGCCAGAGGTATTTTTCCCATTTTTCTTCATACCGTGCAGCCATGCGGCCGGTGGTGACACATCTAGGGAGAGAAGGCCATTATACCATACCGGTCAGGCAGGCAGGCAGGTAGGCCGGGCCGGGGGTATTTTTAATTTTTCTTTATACCGGGAAACCATGCGGCCGGTATTATTTTATATTTTTCTTCATGCCACCATCATATCGAGGGCAGGTAGGCTAGGTAGGTACACTCTCGCTAGCTAGCTAGCTAGCTAGCCACCCCCGTAGGTATTTAATATTTTTTTTCATACCGGGCAGCTAGGCGGGTGGAATAATTTTTTTATTTTTCTTCATACCGGGCAGCCATGCGGTCGGAGGTATTTTATATTTTTTTTTATGCCACCATCAATACCGGACAGGTAAGCAGCGGCGGCCGGTGGCATTTTATATATTTCATCATGCCGAGCAGGTAGGCGGCCAGAGGTATTTTTCCTTTTTTCTTCATACCGTGCAGCCATGCGGCCGGTGGTGCCTGAGGTATTTTATGATGCGACCATTATACCACCATACCGGTCAGGCAGGCATGTAGGCCGGGCCGGGGGTATTTTTAATTTTTCTTTATACCGGAAAACCATGCGGCCGGTATTATTTTATATTTTTCTTCATGCCACCATCATATCGTGGGCAGGTAGGTAGGTGGTAGGAGGCTAGGTGGTAGGTACACGCTAGCTAGCTAGCTATTAGCTAGCTAGCCACCCCCGTAGGTATTTAATATTTTTTTTCATACCCGGCAGCTAGGCGGGTGGAATAATTTTTTTATTTTTCTTCATGCTGGGCTATTCAGCTATTCAGTATATTTCCCAGTTTCATTATTTTCTCAAAGTTATTTTTTATGAATGCCCGTATACTCTCCCGTAGCACACATTATTTAATTTTCTATCTCCACATTGTGTAGTATTGTATGTATACCGCGAAGGCATATATAATTTTATATTCTGTTATATTGCAACAACAGAGCAACACACCACCACAGCGATTATCTCTTTCTTTCATTGTATAAACTTAAAAGTTTAGCAGCAAAGGATTAGCTTCAAATGGTCTTACAGTATGGTAGCTGTTATACACCACTTACAAGCACCTTGCCCGTTA
>CANNYS010000003.1:17500-19767 GCA_947538895.1 Neoitamus cyanurus
TTTCTCGACGGCTTCTTTATGGTTGTTTCTGTTGCCAGGATGAGCATTAAATAGCCCATTTTTAATAACAAACGTATACTCAACAGGTTACGGAATTGGAACCGTATTCCCTTTCGTTCAAATAATAAGTGTATATTTATTTTATAACAATGGTTTTTAATAAATAACTTATCGTTTATCAGCTTTCGCCTTGAACTTAGGACCGACTAACTCGTGATCAACCACTGTTCACACGAAACCCTTCTCCACTTCAGTCATCCAAGGTCTCATTCGATTATTTGCTACTACCACCAAGATCTGTACCAATAGCGGCTCCATGCAGGCTTACGCCAAACACTTCTACGCTCACTATTGTACCCTCCTACTCATTAAAATTTTAAAATTTATTTATAATAAAATAAATAAATCATATATTTTAATGGTGATGTATAGGCATACAACTTGAGCGCCATCCATTTTAAGGGCTAGTTGCTTCGGCAGGTGAGTTGTTACACACTCCTTAGCGGATTACGACTTCCATGTCCACCGTCCTGCTGTTTTAAGCAAGCAACGCCTTTCATGGTATCAGTATGAGTTGTTAATTTGGGCGCCTTAACATCACGTTTGGTTCATCCCACAGCGCCAGTTCTGCTTACCAAAAGTGGCCCACTGGGCACAATATATCATAACCTTAAACTTCATAATCAAGAAAGTTTAGGTTCTTACCCATTTAAAGTTTGAGAATAGGTTAAGGTCGTTTCGGCCCTAAGGCCTCTAATCATTCGCTTTACCAGATAAGATTATTTTAAATAATATTTAATTGCACCAGCTATCCTGAGGGAAACTTCGGAGGGAACCAGCTACTAGATGGTTCGATTGGTCTTTCGCCCCTATACCCAATTCTGACAATCGATTTGCACGTCAGAACTGCTTCGGTCCTCCATCAGGGTTTCCCCTGACTTCAACCTGATCAGGTATAGTTCACCATCTTTCGGGTCACAACATATATGCTCAAGGTACGCTCCAGTTAGAGGTATAATATAATAAAAATTCTTTCTTTAAAAAAAAAATCATATAAATATTATACATAACTATATAGAACGCCCCGGGATGGAATATATATTTTCTCCCACGAATGGTACTGAAAATATATAATTGATCCCATAATTATACAGTCAAGTTAATTACGCCTTTAGGTTTACAAATATTTTGTATGAAAAAGAAAATATTTCATTTCAATTTCGTTTTACCCAATGACTTGCACACATGTTAGACTCCTTGGTCCGTGTTTCAAGACGGGTCCCGAAGGTATCCTAAATCTATAGCATTGTTAATCATATAAACGCATATAATGAACATATATATAATATTATAATATAATTCATTATAAACATATAAAGATATGTTTGGCGTTATATTTATTTTAATCAATCTGTCAATAATTTATCCGTAATCGCATTTAAAATGAATTTTATATTTCAATATGACAAACATATTGTTACATACATCTATCAATATTAAATATAAACTGAATCATAAACGATACTTATGATAAATTTTTTTCATTATATTAACAGATTACAATGTCTTTATATGAAAAAATTGCACATTATTTTAATATAATTTATAATATTATATTATATTAATGATGAATTTTTCATATTAGATATTCAGGTTCATCGGGCTTAACCTCTAAGCAGTTTCACGTACTATTTAACTCTCTATTCAGAGTTCTTTTCAACTTTCCCTCACGGTACTTGTTTGCTATCGGTCTCATGGTTATATTTAGTTTTAGATGGAGTTTACCACCATATTTGCGCTGCACTATCAAGCAACACGACTCTTAAGAAATATTTTCTAGTAATCATTAACGTCACTACGGGCCTGGCACCCTCTATGGGTAAATGGCCTCATTTAAGAAGGACTTGGACTGTTAATTTATCATACTAGATTATAAATATTTCCATACACTGCATCTTATATTTGTTATAAAAACAAAATAACTTAGTGCTGAACTATTTTCTTTTCGCTCGCCGCTACTAAGAAAATCCTAGTTAGTTTCTTTTCCTTCCCTCATTAATATGCTTAAATTCAGGGAGTAATCTCATATGAGTTGAGGTTGTTTAAAAAAATTTTTCTTTTGTATATTATTATTATTATGTATGTATGTATGTATGTATACTACACCACATACATTAATATGTATGCATTAGTACATCATCATCATCATCATAACCAATAATATACTACTTTTACATATTTCTTAATACTTTTTTCGATATAATTTC
>CANNYS010000004.1:5000-10000 GCA_947538895.1 Neoitamus cyanurus
GACCGCATGGCTGCCCGATATGAAGAAAAATAAAAAAATTTCTTCGGGTACCTGAAAATTCTGTATCGTCGCTATACATTCTCGTACTCTGCGCATTCGGTATATTCAGAAATAAAAGAAATTTCTAAGGTGCGATGATTTTTATGTTCCGGTATGAAGAAAAATATAAAATGCCTCCGACCGCATGGCTGCCCGATATGAAAAAAAATAAAAAAAATTCCCCGGTTACCTGAAAATTGTGTTTCGCCGCTATACATTCTCGTAATCTGCGCATTCGGTATATTCAGGAATATAAAGAGATTTCATGATTGGCCGTTTTTTAATATTCTTATGAACAAGTATATATAATTACCATGTGCGGTGTTCATTTTATATTCCCGTTCATAAGGGGATTTTATGAAGCAAAATATAATCTGGGGACCGGGTACCTAAAAATTGTGTTTCGTCGCTATACATTCTCGTAATCTGCGCATTCGGTATATTCAGGAATATAAAGAGATTTCATGATTGGCCGTTTTTTTAATTTCTTATGAACAAGTATATAAAATTACCATGTGCGGTGTTCATTTTATATTCCCTTTCATAAGCGGATTTTATGAAGGAAAATATAATTTGGGGACCGGGTACCTAAAAATTATGTTTCGTCGCTATACATTCTCGTAATCTGCGCATTCGGTATATTCAGGAATATAAAGAGATTTCATGATTGGCCGTTTTTTTAATTTCTTATGAACAAGTATATAAAATTACCATGTGCGGTGTTCATTTTATATTCCCTTTCATAAGCGGATTTTATGAAGGAAAATATAATTTGGGGACCGGGTACCTAAAAATTATGTTTCGTCGCTATACATTCTCGTAATCTTGCGCATCCGGTATATTCAGGAATATAAAGAGATTTCATGATTGGGCGTTTTTTTAATTTCTTATGAACAAGTATATAAAATTACCATGTGCGGTGTTCATTTTATATTCCCGTTCATAAGGGGATTTTATGAAGCAAAATATAATCTGGGGACCGGGTACCTAAAAATTGTGTTTCGTCGCTATACATTCTCGTAATCTGCGCATTCGGTATATTCAGGAATATAAAGAGATTTCATGATTGGCCGTTTTTTAATATTCTTATGAACAAGTATATAAAATTACCATGTGCGGTGTTCATTTTATATTCCCGTTCATAAGGGGATTTTATGAAGCAAAATATAATCTGGGGACCGGTACCTAAAAATTGTGTTTCGTCGCTATACATTCTCGTAATCTGCGCATTCGGTATATTCAGGAATATAAAGAGATTTCATGATTGGCCGTTTTTTTAATTTCTTATGAACAAGTATATAAAATTACCATGTGCGGTGTTCATTTTATATTCCCTTTCATAAGCGGATTTTATGAAGGAAAATATAATTTGGGGACCGGGTACCTAAAAATTATGTTTCGTCGCTATACATTCTCGTAATCTGCGCATTCGGTATATTCAGGAATATAAAGAGATTTCATGATTGGCCGTTTTTTTAATTTCTTATGAACAAGTATATAAAATTACCATGTGCGGTGTTCATTTTATATTCCCTTTCATAAGCGGATTTTATGAAGGAAAATATAATTTGGGGACCGGGTACCTAAAAATTATGTTTCGTCGCTATACATTCTCGTAATCTGCGCATCCGGTATATTCAGGAATATAAAGAGATTTCATGATTGGGCGTTTTTTTAATTTCTTATGAACAAGTATATAAAATTACCATGTGCGGTGTTCATTTTATATTCCCGTTCATAAGGGGATTTTATGAAGCAAAATATAATCTGGGGACCGGGTACCTAAAAATTGTGTTTCGTCGCTATACATTCTCGTAATCTGCGCATTCGGTATATTCAGGAATATAAAGAGATTTCATGATTGGCCGTTTTTTAATATTCTTATGAACAAGTATATAAAATTACCATGTGCGGTGTTCATTTTATATTCCCTTTCATAAGCGGATTTTATGAAGGAAAATATAATTTGGGGACCGGGTACCTAAAAATTATGTTTCGTCGCTATACATTCTCGTAATCTGCGCATCCGGTATATTCAGGAATATAAAGAGATTTCATGATTGGCCGTTTTTTTAATTTCTTATGAACAAGTATATAAAATTACCATGTGCGGTGTTCATTTTATATTCCCTTTCATAAGCGGATTTTATGAAGGAAAATATAATTTGGGGACCGGGTACCTAAAAATTATGTTTCGTCGCTATACATTCTCGTAATCTGCGCATCCGGTATATTCAGGAATATAAAGAGATTTCATGATTGGGCGTTTTTTTAATTTCTTATGAACAAGTATATAAAATTACCATGTGCGGTGTTCATTTTATATTCCCGTTCATATGCGGATTTTATGAAGGAAAATATAATTTGGGGACCGGGTACCTAAAAATTATGTTTCGTCGCTATACATTCCCGTAATCTGCGCATCCGGTATATTCAGGAATATAAAGAGATTTCATGATTGGCCGTTTTTTTAATTTCTTATGAACAAGTATATAAAATTACCATGTGCGGTGTTCATTTTATATTCCCTTTCATAAGCGGATTTTATGAAGGAAAATATAATTTGGGGACCGGGTACCTAAAAATTATGTTTCGTCGCTATACATTCTCGTAATCTGCGCATCCGGTATATTCAGGAATATAAAGAGATTTCATGATTGGGCGTTTTTTTAATTTCTTATGAACAAGTATATAAAATTACCATGTGCGGTGTTCATTTTATATTCCCTTTCATAAGCGGATTTTATGAAGGAAAATATAATTTGGGGACCGGGTACCTAAAAATTATGTTTCGTCGCTATACATTCTCGTAATCTGCGCATCCGGTATATTCAGGAATATAAAGAGATTTCATGATTGGGCGTTTTTTTAATTTCTTATGAACAAGTATATAAAATTACCATGTGCGGTGTTCATTTTATATTCCCGTTCATAAGGGGATTTTATGAAGCAAAATATAATCTGGGGACCGGGTACCTAAAAATTGTGTTTCGTCGCTATACATTCTCGTAATCTGCGCATTCGGTATATTCAGGAATATAAAGAGATTTCATGATTGGCCGTTTTTTAATATTCTTATGAACAAGTATATAAAATTACCATGTGCGGTGTTCATTTTATATTCCCGTTCATAAGGGGATTTTATGAAGCAAAATATAATTTGGGGACCGGGTACCTAAAAATTGTGTTTCGTCGCTATACATTCTCGTAATCTGCGCATCCGGTATATTCAGGAATATAAAGAGATTTCATGATTGGGCGTTTTTTTAATTTCTTATGAACAAGTATATAAAATTACCATGTGCGGTGTTCATTTTATATTCCCGTTCATATGCGGATTTTATGAAGGAAAATATAATTTGGGGACCGGGTACCTAAAAATTATGTTTCGTCGCTATACATTCCCGTAATCTGCGCATCCGGTATATTCAGGAATATAAAGAGATTTCATGATTGGCCGTTTTTTTAATTTCTTATGAACAAGTATATAAAATTACCATGTGCGGTGTTCATTTTATATTCCCGTTCATAAGGGGATTTTATGAAGCAAAATATAATCTGGGGACCGGGTACCTAAAAATTGTGTTTCGTTGCTATACATTCTCGTAATCTGCGCATCCGGTATATTCAGGAATATAAAGAGATTTCATGATTGGCCGTTTTTTTAATTTCTTATGAACAAGTATATAAAATTACCATGTGCGGTGTTCATTTTATATTCCCGTTCATATGCGGATTTTATGAAGGAAAATATAATTTGGGGACCGGGTACCTAAAAATTATGTTTCGTCGCTATACATTCTCGTAATCTGCGCATCCGGTATATTCAGGAATATAAAGAGATTTCATGATTGGGCGTTTTTTTAATTTCTTATGAACAAGTATATAAAATTACCATGTGCGGTGTTCATTTTATATTCCCGTTCATATGCGGATTTTATGAAGGAAAATATAAACTGGGGACCGGGTTTATGAACAAGAATATAAAGTAGCTTTGTGGTGTCCATGTTATATTACCGTTCATAAAATCGGTTTATGAAGATGAATATAAAAATTGACTATTGTGTCTCAAATTTTATATGTTTCTTCATAAGTGGTTGTGGTCGACGGGGTATATTTTCCTTCATAAAAAATATTTTATGAAGGAAAATATAAAATCTTACTATGTAGGACCGAAATTTATAGGCTTTATTCATAAGGTTTTTTTTTATGAACGATAGTATAAGCTCAGCACACAAGGTGCAAAATTTTTATACTTTTGTTCATAGGCTTTTTGACGTCGAATTTCGATTTTCACCGGTTCACAGGCGTTTCGCCCAGAGCTTATATAGGGAGTATGGTGAGCTTGCATCCGAGGGGCGAGCGTCCGTTATGAAGGAAAACATACGGAGACTCCTAGATATGGTTTTTGCTTAAAAAAACCATATCGGCTTGTATAGTAATATAATTTTATATTACTATATGAGTTTATGACCGAGCTGGGTAAGCATGGTCATACCAGTATTATGTTAATACTGGTATTTAAAAAGTTTTATGAAGGCGAATATAAGCGTGGTGCATGGTGGTGCATATGTGAGTTCTTGGTATATTCTTGTTCATACAAGGCAAGCATATGAAAATGGTATTTACGTGTTAAATCCATATTTTGTTCATATAGGAATATAATTTTATTATACTATATGAATGTACATTCGAGCTGGGTTAGAATGATGAGAAAGTTATATCGTTAATAATGATATTTCGAAATTTTTATGAAGGCGAATATAAATGTGGTGCATGGTTTGCTTGCCTTGTTGGTATGAAGGTTGAATATAAAAGTGGTGCATATATGAGTATTTGGTATATTCTCCTTCATACCAGGCAAGCATATGAAAATGGTATTTACGTGTTAAATCCATATTTTGTTCATATAGGAATATAATTTTATTATACTATATGAATATACATTCGAGCTGGGTTAG
>CANNYS010000004.1:15000-19113 GCA_947538895.1 Neoitamus cyanurus
AAAGGGATGGTTAAAAAACCATACCCAATAATAATATAAGTCCTTCAGACTTATTATAATAAAGGCTTACTTGTTCGCTAAAGATAAAACAATGAAAGTTGTTTTGTTCGGAGAACGAGTAAGTCAAGGTATATGGATAAGATTACCATATACCAAATAATGTTTGGCGGTTGGCTTACACTTGTTCAATGACGAAATTAAATTTTCGAAGTTCAAGTAAGGCAGAATAATAAAATAAGAATGTATATACACACTTATGTGTGGTATACATATCTTTATATAATTTTTATAAACTAAAAGAAACAAAAAAGTCTGCGGACTATTAAGATATGGTGGAGATTAACATACCAAGAAAAAGGGATGGTTAAAAAATCATACCCAATAATAATATAAGTCCTTCAGACTTATTATAATAAAGGCTTACTTGTTCGCTAAAGATAAAACAATGAAAGTTGTTTTGTTCGGAGAACGAGTAAGTCAAGGGATATGGATAAGATTACCATATACCCAATAATGCTGCGCTTATTACTTACTTGTACGATGATGACAATAAATTAACGGAGTTCAAGTAAGGCGCAGTATTATAAGGCATTACAATATATAATATTGTAATGTCGTTGTGAGGTGCACACAACAAAAAAAAGTATATTGGGATAGTGGATATTATTTAAACCCAACAACACCACATATCCCAATAATACAAAAAAGTCTGCGGACTATGAATGAAAAGAACTTGAATATACGGGGTCGGGTCCTAAAAAACACCATTAATGTTGTTAGTTGTTCGAAGATCGTTAGGACGGTAGACATATCAGATATGTGTCATATTATGATAAGATGTCGCTAACCGCTAAGTAAACAGCCTAGCCTAGTCAACTAACCCGTAATGGGGTGGTGATGTGATATGAGTTATATGAGCATACATCTTCTCCTGTACTTTTTGCAATGAAAAAACGAATTGACAGAAGCGCAGATGTGTTGTGATATGACATGTGTTGCATACATCTCCTGTATATTCAAAATTCTTTTGTACAATGAAGAAATGAAGAAATCTTTATATAACTTTTATAAACTAAAAGAAACAAAAAAGTCTGCGGACTATTAAGATATGGTGGCTTTTGATTTGATTAACACACCAAGAAAAAGGGATGGTTAAAAAACCATACCCAATAATAATATAAGTCCTTCAGACTTATTATAATAATAAAGGCTTACTTGTTCGCTAAAGATAAAACAATGAAAGTTGTTTTGTTCGGAGAACGAGTAAGTCAAGGGATATGGATTAAGCAACCATATACCCAATAATGCTGCGCTTATTACTTACTTGTACGATGATGACAATAAATTAACGGAGTTCAAGTAAGGCGCAGTATTATAAGGCATTATAATATATAATATTGTAATGTCGTTGTGAGGGGCGCACAACAAAAAAAAGTATTTTGGGATAGTGGATATTATTTAAACCCAAATCACATATCCCAATAATACAAAAGTCTGCGGACTATGAATGAAAATTATCCTTAAATTACCAAATAAATGAAATATGTACAACAATGATATGAATTGTTCCAACACTGCTGTTACTTCTTCCACAATGTGTATGAAGAACTTGAATATACGGGGTCGGGTCCTAAAAAACACCATTAATGTTGTTAGTTGTTCGAAGATCGTTAGGACGGTAGACATATCAGATATGTGTCATATTATGATAAGATGTCGTTAACCGCTAAGTAAACAGCCTAGCCTAGTCAACTAACCCGTAATGGGGTGGTGATGTGATATGAGTTATATGAGCATACATCTTCTCCTGTACTTTTTGCAATGAAAAAACGAATTGACAGAAGCGCAGATGTGTTGTGATATGACATGTATTGCATACATCTCCTGTATATTCAAAATTCTTTTGTACAATGAAGAAACGCATTATGTGTTTTGGACAATATTAATGATAAATTGTTGTGACATAAAAATTGGTATATTTTAAGGTAATAATTATGTGTACAAATGTACAATAATACAAAAGTCTACGGACTATAAATGAGAATTATCCTTTTTTCTCTATCAGGGTATGATGTGTTGGGAATTTTATATCTGGTAACGAACACAAAACTCCCACACGCATCGATGATCTCTAAATTAAAATTACCTTAAATTACCACCTAACTGGTATATATATAAATGAAATATGTACAACAGTGATATGAATTGTTCCAACACTGCTGTTACTTCTTCCACAATGTGTATGAAGAACTTGAATATACGGGGTCGGGTCCTAAAAAACACCATTAATGTTGTTAGTTGTTCGAAGATCGTTAGGACGGTAGACATATCAGATATGTGTCATATTATGATAAGATGTCGCTAACCGCTAAGTAAACAGCCTAGCCTAGTCAACTAACCCGTAATGGGGTGGTGATGTGATATGAGTTATATGAGCATACATCTTCTCCTGTACTTTTTGCAATGAAAAAACGAATTGACAGAAGCGCAGATGTGTTGTGATATGACATGTATTGCATACATCTCCTGTATATTCAAAATTCTTTTGTACAATGAAGAAACGCATTATGTGTTTTGGACAATATTAATGGATAAATTGTTGTGACATAAAAATTGGTATATTTTAAGGTAATAATTATATGTTGGCTCCATATAATAAAAATGAGAAATTGGATTTTTTTCAAAAAGAAAAAAAATTATTTATATACTTGTTATATATGTGTATATACAAAAGGAATTTAGTAAATTGACTGATCTAATATTATGAGTTTATATATGAATCTTCTTCTCTTACTTTCTCAATATACTTATTCTCATATTTCCAAAATATTCGTTTGTTCCTATCTATATAAAAGTTCTAGCATTCCTGAATAGTACGAAAGGAAAGGCAGGATGTTGGGCTTTATAATTAATTTTGGAAGAGAATAAGTGAAAAGGACCTATTTGTTGGTTGTTGCGGTTGATGTTGATGATGATGATGATGATGTTGTCGATGTTGCTGTGGCGGAATGTTGACAGAAAAAGAAATTAAAGAAAAATTATGTCGTAACATAAGCAGAACTATAAAGAAATTATTTTACAATAAATAATAAGAATAATACAATTTATTAAATTAATTGTTCCAACATTCCTGTATTCAAATATCTTCCACAATGTGTATGAAGAACTTGAATATACGGGGTCGGGTCCTAAAAAACACCATTAATGTTGTTAGTTGTTCGAAGATCGTTAGGACGGTAGACATATCAGATATGTGTCATATTATGATAAGATGTCGTTAACCGCTAAGTAAACAGCCTAGCCTAGTCAACTAACCCGTAATGGGGTGGTGATGTGATATGAGTTATATGAGCATACATCTTCTCCTGTACTTTTTGCAATGAAAAAACGGATTGACAGAAGCGCAGATGTGTTGTGATATGACATGTGTTGCATACATCTCCTGTATATTCAAAATTCTTATGTACAATGAAGACACGAATTCACAGGGGCGTGTTGTGGACATTAATAAGTATTATTCAAAAGAAAATGTAATAATATTACATTAAGACTTGTTTTGAGAAAACAAGAAGAGCGGTGGTGGTGGTGATGATGATGATGTGAGGATGGTGAAGGCAAAAGTGATTTGAGATATTGGGGTGGTAACAAGAGAGAAGTAGAATGAAGAAGAAAGAGAAGAAAGAGAAGGAAGGAGAAGTAGAAGGAAGTAGATGAAGAAGAAGAAAGTAGTGGTGGAGTAAGAAAGGTGGAGGTGAGGAGGAAGTATGTAAGAAAGAAGAAAAATAAACTCAAATGTTATAATTCAAGTCTATATTTACAATATAAAAATTCCTTATACACACATATATAATATGTAATAAATAATTGCTTTGTAATATATACAAAAAAATATATATTTAATATATATGAAGAATGTTTGACTATGTTGTACTTTACATGTATATATATGTTGAAAGCAAAAAATATTTTATTCTATTTTGAAAGCCAAAAAGGAAGCGCGCGCATATGTTGTGTGTTTGTCCTTCCTACTCTTTATATTATATTAAGCTATTATAATGAAAGAGGATATTGGAAAATATTCTATTTTGAATGCTAAAAAAGAAGCGCGCATGT
>CANNYS010000005.1:0-23032 GCA_947538895.1 Neoitamus cyanurus
CACCGGGATCAGCTACACCCAGCAGCCACACCTTCCTCCTACATCAGCCTAGCTCCAGCTTCGAGGCCCAAGTCTGCGCCATTTGGAGTGCAGTTGAACTCTGCAAAGGGCTCTCTGGAAGGACCATTATCTTTACTGATTGTATGGCAGCTATCCAAGCACTAAATAATCCCTCACCAGCTGAGCCACTAATTGCGCTCATAAGACGGACCATCATTCAGGCCAAAGGAGACTTAGCGGTAGCCATATGGGTATTATAGGCAATGAAATAGCTGACACGGCGGCCAAAAAGGCCCTACTGACTCCCCCAGACCACCCTCCTATGATACCACCTCTGATTAGTTTCCTCACCCGATGCAGTGTCGGGAACATCAAGGGAGCCCTACAAGACCGCTGGAAGAACTCGTCTCTGTTCCTGGCGGAGCACTGGCCAACTACATACCCACCATCATATGACAGAACCATGGCCACTAGGGCGGAAATCGCAATGGCCAAATTAGCCGTAAGAAACTGGCTAGACTGGCGGAAACCCCACTATCAGACACTCCAAACGCTGATTCACGCCCGGCGCACCCCCAGACACACCTCGGCCCTGAAAAACGGCGACCTCCCTGATCTCTGGACTAGGCTTTCCACCACCCGCCGGTCCAGGATAAGATGCCACGTCTGCTCACTCTCGCCACGGGAAATAGAAAAAACTTACCGCCAGCGCAACACCAAAGATCTCCCGACACTCGGACTGGATCAAGATCTACACCGACGCGACGGTTCGAGAAGGGGCAACAAGGTATCGGGTGCCAGCATCATATACACACCGGGATCAGCTACACCCAGCAGCCACACCTTCCTCCTACATCAGCCTAGCTCCAGCTTCGAGGCCCAAGTCTGCGCCATTTGGAGTGCAGTTGAACTCTGCAAAGGGCTCTCTGGAAGGACCATTATCTTTACTGATTGTATGGCAGCTATCCAAGCACTAAATAATCCCTCACCAGCTGAGCCACTAATTGCGCTCATAAGACGGACCATCATTCAGGCCAAAGGAGACTTAGCGGTAGCCATATGGGTATTATAGGCAATGAAATAGCTGACACGGCGGCCAAAAAGGCCCTACTGACTCCCCCAGACCACCCTCCTATGATACCACCTCTGATTAGTTTCCTCACCCGATGCAGTGTCGGGAACATCAAGGGAGCCCTACAAGACCGCTGGAAGAACTCGTCTCTGTTCCTGGCGGAGCACTGGCCAACTACATACCCACCATCATATGACAGAACCATGGCCACTAGGGCGGAAATCGCAATGGCCAAATTAGCCGTAAGAAACTGGCTAGACTGGCGGAAACCCCACTATCAGACACTCCAAACGCTGATTCACGCCCGGCGCACCCCCAGACACACCTCGGCCCTGAAAAACGGCGACCTCCCTGATCTCTGGACTAGGCTTTCCACCACCCGCCGGTCCAGGATAAGATGCCACGTCTGCTCACTCTCGCCACGGGAAATAGAAAAAACTTACCGCCAGCGCAACACCAAAGATCTCCCGACACTCGGACTGGATCAAGATCTACACCGACGCGACGGTTCGAGAAGGGGCAACAAGGTATCGGGTGCCAGCATCATATACACACCGGGATCAGCTACACCCAGCAGCCACACCTTCCTCCTACATCAGCCTAGCTCCAGCTTCGAGGCCCAAGTCTGCGCCATTTGGAGTGCAGTTGAACTCTGCAAAGGGCTCTCTGGAAGGACCATTATCTTTACTGATTGTATGGCAGCTATCCAAGCACTAAATAATCCCTCACCAGCTGAGCCACTAATTGCGCTCATAAGACGGACCATCATTCAGGCCAAAGGAGACTTAGCGGTAGCCATATGGGTATTATAGGCAATGAAATAGCTGACACGGCGGCCAAAAAGGCCCTACTGACTCCCCCAGACCACCCTCCTATGATACCACCTCTGATTAGTTTCCTCACCCGATGCAGTGTCGGGAACATCAAGGGAGCCCTACAAGACCGCTGGAAGAACTCGTCTCTGTTCCTGGCGGAGCACTGGCCAACTACATACCCACCATCATATGACAGAACCATGGCCACTAGGGCGGAAATCGCAATGGCCAAATTAGCCGTAAGAAACTGGCTAGACTGGCGGAAACCCCACTATCAGACACTCCAAACGCTGATTCACGCCCGGCGCACCCCCAGACACACCTCGGCCCTGAAAAACGGCGACCTCCCTGATCTCTGGACTAGGCTTTCCACCACCCGCCGGTCCAGGATAAGATGCCACGTCTGCTCACTCTCGCCACGGGAAATAGAAAAAACTTACCGCCAGCGCAACACCAAAGATCTCCCGACACTCGGACTGGATCAAGATCTACACCGACGCGACGGTTCGAGAAGGGGCAACAAGGTATCGGGTGCCAGCATCATATACACACCGGGATCAGCTACACCCAGCAGCCACACCTTCCTCCTACATCAGCCTAGCTCCAGCTTCGAGGCCCAAGTCTGCGCCATTTGGAGTGCAGTTGAACTCTGCAAAGGGCTCTCTGGAAGGACCATTATCTTTACTGATTGTATGGCAGCTATCCAAGCACTAAATAATCCCTCACCAGCTGAGCCACTAATTGCGCTCATAAGACGGACCATCATTCAGGCCAAAGGAGACTTAGCGGTAGCCATATGGGTATTATAGGCAATGAAATAGCTGACACGGCGGCCAAAAAGGCCCTACTGACTCCCCCAGACCACCCTCCTATGATACCACCTCTGATTAGTTTCCTCACCCGATGCAGTGTCGGGAACATCAAGGGAGCCCTACAAGACCGCTGGAAGAACTCGTCTCTGTTCCTGGCGGAGCACTGGCCAACTACATACCCACCATCATATGACAGAACCATGGCCACTAGGGCGGAAATCGCAATGGCCAAATTAGCCGTAAGAAACTGGCTAGACTGGCGGAAACCCCACTATCAGACACTCCAAACGCTGATTCACGCCCGGCGCACCCCCAGACACACCTCGGCCCTGAAAAACGGCGACCTCCCTGATCTCTGGACTAGGCTTTCCACCACCCGCCGGTCCAGGATAAGATGCCACGTCTGCTCACTCTCGCCACGGGAAATAGAAAAAACTTACCGCCAGCGCAACACCAAAGATCTCCCGACACTCGGACTGGATCAAGATCTACACCGACGCGACGGTTCGAGAAGGGGCAACAAGGTATCGGGTGCCAGCATCATATACACACCGGGATCAGCTACACCCAGCAGCCACACCTTCCTCCTACATCAGCCTAGCTCCAGCTTCGAGGCCCAAGTCTGCGCCATTTGGAGTGCAGTTGAACTCTGCAAAGGGCTCTCTGGAAGGACCATTATCTTTACTGATTGTATGGCAGCTATCCAAGCACTAAATAATCCCTCACCAGCTGAGCCACTAATTGCGCTCATAAGACGGACCATCATTCAGGCCAAAGGAGACTTAGCGGTAGCCATATGGGTATTATAGGCAATGAAATAGCTGACACGGCGGCCAAAAAGGCCCTACTGACTCCCCCAGACCACCCTCCTATGATACCACCTCTGATTAGTTTCCTCACCCGATGCAGTGTCGGGAACATCAAGGGAGCCCTACAAGACCGCTGGAAGAACTCGTCTCTGTTCCTGGCGGAGCACTGGCCAACTACATACCCACCATCATATGACAGAACCATGGCCACTAGGGCGGAAATCGCAATGGCCAAATTAGCCGTAAGAAACTGGCTAGACTGGCGGAAACCCCACTATCAGACACTCCAAACGCTGATTCACGCCCGGCGCACCCCCAGACACACCTCGGCCCTGAAAAACGGCGACCTCCCTGATCTCTGGACTAGGCTTTCCACCACCCGCCGGTCCAGGATAAGATGCCACGTCTGCTCACTCTCGCCACGGGAAATAGAAAAAACTTACCGCCAGCGCAACACCAAAGATCTCCCGACACTCGGACTGGATCAAGATCTACACCGACGCGACGGTTCGAGAAGGGGCAACAAGGTATCGGGTGCCAGCATCATATACACACCGGGATCAGCTACACCCAGCAGCCACACCTTCCTCCTACATCAGCCTAGCTCCAGCTTCGAGGCCCAAGTCTGCGCCATTTGGAGTGCAGTTGAACTCTGCAAAGGGCTCTCTGGAAGGACCATTATCTTTACTGATTGTATGGCAGCTATCCAAGCACTAAATAATCCCTCACCAGCTGAGCCACTAATTGCGCTCATAAGACGGACCATCATTCAGGCCAAAGGAGACTTAGCGGTAGCCATATGGGTATTATAGGCAATGAAATAGCTGACACGGCGGCCAAAAAGGCCCTACTGACTCCCCCAGACCACCCTCCTATGATACCACCTCTGATTAGTTTCCTCACCCGATGCAGTGTCGGGAACATCAAGGGAGCCCTACAAGACCGCTGGAAGAACTCGTCTCTGTTCCTGGCGGAGCACTGGCCAACTACATACCCACCATCATATGACAGAACCATGGCCACTAGGGCGGAAATCGCAATGGCCAAATTAGCCGTAAGAAACTGGCTAGACTGGCGGAAACCCCACTATCAGACACTCCAAACGCTGATTCACGCCCGGCGCACCCCCAGACACACCTCGGCCCTGAAAAACGGCGACCTCCCTGATCTCTGGACTAGGCTTTCCACCACCCGCCGGTCCAGGATAAGATGCCACGTCTGCTCACTCTCGCCACGGGAAATAGAAAAAACTTACCGCCAGCGCAACACCAAAGATCTCCCGACACTCGGACTGGATCAAGATCTACACCGACGCGACGGTTCGAGAAGGGGCAACAAGGTATCGGGTGCCAGCATCATATACACACCGGGATCAGCTACACCCAGCAGCCACACCTTCCTCCTACATCAGCCTAGCTCCAGCTTCGAGGCCCAAGTCTGCGCCATTTGGAGTGCAGTTGAACTCTGCAAAGGGCTCTCTGGAAGGACCATTATCTTTACTGATTGTATGGCAGCTATCCAAGCACTAAATAATCCCTCACCAGCTGAGCCACTAATTGCGCTCATAAGACGGACCATCATTCAGGCCAAAGGAGACTTAGCGGTAGCCATATGGGTATTATAGGCAATGAAATAGCTGACACGGCGGCCAAAAAGGCCCTACTGACTCCCCCAGACCACCCTCCTATGATACCACCTCTGATTAGTTTCCTCACCCGATGCAGTGTCGGGAACATCAAGGGAGCCCTACAAGACCGCTGGAAGAACTCGTCTCTGTTCCTGGCGGAGCACTGGCCAACTACATACCCACCATCATATGACAGAACCATGGCCACTAGGGCGGAAATCGCAATGGCCAAATTAGCCGTAAGAAACTGGCTAGACTGGCGGAAACCCCACTATCAGACACTCCAAACGCTGATTCACGCCCGGCGCACCCCCAGACACACCTCGGCCCTGAAAAACGGCGACCTCCCTGATCTCTGGACTAGGCTTTCCACCACCCGCCGGTCCAGGATAAGATGCCACGTCTGCTCACTCTCGCCACGGGAAATAGAAAAAACTTACCGCCAGCGCAACACCAAAGATCTCCCGACACTCGGACTGGATCAAGATCTACACCGACGCGACGGTTCGAGAAGGGGCAACAAGGTATCGGGTGCCAGCATCATATACACACCGGGATCAGCTACACCCAGCAGCCACACCTTCCTCCTACATCAGCCTAGCTCCAGCTTCGAGGCCCAAGTCTGCGCCATTTGGAGTGCAGTTGAACTCTGCAAAGGGCTCTCTGGAAGGACCATTATCTTTACTGATTGTATGGCAGCTATCCAAGCACTAAATAATCCCTCACCAGCTGAGCCACTAATTGCGCTCATAAGACGGACCATCATTCAGGCCAAAGGAGACTTAGCGGTAGCCATATGGGTATTATAGGCAATGAAATAGCTGACACGGCGGCCAAAAAGGCCCTACTGACTCCCCCAGACCACCCTCCTATGATACCACCTCTGATTAGTTTCCTCACCCGATGCAGTGTCGGGAACATCAAGGGAGCCCTACAAGACCGCTGGAAGAACTCGTCTCTGTTCCTGGCGGAGCACTGGCCAACTACATACCCACCATCATATGACAGAACCATGGCCACTAGGGCGGAAATCGCAATGGCCAAATTAGCCGTAAGAAACTGGCTAGACTGGCGGAAACCCCACTATCAGACACTCCAAACGCTGATTCACGCCCGGCGCACCCCCAGACACACCTCGGCCCTGAAAAA
This sequence comes from Neoitamus cyanurus, assembly GCA_947538895.1. NCBI lineage: Eukaryota > Metazoa > Arthropoda > Insecta > Diptera > Asilidae > Neoitamus > Neoitamus cyanurus. Next base: position 6,285 of record CANNYS010000005.1, read on the forward strand.
CGGCGACCTCCCTGATCTCTGGACTAGGCTTTCCACCACCCGCCGGTCCAGGATAAGATGCCACGTCTGCTCACTCTCGCCACGGGAAATAGAAAAAACTTACCGCCAGCGCAACACCAAAGATCTCCCGACACTCGGACTGGATCAAGATCTACACCGACGCGACGGTTCGAGAAGGGGCAACAAGGTATCGGGTGCCAGCATCATATACACACCGGGATCAGCTACACCCAGCAGCCACACCTTCCTCCTACATCAGCCTAGCTCCAGCTTCGAGGCCCAAGTCTGCGCCATTTGGAGTGCAGTTGAACTCTGCAAAGGGCTCTCTGGAAGGACCATTATCTTTACTGATTGTATGGCAGCTATCCAAGCACTAAATAATCCCTCACCAGCTGAGCCACTAATTGCGCTCATAAGACGGACCATCATTCAGGCCAAAGGAGACTTAGCGGTAGCCATATGGGTATTATAGGCAATGAAATAGCTGACACGGCGGCCAAAAAGGCCCTACTGACTCCCCCAGACCACCCTCCTATGATACCACCTCTGATTAGTTTCCTCACCCGATGCAGTGTCGGGAACATCAAGGGAGCCCTACAAGACCGCTGGAAGAACTCGTCTCTGTTCCTGGCGGAGCACTGGCCAACTACATACCCACCATCATATGACAGAACCATGGCCACTAGGGCGGAAATCGCAATGGCCAAATTAGCCGTAAGAAACTGGCTAGACTGGCGGAAACCCCACTATCAGACACTCCAAACGCTGATTCACGCCCGGCGCACCCCCAGACACACCTCGGCCCTGAAAAACGGCGACCTCCCTGATCTCTGGACTAGGCTTTCCACCACCCGCCGGTCCAGGATAAGATGCCACGTCTGCTCACTCTCGCCACGGGAAATAGAAAAAACTTACCGCCAGCGCAACACCAAAGATCTCCCGACACTCGGACTGGATCAAGATCTACACCGACGCGACGGTTCGAGAAGGGGCAACAAGGTATCGGGTGCCAGCATCATATACACACCGGGATCAGCTACACCCAGCAGCCACACCTTCCTCCTACATCAGCCTAGCTCCAGCTTCGAGGCCCAAGTCTGCGCCATTTGGAGTGCAGTTGAACTCTGCAAAGGGCTCTCTGGAAGGACCATTATCTTTACTGATTGTATGGCAGCTATCCAAGCACTAAATAATCCCTCACCAGCTGAGCCACTAATTGCGCTCATAAGACGGACCATCATTCAGGCCAAAGGAGACTTAGCGGTAGCCATATGGGTATTATAGGCAATGAAATAGCTGACACGGCGGCCAAAAAGGCCCTACTGACTCCCCCAGACCACCCTCCTATGATACCACCTCTGATTAGTTTCCTCACCCGATGCAGTGTCGGGAACATCAAGGGAGCCCTACAAGACCGCTGGAAGAACTCGTCTCTGTTCCTGGCGGAGCACTGGCCAACTACATACCCACCATCATATGACAGAACCATGGCCACTAGGGCGGAAATCGCAATGGCCAAATTAGCCGTAAGAAACTGGCTAGACTGGCGGAAACCCCACTATCAGACACTCCAAACGCTGATTCACGCCCGGCGCACCCCCAGACACACCTCGGCCCTGAAAAACGGCGACCTCCCTGATCTCTGGACTAGGCTTTCCACCACCCGCCGGTCCAGGATAAGATGCCACGTCTGCTCACTCTCGCCACGGGAAATAGAAAAAACTTACCGCCAGCGCAACACCAAAGATCTCCCGACACTCGGACTGGATCAAGATCTACACCGACGCGACGGTTCGAGAAGGGGCAACAAGGTATCGGGTGCCAGCATCATATACACACCGGGATCAGCTACACCCAGCAGCCACACCTTCCTCCTACATCAGCCTAGCTCCAGCTTCGAGGCCCAAGTCTGCGCCATTTGGAGTGCAGTTGAACTCTGCAAAGGGCTCTCTGGAAGGACCATTATCTTTACTGATTGTATGGCAGCTATCCAAGCACTAAATAATCCCTCACCAGCTGAGCCACTAATTGCGCTCATAAGACGGACCATCATTCAGGCCAAAGGAGACTTAGCGGTAGCCATATGGGTATTATAGGCAATGAAATAGCTGACACGGCGGCCAAAAAGGCCCTACTGACTCCCCCAGACCACCCTCCTATGATACCACCTCTGATTAGTTTCCTCACCCGATGCAGTGTCGGGAACATCAAGGGAGCCCTACAAGACCGCTGGAAGAACTCGTCTCTGTTCCTGGCGGAGCACTGGCCAACTACATACCCACCATCATATGACAGAACCATGGCCACTAGGGCGGAAATCGCAATGGCCAAATTAGCCGTAAGAAACTGGCTAGACTGGCGGAAACCCCACTATCAGACACTCCAAACGCTGATTCACGCCCGGCGCACCCCCAGACACACCTCGGCCCTGAAAAACGGCGACCTCCCTGATCTCTGGACTAGGCTTTCCACCACCCGCCGGTCCAGGATAAGATGCCACGTCTGCTCACTCTCGCCACGGGAAATAGAAAAAACTTACCGCCAGCGCAACACCAAAGATCTCCCGACACTCGGACTGGATCAAGATCTACACCGACGCGACGGTTCGAGAAGGGGCAACAAGGTATCGGGTGCCAGCATCATATACACACCGGGATCAGCTACACCCAGCAGCCACACCTTCCTCCTACATCAGCCTAGCTCCAGCTTCGAGGCCCAAGTCTGCGCCATTTGGAGTGCAGTTGAACTCTGCAAAGGGCTCTCTGGAAGGACCATTATCTTTACTGATTGTATGGCAGCTATCCAAGCACTAAATAATCCCTCACCAGCTGAGCCACTAATTGCGCTCATAAGACGGACCATCATTCAGGCCAAAGGAGACTTAGCGGTAGCCATATGGGTATTATAGGCAATGAAATAGCTGACACGGCGGCCAAAAAGGCCCTACTGACTCCCCCAGACCACCCTCCTATGATACCACCTCTGATTAGTTTCCTCACCCGATGCAGTGTCGGGAACATCAAGGGAGCCCTACAAGACCGCTGGAAGAACTCGTCTCTGTTCCTGGCGGAGCACTGGCCAACTACATACCCACCATCATATGACAGAACCATGGCCACTAGGGCGGAAATCGCAATGGCCAAATTAGCCGTAAGAAACTGGCTAGACTGGCGGAAACCCCACTATCAGACACTCCAAACGCTGATTCACGCCCGGCGCACCCCCAGACACACCTCGGCCCTGAAAAACGGCGACCTCCCTGATCTCTGGACTAGGCTTTCCACCACCCGCCGGTCCAGGATAAGATGCCACGTCTGCTCACTCTCGCCACGGGAAATAGAAAAAACTTACCGCCAGCGCAACACCAAAGATCTCCCGACACTCGGACTGGATCAAGATCTACACCGACGCGACGGTTCGAGAAGGGGCAACAAGGTATCGGGTGCCAGCATCATATACACACCGGGATCAGCTACACCCAGCAGCCACACCTTCCTCCTACATCAGCCTAGCTCCAGCTTCGAGGCCCAAGTCTGCGCCATTTGGAGTGCAGTTGAACTCTGCAAAGGGCTCTCTGGAAGGACCATTATCTTTACTGATTGTATGGCAGCTATCCAAGCACTAAATAATCCCTCACCAGCTGAGCCACTAATTGCGCTCATAAGACGGACCATCATTCAGGCCAAAGGAGACTTAGCGGTAGCCATATGGGTATTATAGGCAATGAAATAGCTGACACGGCGGCCAAAAAGGCCCTACTGACTCCCCCAGACCACCCTCCTATGATACCACCTCTGATTAGTTTCCTCACCCGATGCAGTGTCGGGAACATCAAGGGAGCCCTACAAGACCGCTGGAAGAACTCGTCTCTGTTCCTGGCGGAGCACTGGCCAACTACATACCCACCATCATATGACAGAACCATGGCCACTAGGGCGGAAATCGCAATGGCCAAATTAGCCGTAAGAAACTGGCTAGACTGGCGGAAACCCCACTATCAGACACTCCAAACGCTGATTCACGCCCGGCGCACCCCCAGACACACCTCGGCCCTGAAAAACGGCGACCTCCCTGATCTCTGGACTAGGCTTTCCACCACCCGCCGGTCCAGGATAAGATGCCACGTCTGCTCACTCTCGCCACGGGAAATAGAAAAAACTTACCGCCAGCGCAACACCAAAGATCTCCCGACACTCGGACTGGATCAAGATCTACACCGACGCGACGGTTCGAGAAGGGGCAACAAGGTATCGGGTGCCAGCATCATATACACACCGGGATCAGCTACACCCAGCAGCCACACCTTCCTCCTACATCAGCCTAGCTCCAGCTTCGAGGCCCAAGTCTGCGCCATTTGGAGTGCAGTTGAACTCTGCAAAGGGCTCTCTGGAAGGACCATTATCTTTACTGATTGTATGGCAGCTATCCAAGCACTAAATAATCCCTCACCAGCTGAGCCACTAATTGCGCTCATAAGACGGACCATCATTCAGGCCAAAGGAGACTTAGCGGTAGCCATATGGGTATTATAGGCAATGAAATAGCTGACACGGCGGCCAAAAAGGCCCTACTGACTCCCCCAGACCACCCTCCTATGATACCACCTCTGATTAGTTTCCTCACCCGATGCAGTGTCGGGAACATCAAGGGAGCCCTACAAGACCGCTGGAAGAACTCGTCTCTGTTCCTGGCGGAGCACTGGCCAACTACATACCCACCATCATATGACAGAACCATGGCCACTAGGGCGGAAATCGCAATGGCCAAATTAGCCGTAAGAAACTGGCTAGACTGGCGGAAACCCCACTATCAGACACTCCAAACGCTGATTCACGCCCGGCGCACCCCCAGACACACCTCGGCCCTGAAAAACGGCGACCTCCCTGATCTCTGGACTAGGCTTTCCACCACCCGCCGGTCCAGGATAAGATGCCACGTCTGCTCACTCTCGCCACGGGAAATAGAAAAAACTTACCGCCAGCGCAACACCAAAGATCTCCCGACACTCGGACTGGATCAAGATCTACACCGACGCGACGGTTCGAGAAGGGGCAACAAGGTATCGGGTGCCAGCATCATATACACACCGGGATCAGCTACACCCAGCAGCCACACCTTCCTCCTACATCAGCCTAGCTCCAGCTTCGAGGCCCAAGTCTGCGCCATTTGGAGTGCAGTTGAACTCTGCAAAGGGCTCTCTGGAAGGACCATTATCTTTACTGATTGTATGGCAGCTATCCAAGCACTAAATAATCCCTCACCAGCTGAGCCACTAATTGCGCTCATAAGACGGACCATCATTCAGGCCAAAGGAGACTTAGCGGTAGCCATATGGGTATTATAGGCAATGAAATAGCTGACACGGCGGCCAAAAAGGCCCTACTGACTCCCCCAGACCACCCTCCTATGATACCACCTCTGATTAGTTTCCTCACCCGATGCAGTGTCGGGAACATCAAGGGAGCCCTACAAGACCGCTGGAAGAACTCGTCTCTGTTCCTGGCGGAGCACTGGCCAACTACATACCCACCATCATATGACAGAACCATGGCCACTAGGGCGGAAATCGCAATGGCCAAATTAGCCGTAAGAAACTGGCTAGACTGGCGGAAACCCCACTATCAGACACTCCAAACGCTGATTCACGCCCGGCGCACCCCCAGACACACCTCGGCCCTGAAAAACGGCGACCTCCCTGATCTCTGGACTAGGCTTTCCACCACCCGCCGGTCCAGGATAAGATGCCACGTCTGCTCACTCTCGCCACGGGAAATAGAAAAAACTTACCGCCAGCGCAACACCAAAGATCTCCCGACACTCGGACTGGATCAAGATCTACACCGACGCGACGGTTCGAGAAGGGGCAACAAGGTATCGGGTGCCAGCATCATATACACACCGGGATCAGCTACACCCAGCAGCCACACCTTCCTCCTACATCAGCCTAGCTCCAGCTTCGAGGCCCAAGTCTGCGCCATTTGGAGTGCAGTTGAACTCTGCAAAGGGCTCTCTGGAAGGACCATTATCTTTACTGATTGTATGGCAGCTATCCAAGCACTAAATAATCCCTCACCAGCTGAGCCACTAATTGCGCTCATAAGACGGACCATCATTCAGGCCAAAGGAGACTTAGCGGTAGCCATATGGGTATTATAGGCAATGAAATAGCTGACACGGCGGCCAAAAAGGCCCTACTGACTCCCCCAGACCACCCTCCTATGATACCACCTCTGATTAGTTTCCTCACCCGATGCAGTGTCGGGAACATCAAGGGAGCCCTACAAGACCGCTGGAAGAACTCGTCTCTGTTCCTGGCGGAGCACTGGCCAACTACATACCCACCATCATATGACAGAACCATGGCCACTAGGGCGGAAATCGCAATGGCCAAATTAGCCGTAAGAAACTGGCTAGACTGGCGGAAACCCCACTATCAGACACTCCAAACGCTGATTCACGCCCGGCGCACCCCCAGACACACCTCGGCCCTGAAAAACGGCGACCTCCCTGATCTCTGGACTAGGCTTTCCACCACCCGCCGGTCCAGGATAAGATGCCACGTCTGCTCACTCTCGCCACGGGAAATAGAAAAAACTTACCGCCAGCGCAACACCAAAGATCTCCCGACACTCGGACTGGATCAAGATCTACACCGACGCGACGGTTCGAGAAGGGGCAACAAGGTATCGGGTGCCAGCATCATATACACACCGGGATCAGCTACACCCAGCAGCCACACCTTCCTCCTACATCAGCCTAGCTCCAGCTTCGAGGCCCAAGTCTGCGCCATTTGGAGTGCAGTTGAACTCTGCAAAGGGCTCTCTGGAAGGACCATTATCTTTACTGATTGTATGGCAGCTATCCAAGCACTAAATAATCCCTCACCAGCTGAGCCACTAATTGCGCTCATAAGACGGACCATCATTCAGGCCAAAGGAGACTTAGCGGTAGCCATATGGGTATTATAGGCAATGAAATAGCTGACACGGCGGCCAAAAAGGCCCTACTGACTCCCCCAGACCACCCTCCTATGATACCACCTCTGATTAGTTTCCTCACCCGATGCAGTGTCGGGAACATCAAGGGAGCCCTACAAGACCGCTGGAAGAACTCGTCTCTGTTCCTGGCGGAGCACTGGCCAACTACATACCCACCATCATATGACAGAACCATGGCCACTAGGGCGGAAATCGCAATGGCCAAATTAGCCGTAAGAAACTGGCTAGACTGGCGGAAACCCCACTATCAGACACTCCAAACGCTGATTCACGCCCGGCGCACCCCCAGACACACCTCGGCCCTGAAAAACGGCGACCTCCCTGATCTCTGGACTAGGCTTTCCACCACCCGCCGGTCCAGGATAAGATGCCACGTCTGCTCACTCTCGCCACGGGAAATAGAAAAAACTTACCGCCAGCGCAACACCAAAGATCTCCCGACACTCGGACTGGATCAAGATCTACACCGACGCGACGGTTCGAGAAGGGGCAACAAGGTATCGGGTGCCAGCATCATATACACACCGGGATCAGCTACACCCAGCAGCCACACCTTCCTCCTACATCAGCCTAGCTCCAGCTTCGAGGCCCAAGTCTGCGCCATTTGGAGTGCAGTTGAACTCTGCAAAGGGCTCTCTGGAAGGACCATTATCTTTACTGATTGTATGGCAGCTATCCAAGCACTAAATAATCCCTCACCAGCTGAGCCACTAATTGCGCTCATAAGACGGACCATCATTCAGGCCAAAGGAGACTTAGCGGTAGCCATATGGGTATTATAGGCAATGAAATAGCTGACACGGCGGCCAAAAAGGCCCTACTGACTCCCCCAGACCACCCTCCTATGATACCACCTCTGATTAGTTTCCTCACCCGATGCAGTGTCGGGAACATCAAGGGAGCCCTACAAGACCGCTGGAAGAACTCGTCTCTGTTCCTGGCGGAGCACTGGCCAACTACATACCCACCATCATATGACAGAACCATGGCCACTAGGGCGGAAATCGCAATGGCCAAATTAGCCGTAAGAAACTGGCTAGACTGGCGGAAACCCCACTATCAGACACTCCAAACGCTGATTCACGCCCGGCGCACCCCCAGACACACCTCGGCCCTGAAAAACGGCGACCTCCCTGATCTCTGGACTAGGCTTTCCACCACCCGCCGGTCCAGGATAAGATGCCACGTCTGCTCACTCTCGCCACGGGAAATAGAAAAAACTTACCGCCAGCGCAACACCAAAGATCTCCCGACACTCGGACTGGATCAAGATCTACACCGACGCGACGGTTCGAGAAGGGGCAACAAGGTATCGGGTGCCAGCATCATATACACACCGGGATCAGCTACACCCAGCAGCCACACCTTCCTCCTACATCAGCCTAGCTCCAGCTTCGAGGCCCAAGTCTGCGCCATTTGGAGTGCAGTTGAACTCTGCAAAGGGCTCTCTGGAAGGACCATTATCTTTACTGATTGTATGGCAGCTATCCAAGCACTAAATAATCCCTCACCAGCTGAGCCACTAATTGCGCTCATAAGACGGACCATCATTCAGGCCAAAGGAGACTTAGCGGTAGCCATATGGGTATTATAGGCAATGAAATAGCTGACACGGCGGCCAAAAAGGCCCTACTGACTCCCCCAGACCACCCTCCTATGATACCACCTCTGATTAGTTTCCTCACCCGATGCAGTGTCGGGAACATCAAGGGAGCCCTACAAGACCGCTGGAAGAACTCGTCTCTGTTCCTGGCGGAGCACTGGCCAACTACATACCCACCATCATATGACAGAACCATTTCAAGGAAGAACGGCATCAAGGTTTTCAGGGGAAGATCAGGAGACACCCTGCTTACTAAAGGGCACTATTTTACAAGAGCGAGGATGCCCTATATGCCAGTGTTCCCTCCCCATCAAGCACCTGCTGATGTGTCCAGCTACAAGAGCTGCTTTTGGCAGCGATATCCCACCCCTACATGAGCTACTATAATAAATAAATAAATATAAATAAATAAACCCGAAAATTTTGATCCTGCGAAAAAAAACCCTATCACCTATCGGAAATAGAATCTAAGATTTAGTTTTACGATTTATAATAGCACTTGTATTACACCGCACTTAGCCACCGACTGCGCGGATTCGGTATTGCATTTAGCGTACTCGTGTCACTTTCGAGGCACATACCCCTGTCGAAGAGATAAATCTCTTCAGTCTACCCATAAGGGCGGAGGTATGGATCCAAAGGATCTGGAACTATGCCATCTGCTCTCATAGTAACAGTTTCCTCAATGCAACGCTTTCTAAGTAGCGAACTGAATGGTTTCTTTAATTTCAAGATTGAACATTAAAGAGTCTCCCTTCAGCCACTTACGTATAAGTGCTAATTAAATAAATCGTCAAGACCTCATCAAGATTCGATCTTAGACTATATTTCAACTCGGAAGAAAATTACCCTCCCAGTACCACAAGAGAATGGTTTGAGAGTAAATCTAAGCCCCAACTCCCTCAGCTTTACGCGCTTTCAGTTTTTATCAAACTCATATCTGTGGTGTGGTTGCAGATCCTTCTTCTTTAATTTTCTTGAATTTAATTCACAGTTCCCTATATGCTTTGGTGATCTGGATTGGTTGTAGTTTAGTTATGGTTATACCACGTTTTCAGTGCTTTTCATAAAAAAAAATGATTTCAATCTCCTCTAAGTCTGCTGACCATCTTCTGGTTTTTTGTTGTTGCAGTTGTAGGAACTTTTTTGATATTTCGTCAAGGGAATGAACGAAACCACCAGTTATTTAGGGATGGTGCCCGATCAAAACTGTTTTTCTATTTGAATACTCCAGCAAAAATCCCCACACAAGTGAAAGACGGACAAACCACTCATGTATATTTATTTCATTAACCAGAAAATATCCCACAAAATCGCATTAAAAAAACAAATATATTTAAAGCAAAAGAAAAATCCCTTTTCGATAGCAGAACGGATGCTATAAACAAAAGATCTGTCAACGGAGTATCATCTTATGCTCTCCGATAAATCATTTGTTCAGTTACATATATTTCCCCCCAGAGTCTCTTTAAGCTGCACAACATCAAGAATTCATCAAGAGAATGCACAGATCCTCACTCAAGGGGCACGAGAGGAGCACACTACTGCCCTCGGTTGATCTTCATCGAGATCTCATTGAAATCAGGCAAAAATCGTCTCTGCGACCGATCACACTGAAACGTTTCCCCAAAAATTTATGATTGAATTCAGGGCGGTTGTTTGTTTTATTGTTTTACTTATTTTTTTTGTTCGCTTATATTTATTTTTCCTGGTCAGCACCCGAAGACCAAAAGATTATCAGAATCACATGAAATATTAACCAACCACGGAATCGTCGAGTGGGACCCTTTGAATCCGTGAAAAGGTATACGCAAAAGCCACACAAAAGATGTTCAAATTGAGGGAAAAAATCACAGGTAGAGAAAACAATTGCAATTAAACGGAATAGGGACAGCTCCTCTGTATATTTTTCCATTTTTTATTTAATCAATCACGCAGCGGTGAAAAAACATTAAATTTGCCCGAGAATGGTGGAAGGAACTAGTTGCATAAGAAGGGACAGGGGCTTAAAGGGATTTCTGTTTTTATGCCGCCCATTGTCATTAAGTTATTCATCGGCATCAAATGGTGCATCGTCAGGTGATTTTTTTTTTTTACAATGTAAAATCCCCACCATGGAAGAGGGAGGTGCGGAGGCAGGACATACATGGCAGAGCAATAAAATGAGTGCACAAACAAGTCGAAAACAAAACGACGAAATTGTAATAAGTGCATTTTGTTAAAATATTAACGAAAAAGACGGAAACTAAATCAACTAGACACAATGTAAAGTGCACTCAATGGATCACGCATTTAATTTAGCGGCAAATTAGCGCAATTATTTACGAGGTAAGTTAATATGAAAAATTGCACACATTTCCAGAATTAGATACAATTGCAGTGTTCCCATTCCCCCTCGAAGGTGCCCCTCTTAATACAGCCCCGGTGGGATTTTCCCAAGTTTTTGCATGCTAATAGTCCCTTGCAGACAGTTTAAATGAAATGAGGATAAGAGGACCGTTTAAAATAAATAGAGCAATTGAGGGAAAAAATGCAACAAACAAAAATGTACAATAACAAGGTATGTAGTTCGAAAAATTCCATCGTGACGATTAATTCCCAAGCCCCTAACCACGCTTCAAATCACTAACCGTGTTTTGAATTTTGGGGACTCTTCCATTCTGGGTGCCCCTAAATTTGAAGGTTGGCTTCAAAGCACTTTCTTATCAAAATCAACGAAAAATTATTGAAAAAATTCCTACTCGGCCCGTTTTCGAGATATTATATTTAGTAAAATACTGTGGCGCAACTAGGTTGTTAAAGGCCATGGTGCAAAGAAGAAATTGGGTTCCCGTCACCAATCTTCACTGCGGAATTTGTTAATTCAAACTCAAAACACTTAAACCAAATGACTTTCTTCGGACAATATTTATATAGCACTTTTGTGTTTTTTTTCTATAATAGAAATGGTTGATTGAAGCAATCAATTTTAAATGGGCACATACAAACAAATAAAAAACAAGACATTAATTCCAGCCCAAGCAGCGAAAGCGTCTCCTATTGGGCCAGCGCACATGGCGCTTTTCTGGAGGTGTCGCGGTACCTTGCACCTGTTATTTTTGAATTATTTTATTCGAATTTCGGCGTATGTGCATGAAAGGGATAAATATCTGCTTTTTAGAGCTGAATACGTCAAGAGCACACAGTGGCGGATAATCAACCCCCAGCGTACGGTTATGAAAGAGATAATCTCATATTCCCTTACTGGTTTTACAGCGGAATATGTATTCTTCCGCGTCTTCCGGAAAAGTGAAACCCAAGTAGGTGTCAGGCAGCACAGGATATATTTATGAATGAAGATCATGAACCTGCATCGCAGGAAAATTTGTTTATCATATTTTACTTGCACTGGAGGGTTCTTGCCTTTGCATCTTTAGCTTAAAATTCGTTAAAGGAGGTAGAGACACGATCGCTAAGGTAGAAGTAGTAGAACCCTTGGTGGAATTGAGTTGTTATTTATTTATTAGAATGTTAATTAATTCGTCTAAAAAATAAAATAAAATAAAATAAAATCATTTTGTGCGTTATTTATGATGCAAAAATCACAATATTTTTTTCTCCATGTAGTGGAGATTTTCAGCAAGTTGAGAATTATTTTAATTACCCGACCCATCGACCTCGACTCCGCGAAGGCGCACGTCTTTCAACCAGGCTTGGCCTGACCGACCGACCACCAACCAAAGGCCCCGTGGCCCGCCCTAGCACTATAGGCCCTAGCCCACCTTGAACCTTAGTAGTTACGCTACTGATAAATTAGTACTTTTGCAGTATTAAAAATCCCTACAGACTGACTAATTTACATTTTGCAAACTGTTTCCAAGCCAGCTCTCAAATCTATCAAATTTAGGGACACCTGATATGAAATTTTTCTCTGAATTTTTTTCCTTCACGCAATAGAACTCATAATGAGACTCAGTTTCAGAAGATCTCTTTATCGTAACTCACTCCCTCTATCTAGAACTTAAAAAAATAATACTAACAAACCCCTTCGCTCGCGATTTACTATACAAAAACCCCCAAAAGCCAAAAGCTGAACCGGGCCATCGTAGCCACACATGATATACACCACGGAGGTAGGGTAGGAGGGTGCTCATCTTCTTCATTTTTTTAAAGACGAAAAATCTGTGAAACCCACCTCCAGGTTCGCGCCAAACTAACCCTTCCTCCTTCCCCAAAAGGAAAAAATGGAAAAAAGGTGATATGGGACGGTTGGTCGAGAGGGAAGGGAAGGTATCTAATAGGGTAAAATCAACTAATGGAAAAAAATTTCCATTCCTTCTGACAAGCCCAGGCAGCCGCGATACCCTTTTGGATCCAGCCCCCCCTCCTTCTCAAGGATCCAAGTACATTCCTTTTTTACGACAAAAAAAAACGCCTAGGAAATAAGATATGTGACGAGAATAAGACAAAATCAACCCTTTACGGTTTTTTTCTTTTGACGGCGGCGGCGACTGTTGTCATTTCCCCGGTCTATGCTGCTTGGGTACTGACAGAAAGAGAGGGGGGAGGCAGTGTACGGGCATAGCCTACACATATTCCCACAGGATTTTCTTAATTTTGTCTTCCTTTGCATTTCCTATAAGAAATGGAAAATAAGATGAGGAAAAGGACAGGAGTTTTTTGGGGGATGGTGGGGGTGCGTGAGGGCACCAGGAGCACCGCCACTACTACTGCCAGCACAACAACAAAACTAAAAAAAAGACGAAAAGATACGAAAATTGGAATCGTTGAGTATATCGCTTGGCCTGGCTTGGCCCTGGAACTTATACGGTAGGGGAGGGGATGGGTCCGGGGGAATCTGAGGGTTATCCATCCCGGTAACAGATGGTGGTTTGGGGCCACTCCAGATTGGGGGGCGCGCTCTGGCATGTGTAAATCCCGAAGAGGCCTGTGAGTCGTCACCCCTTTTTAAGGTCGCTCTGGAAATATTTTACTCTCGGTGTATCCACCCATCAATTCCCCTCCCCTCCACAACTGCGCTGTCTTCTTCTTATTCCAGCAAACTTTTATATATAAACAAATACACGTGAGGACATCTTAAGAACTCCGTGTGCCCACCGATACGTTGTTTCACCCTTGCGGAGGTGCCTATAAGTAAGCCCATGGAAACCATTAAGCGTTTTCCGGGAGAGAAGCTCAAGAAAGAAAAAAAGAAAAGAAAGATGATACACGCGAAAACCTTCCTCCACCGGTGCTTTATATCCGATGGGGTTAAGGACGGAAAGCGTCAAAAAGCAACAAGAACAAAAAAAAAATTCTAAAGACCTACTGGTGTGCAAGTCGAGAGGCCGAGGGATGGGGTGTGGATTTTTGCGCGAACTGCTCCTTGAGGTGCTGCTGCTGCTCCTTACAGGAGCGATGCTGAATGAGTTCATATGTAAGCGAAAAAGGTTCGATAGGAAAACTCTTTTTCGGGATATATGCGGGGTTGGGTGAACAAAAAAAAAGGAAAACAAGTGAGGGAAGGACGACAAGGAGCCGATTGGTGTGTATTTGACACGCTTGGTAAAGAGTTGATTGTTACAAGTGACATTACTTTGTCCCACAACCCTATCTCTTCACCGCCAAAATGCCTAAAACCTCCTAAACCCCACCAGGAACCTATTCACCTGGCACACGGTGCAATATGAGCTACGACGGGATGCTGGTGTGGTACTGTGCTGCCAGGTAAATGGAGGCGTTGTTCGCTGGGCTTCCCGGTTACTCCATTTTTTTCTCATTTCTTTTTCGTCTTTATGCAATATAAGGTATGTGTACGTGGGAAAATGGTGTACACGATATGCGCAACATAATCCAAATCCCGCAACTCTCCTCCGATTTTTGATATGGTACATGACGAAGGGAAAGGTAAACACCTTAATTCTCGAGAGAAAGAGACATGACCCCACAACCCCAACCTCCAACCCATGAAATTAGCTTGTTTTCACACAAAAAAGAAGAAAGAAATTTTTTGACAAAGACCTCCAATGTAGTAAATAAAAAAAGAAATTAAAAAGAAAAAAGAAAAACGGAAGTAATGTAGAATGTTTCGGCTCCAGTGAGCCGTGAGTACGTCTGTGTAAATGCATTCCTGACATTGCGAATTTTTAAATGATTGTCATTTAATTGTGCGTAGCTTGCTGTCCTGCCTGGATTTATATTAATTACCAATTCAGGTGTGGCTTTGTGCCGTTGTGCGAATAGTACGGATTATATTCCGTCCAGCAGCCCGCTTACTGAATACCAGAAGTTAACTAATCTCGAGGGTATGTCTGATCTTTGTAAAGGGTCTTTCAATAAGGACGTTCGACTTTTAAATGTAAATAAAACAAGTTGTGTGTGAGATATCCACTCCGTTTATATTTTATTTGAAAGAATATTTTATGGCATTAGATATGGGATATAACGTTGTTCAAATATCCGCCGCGGCTTTGCTTGGTGGCACGTATTCGGGAGGTCAAATTTTTAATGACTTTATCGCATAAATCTGGCTGAATTGGCTAGATGGCGTTCGTCATGTTGACTTTGAGCGCATCAATTGTTTGCGGTTTATTTGTATAAACTTGGGATTACGATAGCCCCAAAGGAAGAACTTTAAAGGCTAAAAATATTGAAAATTGTCGATTTTCCGGCAGTTTTCCTCGTCCAGCCTTTTTTTTGCGGTAGGCAAGATTTCTCGAGAACGAATCGACCGATTTTACTGAAACTTTGCACAGTTTCTCTTTAGATATAGTATTGTTTCGTGATTAACCGAAGGGGGTGCAATAAGGAGGTGGTGTAAAATGAAGAAAACTAAATTTAATAATACTGTTGGAAAATATCTAAAACATGTGCAAAACACAAATAGGAAAACGCTGGATCACATAGGAGAGGCGGTGGTGCAGTAGGGAGGCGTTGTAAAATTAAGGAATACAAATTTAATAGTATCCCGGGAAACGCCGGGTCCAGATACTAGCGGTGACATTTTGATAGGCTCCTCGACAAAAATATATTCCCCCATTCATAAATACATATATGTAAAAATTAGATTTTGATTAAAAATTAGATGAACGTAGTTATCTTGCAGCCGGATTTTGTACTACATAAAATCTATACTTCCAGCTAGAGAGGTATAAACTACATATAACATACAATAGAAACAGATGTTCGAGCAAAGAAAGACCGCGCAGCGGCTGCAGTCAGCGGGTGGGCTAATTTGGCGAGCTCAGGTAGTAAGATACGAATGCCAGCAAAATACATTTATAATGCTGGGATCATTCTTAAATTTTTAGAGAATATTTTTAGATATATGTATACGTTTTCGAAAAATGCAAAAAAAAATCCATTTTGTGAAAGTTATAAAGTAGACTAATCCCTTATTGCAGAAAATAGATATTTCAGTTTTCTCAGATTTGACACTATACCTGATTTTGATTTTAATAAATTTAATCGTTCGCGTCGCATCAAAGTTAAATAGCCTCCTCATCAATTCCGACCTCCTATGGCCGTTAATCACCCACCGTCTGCACCTCTTACACCCTGAAACCGATGGTTCTGGCCGTACCCGTACCCATCTAATCAATTTAATCAGCACAAACAATTTTTGTTTGCCCTTATTACACATATTGGCTGGGTAAGGTAAGGTGGTCAGGAGTGACGGGATGGAGTGCAGCCCCGTTCAGGGTGCCCCAGTCTGCTGTGGTGCTAACCCGCTCCATCACTTCATAGAATGCGTACTACCACCGGCCGGCCCGTCAAAAACACGGAGCGGTCAGAGCGAATGTGGCGCGTCGCAGTTATTAGTGGCCAGGTCAAGTGTGTCCACACGGTCGGTCTCTAAAACCGCCAGATATTATCTGATTAACTTAATAAAGCCCAATGAAATGACAATGATCTCCCCGCACCACTAATTAAACATTTCCGACCATTTAAGCTTTTTAATGAACCCAAATCTCAACCGTCCCGTAGCTGCCGCGCGCACATAAGGCACACACTCCGGCAAATGGTCCAGGGAAATGAATGCTGGCTACGGAGCCGGAGTCCAGTCAAGCGACCAGCAACTAAACACTAAATAGGGCCCTGATCGACGGGTTGGGAGAAGACGGGTATGGGTGTTTTTCTCATTGCAGAGCCCCACTGTGGTCCATGGC
>CANNYS010000006.1:0-10000 GCA_947538895.1 Neoitamus cyanurus
ATCAAATCAAAAGCCACCATATCTTTATAGTCCGAAGACTTTTTTGTTTCTTTTAGTTTATAAAAATTATATAAAGATTTCTTCATTTCTTCATTGTACAAAAGAATTTTGAATATACAGGAGATGTATGCAACACATGTCATATCACAACACATCTGCGCTTCTGTCAATTCGTTTTTTCATTGCAAAAAGTACAGGAGAAGATGTATGCTCATATAACTCATATCACATCACCACCCCATTACGGGTTAGTTGACTAGGCTAGGCTGTTTACTTAGCGGTTAGCGACATCTTATCATAATATGACACATATCTGATATGTCTACCGTCCTAACGATCTTCGAACAACTAACAACATTAATGGTGTTTTTTAGGACCCGACCCCGTATATTCAAGTTCTTTTCATTCATAGTCCGCAGACTTTTTTGTATTATTGGGATATGTGGTGTTGTTGGGTTTAAATAATATCCACTATCCCAATATACTTTTTTTTGTTGTGTGCACCTCACAACGACATTACAATATTATATATTGTAATGCCTTATAATACTGCGCCTTACTTGAACTCCGTTAATTTATTGTCATCATCGTACAAGTAAGTAATAAGCGCAGCATTATTGGGTATATGGTAATCTTATCCATATCCCTTGACTTACTCGTTCTCCGAACAAAACAACTTTCATTGTTTTATCTTTAGCGAACAAGTAAGCCTTTATTATTATTATAATAAGTCTGAAGGACTTATATTATTATTGGGTATGGTTTTTTAACCATCCCTTTTTCTTTAATCTCCACCATATCTTTATAGTCCGAAGACTTTTTTGTTTGTTTGTTTTTAATAAAAAGTGTATAAAGATATGTATACCACACATAAGTGTATATATAACATTCTTATATACATACTTTTTATATTGTTTTATTTTTGTATATATTGAATATACTTTAATGATCCTTCCGCAGGTTCACCTACGGAAACCTTGTTACGACTTTTACTTCCTCTAAATAATCAAGTTCGGTCAACTTTTGCGAAACAACCGTAACACCACAGAGGGCGTCACAGCGATCACGTCCGGAGACCTCACTAAATAATTCAATCGGTAGTAGCGACGGGCGGTGTGTACAAAGGGCAGGGACGTGGTGTGTACAAAGGGCAGGACGTAATCAATACGAGTTAATGACTCGCACTTACTGGGAATTCCAGGTTCATGTGAACAGTTTCAGTTCACAATCCAAGCATGAAGTGATTCAGCGGTTTACCCGGACCTCTCGGTCTAGGAAATACACGTTGATACTTTCATTGTAGCGCGCGTGCAGCCCAGGACATCTAAGGGCATAACAGACCTGTTATTGCTCAATCTCATTATTGCTAGACGCAATTTGTCCATTTAAGAAGCTAGTGTCCCGTATTAATGGGACAAACAAGCAGGTACGACTCCACCTTATATAAATACAATCTAAATATTAACAATCATATAATTTTATATATACAATCAATTAAATATTAAGAAGACTATATAAGGTTTCAACATCATAATCCTGAATGCATCTATTTAATATATTTGAGTCTCGTTCGTTAACGGAATTAACCAGACAAATCACTCCACGAACTAAGAACGGCCATGCACCACCACCCATAGATTCGAGAAAGAGCTATCAATCTGTCTTACTCATTTATGTTCGGACCTGGTAAATTTCCCCGTGTTGAGTCAAATTAAGCCGCAGGCTCCACTCCTGGTGGTGCCCTTCCGTCAATTCCTTTAAGTTTCAGCTTTGCAACCATACTTCCCCGGAGCCCAAAAGCTTTGGTTTCCCGGGAAGCGACTGAGAAAGCCATAATAGTAGCTACACCCAATTGCTAGCTGGCATCGTTTATGGTTAGAACTAGGGCGGTATCTGATCGCCTTCGAACCTCTAACTTTCGTTCTTGATTATTGAAAACATCTTTGGCAAATGCTTTCGCTTAAGTTAGTCTTACGACGGTCCAAGAATTTCACCTCTCGCGTCGTAATACTAATGCCCCCAACTGCTTCTATTAATCATTACCTCTTGATCTAAAACCAATGAAAGTAGAACAGAGGTCTTATTCCATTATTCCATGCACAAAATATTCAGGCATTAGGAGCCTGCTTTAAGCACTCTAATTTGTTCAAAGTAATTGTACCGGCCCACAACAACACTCGGTAAAGAGCATTGAAGCAGGTTTTTTTAATAGGAGTCATAAATATCTAAAACAATTAAAAATTGTAATAAAATATTTATTAGAACTCCACCGGTAATACGCTTACATAACATAAAGTAATGTACAAGCCAATATGATGACTGTACTACCCGTATGAAGCACAAATTCAACTACGAACGTTTTAACCGCAACAACTTTAATATACGCTATTGGAGCTGGAATTACCGCGGCTGCTGGCACCAGACTTGCCCTCCAATAGGTCCTTGTTAAAGGATTTAAAGTGTACTCATTCCAATTACAGGGCCTCGGATATGAGTCCTGTATTGTTATTTTTCGTCACTACCTCCCCGTGCTGGGAGTGGGTAATTTACGCGCCTGCTGCCTTCCTTAGATGTGGTAGCCGTTTCTCAGGCTCCCTCTCCGGAATCGAACCCTGATTCCCCGTTACCCGTTGCAACCATGGTAGTCCAAGATACTACCATCAATAGTTGATAGGGCAGACATTTGAAAGATCTGTCGTCGGTACAAGACCATACGATCGGCAAATTATCTAGAGTTCAACCATTGTAACGATATTACTATAAAAGTAAATACCGCTTGATTTTAGCCTAATAAAAGCACACGTTCCTCAAAGGGTTCATGTTTTTAATTGCATGTATTAGCTCTAGAATTACCACAGTTATCCAAGTAACTGTTAACGATCTAATAAACCATAACTGATATAATGAGCCTTTTGCGGTTTCACTTTTAATTCGTTTGTACTTAGACATGCATGGCTTAATCTTTGAGACAAGCATATAACTACTGGCAGGATCAACCAGAATAATATATGTATATATTAAAAAAATAATAATGTGAATATATATTCTATCTATAATAATAATATTATAGATATTTTTATTATAAAAGGAAATATATAATATATTTCCTTAATCTCATCTTATTCCTATTATATTTCGTTATATTTATTCATTTATACGTATAGTCTATTTTGCGCATTCCACAAAATTCAAAATATATAGACTAATTTGTAATAATCAATGAATGCCTTCAAAATAATAACTTTTCAATATAATAAGATTTTGCATTCATTTATAGTCCGTAGACTGTTTTTCTTTATAGTCCGTAGACTTTTATTCATTAATTTATAGTCCTTAGACTGTTTTACTTTATAGTCCGTAGACTCTATTTTACTTTATAGTCCCGTAGGACTTGTTATTTTATTGTCCGTAGACCTATTCCTATTATATTAAGTTTATCTAATATACGTAGTCTATTTTTGCGCATTCCACAAAATTCAAAATATATAGACTAATTTGTATTTAAATGCCTTCAATAAACTCTTTAATATAATAAGATTTTGCTTTCCTTTATAGTCCGCAGACTTTTATTTATATTATTATATATAGTGTCCGTAGACTACTATGTGTTTTTGGGCAAGCATATTCTTTCTTTCTTTCTTTCTTTCTTTCATGTTCATGGGCGTAAAGCATTATCTTTTATAGTCCGGAGACTTTATTCATATTATCTTTTATTTAATTTCCAACATCTTTTACAAGTCATAAATTAATTTATATTTTAATAAATTAATCTATTCAATTTCATAATGTAATGATATGTAAATATCTTTACTGCTCCTTTATACACCTTTCAATTATATTTGAAAGGAAGGAACTTTTTATTTTTATTTTATTATTAAGTCGGATTATATAAATACCATCATTACTATTTCAATAATAATATAATAAGATCTTGCTTTATAGTCCGTAGACTTTTATATATTCCATCAATCATTTAGCCATACACATTTATTGTGTTTTTGTGTTTTGTTGTTGTTGTTTGACAACAAACAACACACATATGCAATCTCTTTATTATTTATTATTTCATAATAATATCGGTAATAATCCATTTACCATGTATAAAAAACCATCCGTTCAATTCCATATATATTCTACCATTATTATATTGGTAATATTTAAAAATACATTGTATAAATGCTTCAATATAAAATTGAAACACCGCATTCATTCATGCTCCGCCACATCTCTCTCTATTTATATGAAGGAGAATATACCAAATACTCACATATGCACCACTTTTATATTCAACCTTCATACCAACAAGGCAAGCAAACCATGCACCACATTTATATTCGCCTTCATAAAAATTTCGAAATATCATTATTAACGATATAACTTTCTCATCATTCTAACCCAGCTCGAATGTACATTCATATAGTATAATAAAATTATATTCCTATATGAACAAAATATGGATTTAACACGTAAATACCATTTTCATATGCTTGCCTGGTATGAAGGAGAATATACCAAATACTCATATATGCACCACTTTTATATTCAACCTTCATACCATCACAACAAGGCAAGCAAACCATGCACCACATTTATATTCGCCTTCATAAAAATTTCGAAATATCATTATTAACGATATAACTTTCTCATCATTCTAACCCAGCTCGAATGTATATTCATATAGTATAATAAAATTATATTCCTATATGAACAAAATATGGATTTAACACGTAAATACCATTTTCATATGCTTGCCTGGTATGAAGGAGAATATACCAAATACTCATATATGCACCACTTTTATATTCAACCTTCATACCAACAAGGCAAGCAAACCATGCACCACATTTATATTCGCCTTCATAAAAATTTCGAAATATCATTATTAACGATATAACTTTCTCATCATTCTAACCCAGCTCGAATGTACATTCATATAGTATAATAAAATTATATTCCTATATGAACAAAATATGGATTTAACACGTAAATACCATTTTCATATGCTTGCCTTGTATGAACAAGAATATACCAAGAACTCACATATGCACCACCATGCACCACGCTTATATTCGCCTTCATAAAACTTTTTAAATACCAGTATTAACATAATACTGGTATGACCATGCTTACCCAGCTCGGTCATAAACTCATATAGTAATATAAAATTATATTACTATACAAGCCGATATGGTTTTTTTAAGCAAAAACCATATCTAGGAGTCTCCGTATGTTTTCCTTCATAACGGACGCTCGCCCCTCGGATGCAAGCTCACCATACTCCCTATATAAGCTCTGGGCGAAACGCCTGTGAACCGGTGAAAATCGAAATTCGACGTCAAAAAGCCTATGAACAAAAGTATAAAAATTTTGCACCTTGTGTGCTGAGCTTATACTATCGTTCATAAAAAAAAACCTTATGAATAAAGCCTATAAATTTCGGTCCTACATAGTAAGATTTTATATTTTCCTTCATAAAATATTTTTTATGAAGGAAAATATACCCCGTCGACCACAACCACTTATGAAGAAACATATAAAATTTGAGACACAATAGTCAATTTTTATATTCATCTTCATAAACCGATTTTATGAACGGTAATATAACATGGACACCACAAAGCTACTTTATATTCTTGTTCATAAACCCGGTCCCCAGTTTATATTTTCCTTCATAAAATCCGCATATGAACGGGAATATAAAATGAACACCGCACATGGTAATTTTATATACTTGTTCATAAGAAATTAAAAAAACGCCCAATCATGAAATCTCTTTATATTCCTGAATATACCGGATGCGCAGATTACGAGAATGTATAGCGACGAAACATAATTTTTAGGTACCCGGTCCCCAAATTATATTTTCCTTCATAAAATCCGCATATGAACGGGAATATAAAATGAACACCGCACATGGTAATTTTATATACTTGTTCATAAGAAATTAAAAAAACGGCCAATCATGAAATCTCTTTATATTCCTGAATATACCGGATGCGCAGATTACGAGAATGTATAGCAACGAAACACAATTTTTAGGTACCCGGTCCCCAGATTATATTTTGCTTCATAAAATCCCCTTATGAACGGGAATATAAAATGAACACCGCACATGGTAATTTTATATACTTGTTCATAAGAAATTAAAAAAACGGCCAATCATGAAATCTCTTTATATTCCTGAATATACCGGATGCGCAGATTACGGGAATGTATAGCGACGAAACATAATTTTTAGGTACCCGGTCCCCAAATTATATTTTCCTTCATAAAATCCGCATATGAACGGGAATATAAAATGAACACCGCACATGGTAATTTTATATACTTGTTCATAAGAAATTAAAAAAACGCCCAATCATGAAATCTCTTTATATTCCTGAATATACCGGATGCGCAGATTACGAGAATGTATAGCGACGAAACACAATTTTTAGGTACCCGGTCCCCAAATTATATTTTGCTTCATAAAATCCCCTTATGAACGGGAATATAAAATGAACACCGCACATGGTAATTTTATATACTTGTTCATAAGAATATTAAAAAACGGCCAATCATGAAATCTCTTTATATTCCTGAATATACCGAATGCGCAGATTACGAGAATGTATAGCGACGAAACACAATTTTTAGGTACCCGGTCCCCAGATTATATTTTGCTTCATAAAATCCCCTTATGAACGGGAATATAAAATGAACACCGCACATGGTAATTTTATATACTTGTTCATAAGAAATTAAAAAAACGCCCAATCATGAAATCTCTTTATATTCCTGAATATACCGGATGCGCAGATTACGAGAATGTATAGCGACGAAACATAATTTTTAGGTACCCGGTCCCCAAATTATATTTTCCTTCATAAAATCCGCTTATGAAAGGGAATATAAAATGAACACCGCACATGGTAATTTTATATACTTGTTCATAAGAAATTAAAAAAACGCCCAATCATGAAATCTCTTTATATTCCTGAATATACCGGATGCGCAGATTACGAGAATGTATAGCGACGAAACATAATTTTTAGGTACCCGGTCCCCAAATTATATTTTCCTTCATAAAATCCGCTTATGAAAGGGAATATAAAATGAACACCGCACATGGTAATTTTATATACTTGTTCATAAGAAATTAAAAAAACGGCCAATCATGAAATCTCTTTATATTCCTGAATATACCGGATGCGCAGATTACGGGAATGTATAGCGACGAAACATAATTTTTAGGTACCCGGTCCCCAAATTATATTTTCCTTCATAAAATCCGCATATGAACGGGAATATAAAATGAACACCGCACATGGTAATTTTATATACTTGTTCATAAGAAATTAAAAAAACGCCCAATCATGAAATCTCTTTATATTCCTGAATATACCGGATGCGCAGATTACGAGAATGTATAGCGACGAAACATAATTTTTAGGTACCCGGTCCCCAAATTATATTTTCCTTCATAAAATCCGCTTATGAAAGGGAATATAAAATGAACACCGCACATGGTAATTTTATATACTTGTTCATAAGAAATTAAAAAAACGGCCAATCATGAAATCTCTTTATATTCCTGAATATACCGGATGCGCAGATTACGAGAATGTATAGCGACGAAACATAATTTTTAGGTACCCGGTCCCCAAATTATTTTCCTTCATAAAATCCGCTTATGAAAGGGAATATAAAATGAACACCGCACATGGTAATTTTATATACTTGTTCATAAGAATATTAAAAAACGGCCAATCATGAAATCTCTTTATATTCCTGAATATACCGAATGCGCAGATTACGAGAATGTATAGCGACGAAACACAATTTTTAGGTACCCGGTCCCCAGATTATATTTTGCTTCATAAAATCCCCTTATGAACGGGAATATAAAATGAACACCGCACATGGTAATTTTATATACTTGTTCATAAGAAATTAAAAAAACGCCCAATCATGAAATCTCTTTATATTCCTGAATATACCGGATGCGCAGATTACGAGAATGTATAGCGACGAAACATAATTTTTAGGTACCCGGTCCCCAAATTATATTTTCCTTCATAAAATCCGCTTATGAAAGGGAATATAAAATGAACACCGCACATGGTAATTTTATATACTTGTTCATAAGAAATTAAAAAAACGGCCAATCATGAAATCTCTTTATATTCCTGAATATACCGAATGCGCAGATTACGAGAATGTATAGCGACGAAACATAATTTTTAGGTACCCGGTCCCCAAATTATATTTTCCTTCATAAAATCCGCTTATGAAAGGGAATATAAAATGAACACCGCACATGGTAATTTTATATACTTGTTCATAAGAAATTAAAAAAACGGCCAATCATGAAATCTCTTTATATTCCTGAATATACCGAATGCGCAGATTACGAGAATGTATAGCGACGAAACACAATTTTTAGGTACCCGGTCCCCAGATTATATTTTGCTTCATAAAATCCCCTTATGAACGGGAATATAAAATGAACACCGCACATGGTAATTTTATATACTTGTTCATAAGAATATTAAAAAACGGCCAATCATGAAATCTCTTTATATTCCTGAATATACCGAATGCGCAGATTACGAGAATGTATAGCGACGAAACACAATTTTTAGGTACCCGGTCCCCAGATTATATTTTGCTTCATAAAATCCCCTTATGAACGGGAATATAAAATGAACACCGCACATGGTAATTTTATATACTTGTTCATAAGAAATTAAAAAAACGCCCAATCATGAAATCTCTTTATATTCCTGAATATACCGGATGCGCAGATTACGAGAATGTATAGCGACGAAACATAATTTTTAGGTACCCGGTCCCCAAATTATATTTTCCTTCATAAAATCCGCTTATGAAAGGGAATATAAAATGAACACCGCACATGGTAATTTTATATACTTGTTCATAAGAAATTAAAAAAACGGCCAATCATGAAATCTCTTTATATTCCTGAATATACCGAATGCGCAGATTACGAGAATGTATAGCGACGAAACATAATTTTTAGGTACCCGGTCCCCAAATTATATTTTCCTTCATAAAATCCGCTTATGAAAGGGAATATAAAATGAACACCGCACATGGTAATTTTATATACTTGTTCATAAGAAATTAAAAAAACGGCCAATCATGAAATCTCTTTATATTCCTGAATATACCGAATGCGCAGATTACGAGAATGTATAGCGACGAAACACAATTTTTAGGTACCCGGTCCCCAGATTATATTTTGCTTCATAAAATCCCCTTATGAACGGGAATATAAAATGAACACCGCACATGGTAATTTTATATACTTGTTCATAAGAATATTAAAAAACGGCCAATCATGAAATCTCTTTATATTCCTGAATATACCGAATGCGCAGATTACGAGAATGTATAGCGGCGAAACACAATTTTCAGGTAACCGGGGAATTTTTTTTATTTTTTTTCATATCGGGCAGCCATGCGGTCGGAGGCATTTTATATTTTTCTTCATACCGGAACATAAAAATCATCGCACCTTAGAAATTTCTTTTATTTCTGAATATACCGAATGCGCAGAGTACGAGAATGTATAGCGACGATACAGAATTTTCAGGTACCCGAAGAAATTTTTTTATTTTTCTTCATATCGGGCAGCCATGCGGTCGCGGAGGCATTTTATATTTTTCTTCATACCGGAACATAAAAATCACCGCACATTAGAAATTCCTTTTATTTCTGAATATACCGAATGCGCAGAGTACGAGAATGTATAGCGACGATACAGAATTTTCAGATACCCGAAGAAATTTTTTTATTTTTCTTCATATCGGGCAGCCATGCGGTCGCGGAGGCATTTTATATTTTTTTTCATGCCACCATCAATACCGGGCAGGTAAGCAAGCAGCAAGCGGCGGCCTGTGGCATTTTATATATTTCATCATGCCGAGCAGGTAGGCGGCCAGAGGTATTTTTCCCATTTTTCTTCATACCGTGCAGCCATGCGGCCGGTGGTGAC
>CANNYS010000006.1:15000-16050 GCA_947538895.1 Neoitamus cyanurus
ATATTTTCTCCCACGAATGGTACTGAAAATATATAATTGATCCCATAATTATACAGTCAAGTTAATTACGCCTTTAGGTTTACAAATATTTTGTATGAAAAAGAAAATATTTCATTTCAATTTCGTTTTACCAATGACTTGCACACATGTTAGACTCCTTGGTCCGTGTTTCAAGACGGGTCCCGAAGGTATCCTAAATCTATAGCATTGTTAATCATATAAACGCATATAATGAACATATATATAATATTATAATATAATTCATTATAAACATATAAAGATATGTTTGGCGTTATATTTATTTTAATCAATCTGTCAATAATTTATCCGTAAATCGCATTTAAAATGAATTTTATATTTCAATATGACAAACATATTGTTACATACATCTATCAATATTAAATATAAACTGAATCATAAACGATACTTATGATAAATTTTTTTCATTATATTAACAGATTACAATGTCTTTATATGAAAAAATTGCACATTATTTTAATATAATTTATAATATTATATTATATTAATGATGAATTTTTCATATTAGATATTCAGGTTCATCGGGCTTAACCTCTAAGCAGTTTCACGTACTATTTAACTCTCTATTCAGAGTTCTTTTCAACTTTCCCTCACGGTACTTGTTTGCTATCGGTCTCATGGTTATATTTAGTTTTAGATGGAGTTTACCACCATATTTGCGCTGCACTATCAAGCAACACGACTCTTAAGAAATATTTTCTAGTAATCATTAACGTCACTACGGGCCTGGCACCCTCTATGGGTAAATGGCCTCATTTAAGAAGGACTTGGACTGTTAATTTATCATACTAGATTATAAATATTTCCATACACTGCATCTTATATTTGTTATAAAAACAAAATAACTTAGTGCTGAACTATTTTCTTTTCGCTCGCCGCTACTAAGAAAATCCTAGTTAGTTTCTTTTCCTTCCCTCATTAATATGCTTAAATTCAGGGAGTAATCTCATATGAGTTGAGGTTGTTTAAAAAAATTTTTCTTTTGTATATTATTATTATTATGTATGTATG
>OX384550.1:0-16633 GCA_947538895.1 Neoitamus cyanurus
TAATTTTTACACTTATTTGTGATTTTGTGATCCTTTATTTAAGATTAAAAGATTAAGTTACCTTAGGGATAACAGCGTAATTTTTTCAGAGAGTTCATATCGATGAGAAGGATTGCGACCTCGATGTTGGATTAAGATATAACGCTAGGCGCAGAAGTTTAGTTTTTAAGTCTGTTCGACTTATAATTTCTTACATGATCTGAGTTCAGACCGGCGTGAGCCAGGTTGGTTTCTATCTTTAAAAATTTTATTTACCTTAGTACGAAAGGGCCAGGTAATTGGAAAATTATTTTTTTTTAATTGAATATTATTAAATACTGTTTTGGCAGATTAGTGCAATAAATTTAGAATTTATATATGTAGATTATACTATAGGCAGTACTTGATGTTTATAGAGGTGGTGTTATCTTTTGTTGGTAGAATTTTATTAGTAATTTCTGTTTTAGTTGGGGTTGCCTTTGTTACTTTATTAGAGCGAAAAATTCTTGGTTATATTCAAATTCGTAAAGGTCCTAATAGGGTAGGTTTATGCGGTATTCCGCAGCCATTTTGTGATGCAATTAAGTTGTTTACTAGGGAGCAAGTTTATCCCATATTTTCTAATTATGCTTCTTATTATTTTTCTCCAGTATTTTCTTTGTTTTTATCATTATTAGTATGAATGTGTATACCGATTATTGTAAAGCTTTATTCTTTTAATTTAGGTGTTTTATTTTTTTTGTGCTGTACAAGATTAGGTGTTTATACAGTAATAGTGGCTGGTTGATCATCTAATTCTAATTATGCTTTGTTAGGTGGTTTACGAGCTGTGGCTCAGACTATTTCTTATGAAGTTAGATTGGCTCTTATTTTATTGTCTTTTATTTTTATAGTGGGGGGGTATAACTTTTTTTTGTTTTTGGATTATCAGTTTTATATTTGGTTTTTTTTTATTTTTTTTCCTTTAGGTGTTGTTTGGTTTATTTCTTGTTTAGCTGAAACTAACCGTACTCCATTTGATTTTGCTGAGGGTGAATCTGAGCTTGTTTCTGGATTTAATGTTGAGTATAGAAGAGGTGGATTTGCTTTAATTTTTTTAGCTGAGTACGCTAGAATTTTATTTATGAGTATACTTTTTAGTGTGGTTTTTTTGGGATGCAATGTTTACGACTTTAGATTTTATGTTAAGTTGGGTTTTATTTCTTTTGTTTTTATTTGAGTTCGTGGTACTTTACCTCGGTTTCGTTATGATAAGCTAATATATTTAGCATGAAAGTCTTTTCTTCCTCTTTCTTTGAATTATATTGTATTTTTTGTTGGATTACGAGTATTATTTATTTCTTTTATGGTGTTGATTTTTTGTAGTAAAAGTCAATAGAATTTTCTTTCTATCTTATGTTTTCAAAACATATGCTTGTTCAAGCTCATTGACTATTTTAGTAGGTTATCTCATAATTTAGTTGTTAGAGGATTAATAATATAGTAGGAGAAGTACATTACTGTTAAAATTTGTCCTACAATAATATACGGATTTTCTACAGGTCGAGCTCCGATTCACGTTAGTATAATTACTGTAGTTAGCATAAATCAGAATAGAAGTTGATTTAACGGATAGAATTGGATTCCTCGGAATTTTCTTGTATGGGAGAATGGTAAGATTATTAGGATTGCAATTGATATTACTAGGGCAATTACTCCTCCTAATTTATTAGGGATAGATCGTAGAATAGCATATGCAAATAGAAAGTATCATTCAGGTTGAATATGAATTGGAGTTACAAGAGGGTTAGCTGGAATGAAATTGTCAGGATCTCCTAGTATATAAGGTTTATATAGTGTTAATATAGTTAGTAGTATTAATATTACTATAAATCCTACAATATCCTTAGTTGAAAAATAGGGGTGGAATGGGATTTTGTCAATATTAGAATTTAGTCCGATTGGATTATTAGATCCTGTTTGATGGAGGAATAATAGATGAATCATGGTCATTGCTGTTACAATAAAAGGTAAAATGAAGTGAAATGTAAAGAATCGAGTTAGTGTTGCGTTATCTACAGCGAATCCTCCTCATACTCATTGTACTAATTCTGTACCCAGGTAGGGTACAGCTGATAATAAATTTGTAATTACAGTTGCTCCTCAGAATGATATTTGACCTCACGGTAAAACATATCCTATAAATGCGGTTGCTATTACAAGAAATAAAATAATTACTCCTGCTATTCATGTAGAGGTATAGAGGTAAGATCTATAGTATATACCTCGTCCAATATGTATGTAAATACAGATAAAAAACATGGAAGCTCCGTTAGCATGAAGAGTTCGTAGTAATCACCCGTTGTTTACATCTCGGCAGATGTGCGTGATTCTGTTGAAGGCTGTATTAATGTCTGCAGTATAATGTATAGCTAGAAATAAGCCTGTCATGATTTGTATTATTAGGCATAGGCCTAGTAGTGATCCAAAGTTTCATCAGGTTGAAATATTGATGGGGGCTGGTAAGTCAATTAGTGCATTGTTAGCAATCTTTATTAGTGGATGTCTTAGTCGTAATGGTTTGTTCATTTGTTTAGTTAATTTATTTTACGTAGGGGTCCTTGTATATAATTAGTAATTTTTACTACTGCAATTAGAGTGATTAATAGATATCTTATTATTATAATTGTGATGTAGTTGGTGGGATAATTATATAATTTAACTAGATCAATAGATGCTTCCCAGTAAAATGATTTTATTATTCTTAGTTTTATTGAATCTAAATTTTCGTTGTTGATGTTTGTCATAAATATATCATTTATAAATATTATAATTAAAATTGCCATAACTACTATTGTTATTATAATTGCATTATTTGTATTAATAGAAAATATTTCGTTTGAGGCTAGGGCTGTAATATAGATGAATAATACTAATATTCCTCCAATAAAAATTAAAAATAGAATATAAGCGAACCAGAAAGATTTTCTTATTGTTCCAGTTATTATACAGATTAGTGTTGTTTGAATTAGAAGTGTTATTCCTATAGTTAAGGGATGATTTATCTGTATAAATATTATTCCTATTATTATAGTTGCAATTATTGTTACTGTTATAATTTCAGGAGATAGTTTAAATTAAAATATTAATTTTGGAGATTAATGATGAAGAAGTTCTTTTCTCTTGAAGTTTTAAAAGATATATCTTAATTTTGGTTTACAAGACCAATGTTTTGGGGTTAAACTATTAAAACTAATGATTTTGCAGTATATATTATCTATTTTTTTGTTTATTGTTGGGGCTATTGTTTTTGTTTCAAGTCGTAAGCATTTACTTTCTATACTATTAAGATTGGAATTTATTGTGTTAAGACTTTTTTTTATATTACTTATTTTTTTGAATTTTTTGTGTTATGAAGTTTATTTTAGAATAGTGTTTTTAACTTTTAGAGTTTGTGAGGGTGCATTAGGTCTTTCTGTTTTGGTTTCTATAATTCGTACTCATGGTAATGATTATTTTCAGTCATTTAGAGTTTTACAGTGTTAAAGTTTATTTTTTTTGTTTTATTTATTTTGCCTGTTTGTTTTATTGATAGTATATTTTGAATGGTACAGAATTTTATTTTCTTGGGCGGATTTATTTTTTTAATTATGAATTATTTTAGTAATTATTGAATGATGATTAGTTATTTATTTGGATGTGATATGATTTCTTATGGATTAATTTTGCTTAGACTTTGAATTTGTTCATTGATGTTTATGGCTAGTTATGTTATTTACAATTATGATAACTATAGAGTATTTTTTTGCTTGAATATTGTTTTTTTGCTATTTTTTCTTGTTATAACATTTAGAAGAATGAATTTGTTTGGGTTTTATTTATTTTTTGAGATAAGTTTAATTCCTACTTTATTTTTGATTTTAGGTTGGGGGTACCAACCTGAACGTTTGCAAGCTGGTATTTATTTATTGTTTTATACTTTATTAGCTTCTTTACCTTTATTGGTAGGAATTTTTTTTGTAAATTTGAAGTTTAGCTTTATGGATATATATATATTAATTGGTAATAATATTTTTAATGAGGTTTTATATTATTCAATGATTTTGGCCTTTTTGGTTAGGATACCTATGTTTTTAGTTCATTTATGATTACCTAGGGCTCATGTTGAGGCTCCAGTATCTGGTTCAATAATTTTGGCAGGTATTTTGTTAAAGTTAGGGGGTTATGGTTTATTGCGTGTTTTTTCTTTTATAGGATTTATAGGAATTAGATTTAACTTTTTTTGGGTTGGAATTAGACTTATTGGGGGATTTTTGGTTAGTTTAGTTTGTTTGCGTCAGGTTGATTTAAAGTCTTTAATTGCATATTCTTCTGTTGCTCACATAGGAATTGTTTTGAGAGGATTAATAACTTTAAGTTACTGAGGAGTTAGAGGTTCTTATACTTTAATAATTGGTCATGGTCTTTGTTCTTCTGGGTTATTTTGTTTGTCAAATATTTCTTATGAACGTACTGGGAGTCGTAGATTATTAATTAATAAGGGATTAATGAATTTTATGCCTAGAATAAGTTTATGATGATTTTTATTAAGATCTTCTAATATAGCTGCTCCTCCTACTTTGAATTTATTAGGTGAGATTAGATTATTAAATAGAATTGTAGGTTGATCTTATATTAGAATGGTTATGTTATCATTTATTTCTTTTTTTAGAGCTTCTTATACATTATATATGTATTCTTATAGACAGCACGGTAAACTTGTTTCTTTAATTTATTCTAGAATATCTGGGGTTTCTCGTGAATATCTGTTATTATTTCTTCATTGGCTTCCATTAAATTTACTTATTATAAGTGGTGGTTACTGTATTTTATGATTATATCTAAGTAGTTTATATAAAATTTTGATTTGTGGTGTCAAAGAAGTGAATTAATCATTTTAGGTTATTAAGTATTTATCTGTTTGTTTATTGAGATTCGTTTTTTTATTTATTTCTAGAATTATTATTTTTTTTTTTGGTATTTATTTTATTTTAGAGGAATATTCAGTTTTTATTGAGTGGGAGATTGTTTCTTTAAATTCTTCTGGTTTAGTTATAACTTTTTTTTTTGACTGAATAAGATTGGTTTTTATGAGTTTTGTATTATTTATTTCTTCTTTAGTTATTTACTATAGAATAGAGTACATGAGTTCTGATATTTATATTAATCGTTTTATTATTTTGGTACTTATGTTTGTTTTTTCTATAATGTTTTTAATTATTAGTCCTAATTTAGTTAGTATTCTTCTGGGTTGGGATGGTCTTGGTCTTGTATCTTACCTTTTGGTTATTTATTTTCAGAATACAAAGTCTTATAGAGCTGGTATATTAACTGCTTTATCTAACCGTGTTGGGGATGTTGCCTTATTATTAGCTATTGCTTGGATATTAAATTATGGTTCTTGAAATTATATTTTTTATTTGGAGGTTTATAAGATATCTTATGAAATGTATGTTATTGGGGGTTTAGTTATGTTAGCTGCTATGACTAAGAGAGCTCAGATTCCTTTTTCTGCTTGGTTGCCTGCAGCAATAGCTGCTCCTACTCCTGTTTCAGCTCTTGTGCATTCTTCTACATTGGTTACTGCTGGTGTTTATCTTTTAATTCGGTTTAATAGATTAATTTTTCTTTCTTGTTGAGGTACTTGATTATTATTGATTTCTGGACTTACAATATTTATAGCTGGAGTTGGTGCTAATTATGAATATGATTTGAAGAAAATTATTGCTCTGTCTACTTTAAGTCAATTAGGATTAATAATGAGAATTTTGTCTATAGGGTTTTTTAAGTTGGCATTTTTTCATTTATTAAGTCATGCTTTATTTAAGGCTTTATTATTTATGTGTGCTGGATGTATTATCCATAATATAGGTGATTTTCAGGATATTCGTGTTATAGGAGGTTTAGTTTATAGAATACCTTTAACTTCTTCTTGTTTTAATGTTGCTAACTTAGCTTTATGTGGGATACCTTTTTTGGCAGGTTTTTATTCTAGGGATTTAATTTTAGAGATTGTTAGATTATCTTATGTTAATTTTTTTAGATTTTTTTTGTATTTCTTTTCTACAGGTTTGACAGTTTCCTATTCTTTTCGTCTTGTTTATTATTCTATAACTGGGGATTTTAATTGTATTTCATTAAATAATTTAAGTGATGAGGGTTATACTATAATTAGGGGTATACTGGGCTTATTTTTGATGAGAGTATTTGGGGGTAGATTATTAAGATGATTAATTTTTTGTAATCCCTCTGTTATTTGTATTCCTTACTATTTAAAGTTTTTAGTTTTATTTGTTTGTATTTTAGGTGGTTTTTTAGGTTATTTAATTTCTAATGTTGGTTTATATTTTTTTAATAGGACAATGAATTTTTACAATTATAGATTTTTTTTGGGATCAATGTGGTTTATACCTTTTATTTCTAGATATGGGATTATTGGTGGGCCTTTGCTTTGTGGAGGATTAATTATTAAGTCTATGGATCAAGGGTGATCTGAATTATTTGGCGGTCAGAATTTATATTCTAAGTTAGTTGATTTATCTAAATTAAGTCAGGTAGCTCAGAATAATGGTTTGAAGATTTATTTGTTATTGTTTATTATGTGAATAATTATTTTATTATTAGGTTTTACATGGGTTTAATTCAAATAGCTTAATATTAGAGCATAACATTGAAGATGTTGGGGTAATCTTGGATTTTTGGGTGTAGTTTATTGTTTTTAGTAATTTATAAAAGATATTCTTTATTTTTACAGTGAAAATGTAAGGTTTTATTTTAAACTATATAAACTAGAAACATAAATGGAATTTAACCATTAAAGAATGAAGTTAGCAGCTTTTTCTTGTTCATCATGTTTCTTTAATTGGGGTACTAGATATCCATTTATATCATTAACAGTGATATGCCTCTTTTTGGCTTCAATTAAAATAGAATAAGGATATTTATTTATCTAATATTAGGTCGAAACTAATTGTGATTTATCACTTCATATTCAAGGTAGATTGATTAAATCAATACTTTTTGAGTGCAAATCAAATGTTATTATTAACTACAACCCTAAGATCATTTTAGTGCTCCTTGATTTCATTCATGGTATAATCCTACTAGAAGAATTAATATAAATGTTATTGCTGAAATTGTTCATGTTATTATGTTTGATGATTCAATAATTATTACTAGGGGTAGTAGGATGGCAATTTCTACGTCGAACACTAGAAAAATGATTGCGATAAGGAAAAATTGTAGTGAGAATGGTAGTCGAGCAGATGATATAGGGTCAAACCCGCATTCGAATGGTGAAGATTTTTCTCGGTCAGCTATTGTTTTTTTTGATAAGGTTGATGCAAATGTTATTACTAAGGAGGATAATGCTATGATTAATGCTGCTATGGCTGATATAGAATTAATTACTTATACTATTTATTATAGGCCTTATGATTGGAAGTCATATATACTGATATACTATATAAGTTTATCCTCCTCATCAGTAGATTGAAATGTATAGGAATAGTCATACGATATCTACAAAGTGTCAGTATCATGCTGCAGCCT
This sequence comes from Neoitamus cyanurus, assembly GCA_947538895.1. Taxonomy (NCBI): domain Eukaryota; kingdom Metazoa; phylum Arthropoda; class Insecta; order Diptera; family Asilidae; genus Neoitamus; species Neoitamus cyanurus. The sequence goes on from OX384550.1 coordinate 7,549, forward strand.
CGAATCCGAAGTGGTGGGATCTTGAGAAGTGGAACTTAATGTGTCGAATTAGGCAAATTAAAAGGAATGATGTTCCAATTAGAACATGTAGTCCATGAAATCCAGTTGCTACAAAGAATGTTGATCCATAGGCGGCGTCTGAGATTGTGAATGGGGCTTCTATATATTCGTATGCTTGTAGAATAGTAAAATATATACCTAGAATGATAGTGAAGAATAGGCCTTGTGTGGTTTGTGAGTGATTGTTTTCAATTAGGCTATGATGGGCCCAGGTTACAGTTACTCCAGACGCTAGTAGGATAGCTGTATTTAATAGGGGAATTTGGAAAGGGTTAAAGGGAATAATCCCCTGGGGGGGTCAGTTTATTCCTAGTTCAATATTTGGGGATAGGCTTCTGTGGAAGAAAGCTCAGAAGAATGATACAAAAAATAATACTTCAGAAATGATGAATAATACTATTCCTCATCGTAGTCCAATAGTTACATTAAATGTGTGTAGTCCTTGAAATGTACCTTCTCGGGAGATATCTCGTCATCATTGATACATTGTTATTAGTGTAATTGTTGTTCCTATTGTAAGTAGGAATGTACTGTATTGATGAAATCATTCGGCTAATCCAGATACTATAGTTATTGCTCCGATAGCTCCGGTTAGGGGTCATGGACTATAATCTACAAGGTGATATGGGTGGTTTGCATGTGTTGACATTAGTTTACTTCTCTAGAATAAAGTGTTCTTAATACAGCGAATACATATGATTGAATAATTGCTACTGCTGATTCAAGAACTAATAGGGCAATTTGTGCTATAATGAGAGTTGATAGGATTATATATGATATAGAGGGCCCTGTATTTCCTAGTAAGGTTAGAAGTAGATGTCCAGCAATTATGTTGGCTGCTAGTCGTACAGCGAGGGTTCCTGGTCGGATTATATTACTGATTGTTTCAATACATACTATAAATGGTATTAGAGGGGCAGGTGTTCCTTGAGGTACAAGATGGGCAAATATATGTTGTGAATGATTAATTCATCCGTATACTATAAATGATAATCATAGCGGTAGTGCTATGGTCAGGGTTATTACTATATGTCTTGTTGATGTGAATACATAAGGAAATAGCCCTATGAAATTATTAAATATAATTATTGAGAATAGGGAGATGAATATGAATGTTCTTCCTCTTTTTCCTGTAAGGCCTAGAAGTGTTTTGAATTCTTTATGTAGAGTTATTATAATATTATTTCATATAATGTTATATCGAGAGGGCATTATTCAGAATGTGGGAGGTAATATTAAGAGTCCAATGAATGTTCTTGTTCAGTTTAGTGATATATTAAATAGACTTGATGCTGGGTCAAATACTGAGAATAAGTTGGTTATCATTTTCAGGTTATTGTTTTTATAAATGATTTTGATTTTTGTGTTTTAGGGGGAGTTAAATTGAATGAGTAGTAATTTGTTGTGTTGAATATTATGAAGGCTATTGAGAATATAATGAATAATATAAATCATCTTATTGGGGCTATTTGAGGGATTAAAAAATATCATTTAATGATAATTTTAGCTTGACAAACTAATGTTATTTATTAACTAATTTTTTCATTAGAAGTAATTGCTAATTTACTATTATGTGGTTTAAGAGACCATTACTTGCTTTCAGTCATCTAATGATTAATTATTTATTGAGGATAATCATTTTATAAAGTTAATAATTGGAATTCTTTCTACTACAATTGGCATAAATCTGTGATTTGCACCGCAAATTTCAGAGCATTGACCAAATATGATACCTGGCCGGTTCATTAGGAATCTAGTTTGATTGAGTCGTCCTGGAGTTCCGTCAATTTTTACTCCTAGAGATGGTACAGTTCATGAATGGATTACGTCAGCTGCTGTCACTAGTATACGGATTTGTGTATTTATAGGCAGTGTCACTCGGTTGTCTACTTCTAATAGTCGAAAGTTTTCATTAGGTAGCTCATTTGTTGGAATTATGTAAGAGTCAAATTCAAGATCTATGAAGTCTGAGTATTCATATGATCAGTATCATTGGTGTCCAATGGTTTTAATGGTAAGGACAGGTTCGTTAATTTCGTCTAGTAGGTATAGTAGACGAAGAGAAGGTAGTGCAATAAATATAAGAATGATTGCTGGAACAATAGTTCAGATAATTTCAATTGTTTGTCCATGTAATAAATATCGATTTGTTAATTTGTTAAATAGAAGCATTATTATAATATATCCTACTAGAATTGTAATTATAATCAGAATCAGCAGCGTGTGGTCATGAAAGAATGTTAATTGTTCTATAAGCGGGGAGGCTCTGTCTTGTAATCCTAGATTAGATCATGTTGCCATTGGTTCTAAAAAAAGTTAATTACTTTATATATGGGGCTTAATTCCATTGCACTAGTCTGCCATATTAGAATTTGGTTAGTATAGGTAGTTCAGAGTATCTGTGTTCTCTTGGGGGTGTATTTTGATATCATTCAATTGATGAATTTAGTTGTACTGGGAATATTACTCTACGATTAGTTACTATACTTTCTCAAATGATGAATAAGAACATTATGATACCTAATATAGAAATTGTTGATCCAATGGTTGATACAATATTTCATGATGTATAGGCATCTGGGTAGTCAGAGTATCGTCGGGGTATACCAGCTAGTCCTAAGAAATGTTGAGGAAAGAATGTAAGGTTTACTCCAATAAATATGATTGTGAATTGAGATTTTAATCATTTTGGGTTTATTGTTAGTCCTGTAAATAGAGGGTATCAATGAATGAATCCTCCTATGATTGCGAATACAGCTCCTATTGATAATACATAGTGAAAGTGTGCTACTACATAATATGTATCATGTAAAATGATATCTAATGATGAATTAGCTAGAACTACTCCGGTTAGTCCTCCTACAGTAAATAAGAATACAAATCCTAGAGCTCATAGTAAGGCGGGGGAGAATGATATTTGTGTTCCGTGTAGGGTTGCTAGTCATCTGAAGATTTTAATACCGGTAGGTACTGCAATGATTATAGTTGCTGACGTGAAGTATGCACGTGTATCTACGTCTATTCCTACAGTGAATATATGGTGTGCTCATACAATAAATCCTAGTAGGCCAATGGTAAGTATGGCGTAGATTATACCCAGTGACCCGAATGTTTCCTTTTTTCCGGATTCTTGGCTGATAATATGAGAGATTATTCCGAATCCTGGCAGAATTAGGATGTAAACTTCTGGATGACCAAAAAATCAGAATAGATGTTGATATAAAACTGGATCTCCTCCTCCTGCCGGATCAAAGAATGAAGTATTTAGATTTCGGTCTGTTAAGAGTATTGTGATTGCTCCTGCTAATACAGGAAGGGATAATAATAATAGGATTGCGGTAATTATTACTGATCATACGAAGAGGGGTATTCGGTCGAATGTGATTCCGGTAGATCGTATATTAATTACGGTTGTAATAAAATTTACTGCCCCTAGAATTGATGAAATTCCGGCTAAATGAAGTGAAAAAATTGCTAAATCAACAGATGCTCCTCCATGGGCTATTCCTGCAGATAATGGCGGGTATACTGTTCATCCTGTACCTGCTCCGTTTTCTACTATTCTTCTTACTATTAGAAGGGTTAGAGATGGAGGGAGTAATCAGAAGCTTATATTATTTATTCGGGGAAAAGCTATATCTGGAGCTCCTAGTATTAGGGGTACTAGTCAATTTCCAAATCCTCCAATTATGATTGGTATTACTATAAAAAAGATTATTACGAATGCATGGGCTGTAACAATAACGTTATAGATTTGATCATCTCCAATCAGGGATCCAGGGTGTCCTAGTTCTGATCGAATTAGCAGTCTTAGTGATGTTCCCACTATTCCTGCCCATGCTCCGAATACGAAGTATAGAGTTCCAATGTCTTTATGATTTGTAGAAAACAGCCACTGTCGCGATTAAATGGCTGAATTTAGGCGTTAGATTGTAAATCTATTTATGAAGGTAACTTCTTTAATCAGGTTTTACAGTTACATAGTGACATCAGACTGCAATTCTGAAGGGGTAATTTTTTACTAAGGCTTATAAAATTATTTCTATATTTACAGCTTTGAAGGCTATTAGTTTAATTAACTTAAAGCCTTCAATTATATTATTGCTAATCTTGCTGTCAATAGTCCGAAGTTTGAAATTAAAGAAATGGATATTATTGTTATTGTGTTTATGTTGTTATTAATTTGTTTGTTTATTCAATTTATTTCATTGTAGTTAAGCATTAGAGCTGAATAAGCTATACGTAAATAGAAGTATAAAGTGATTAAGGAGGTTACTGTTAGGATAACTATTATATACATTTGATTGTTTATTACTAGATTTTGAATTACAATTCATTTAGGGAAGAATCCTAGAAATGGGGGTAATCCTCCTAGTGATAATATATTTATTATCAGGGAAAATTTTAATGTATTAGATATAAATATGGATGAAAATATTTGATTGATGTGGTTTAGCTTTAACGTTTTGAACATTATTACTATGTTGAATCTTAAAATGGTATATATTGCTAAGTAAATTGTTCATAATGTTTCTCTTGAATTTAGTGCTATAAATATTCAGGCAATATGGTTGATGGATGAGAATGCTATAATTTTACGTAGAGAAGTTTGGTTTAATCCTCCAATAGCTCCAACCAGTGCGGATATAATTGTTGACATTATTATTAATGTATTTATTTTTCTGATAGATATGGCTATTAATATAATAGGGGCGATTTTTTGCCAGGTTATTAGGATTAATCTGTTTACTCATGTTAATCCTTCTATTACTCTGGGGAATCAGAAATGAAAGGGGGCTGCTCCTGTTTTTATTATTAGGGCCGATATTATTATTATTGTGGATGATGATGTTTCTTTATTAACTGCTTCATTAATTATTCTTGATTTTATTGCTATTATTAAGATTGAAACTAGTAATACGGAAGAGGCTAAGGCTTGCGTAAGGAAATATTTTATAGCTGCTTCTGCGGATATCAGATTATTGCTTGCAGTTATTAGGGGAATAAATGCAAGTAGATTAATCTCGAGTCCTATTCATGCTCTTAGTCATGAGTTTGAAGATACTGATAAAATAGTTCCTGTTGCCATTACTATTAGGAATATTATTTTTGAAGAATTATTAAATATTAAAAAGAAAAGGATTATAGACCTTTATATATGGGGTATGAACCCACTAGCTTAATTAGCTTATCTTTATGTTTTGGTGTAAGATGCACATTAGCTTTTGATGCTAGGGGAGAAGGCTTGATTCCTTTAAATATAATGAATACAGTTTGCTGTATTATTTACCCTATCAAGGTAATCCTTTTATCAGGCAATTCATTTATTTAATCTATATTTATATGAAAATAAATGTTTTTTTTGTAAGATTTAATTTTTTTTGTTTATTTGTTTTGGGTAATTATTTATAGTTGATTTAATATTTACTGTTTATATTTATTTCTTTTTAATTATTATGATTTAATATAAATTATTTATTGTAAATATATTTAATTTATATATTATGTAAAATAACTAAGTATATATATATATATATATATATATATATATAAATATATATATATATATATATATATATATATATACTAAATGTATTTACATCTAATAATATATAATTCATATATATATATATATTATAAATATAAATAATTTATTATTAATCTAAATTTAACATAATATATATTATATAATTTAATATATATTTTTATATATAATTAAGTTATATTATATAATTATCATAAAGAATCTATATATTATACTATATGAATATAATAATTTAAATTTAATAATATATTATATATATAAACTAATAAATAAAATGTGAATTAAGAATTATTCTATTATATAATTAAATATAGATTTATATATAAGTAAATAAATTATATATATATACATAAAATAATTATTAATTATATAATTAAATATAGATTTATATATAAGTAAATAAATTATATATATATACATAAAATAATTATTAATTATATAATTAAATATAGATTTATATATAAGTAAATAAATTATATATATATACATAAAATAATTATTAATTATATAATTAAATATAGATTTATATATAAGTAAATAAATTATATATATATACATAAAATAATTATTAATTATATAATTAAATATAGATTTATATATAAGTAAATAAATTATATATATATACATAAAATAATTATTAATTATATAATTAAATATAGATTTATATATATATTAATATAAATAAATTATATAAACGTAAATATTCATTATTTGTATTTACTTATTTACATATAAATGATTATATATATATTAAAATATTTTTTTGTAAAAAAAAAAAAAAAAAATTAATTTAGATTAGGTTTTATATTACTGTTGGTAGGATAGTTTTAATAATTCATAGTTTATTTATGTTTATTCTCTTGTATTAAGTAAAATATAAATATACCGGAATTTAGGGGATCCAGTTGATTTATATAGCTTTTCGGGATTGATTAATTATTGTGTTTATTCTTTGTTTATTATAATTGGTTTATTTATTTTTACATTGTTTAGTTGTTATAGGGTAGGATAGTTTTAATAATTCATAGTTTATTTATGTTTATTCTCTTGTATTAAGTAAAATATAAATATACCGGAATTTAGGGGATCCAGTTGATTTATATAGCTTTTCGGGATTGATTAATTATTGTGTTTATTCTTTGTTTATTATAATTGGTTTATTTATTTTTACATTGTTTAGTTGTTATAGGGTAGGATAGTTTTAATAATTCATAGTTTATTTATGTTTATTCTCTTGTATTAAGTAAAATATAAATATACCGGAATTTAGGGGATCCAGTTGATTTATATAGCTTTTCGGGATTGATTAATTATTGTGTTTATTCTTTGTTTATTATAATTGGTTTATTTATTTTTACATTGTTTAGTTGTTATAGGGTAGGATAGTTTTAATAATTCATAGTTTATTTATGTTTATTCTCTTGTATTAAGTAAAATATAAATATACCGGAATTTAGGGGATCCAGTTGATTTATATAGCTTTTCGGGATTGATTAATTATTGTGTTTATTCTTTGTTTATTATAATTGGTTTATTTATTTTTACATTGTTTAGTTGTTATCTATATATTTATTGATGAATTTTTATTATTTATGTTTTATATTAATTATTTTATAAAGTTTTATTTTGGCTATTGATTTGTTGTTAATATATTTTATATGTAAATTTTTGTGTGGTTTATAAATTATCTAAATGGTATTTTATAGTTTATTTTATTTGCAGTGATTAATATTGTTAATTAGATTATTCTAGATGCAGTAATGTTAGTTAGTATTGGCTAAATTTGTGCCAGCAGCCGCGGTTATACATTGAATACAGATGAATTATGTTGGCGTGAGTTATATTGATTTTTTGTATTATAAATAATTTTTTTAGGTGAAATTTGAAAGTTATAATTTACTTTTTTTGGTTAATATAATCTTATAAATTTAATTTTTAGACTAGGATTAGATACCCTATTATTTTTAAACTTAAATATTTATGCTTAGGTAGTATTAGTTATGATCTTGAAACTTAAAAAATTTGGCGGTATTTTAGTCTATTCAGAGGAACCTGTTATGTAATCGATAATCCACGTTGGATCTTACTTGGTTTTGTATTTTTCAGTATGTATACCGCCGTTATTGAATATTTTATTAGAATAATAATTTTCAATTGTTTATATTAAATTTTATATCAGGTCAAGGTGCAGCTTATAATTAAGTGTAAAATGGGTTACAATAAATTTATTTATACGGATAATAAGTTTAAATACTTATTTGAAGGCGGATTTGATAGTAATATTATTTAGATAGTTAATTTGACCCTGGCTCTAGAATATGTACACATCGCCCGTCGCTCTTATTATTAAAGTAAGATAAGTCGTAACAGAGTAGGTGTACCGGAAGGTGTACCTAGAAATCAATTTAAGGCTTATTAAGTAAAGTATTTCATTTACATTGAAAAGATTGTTGTGCGAATCAATATAGATTGATTGTTTATATATTGTTTACTTTTTGTTTAAGTGTTTATTATGTTATATTAAAATTAATTTTAGTATTTGGTTATTTGAGTATTTTATAGAGAAAAAATGATTTTAGTAATAGTTTATTAGTATCGTAAGATATTGTTGAAATAGTTTGAAAAATTTATATTTTATAAGAAGATTTATTTTATTGTACCTTGTGTATCAGGGTTTATTTAATATTTAATATTTATATATTTTTCTCGATTCCAAATGAGTTAGCCATTTAATATAGTTAATGTTGAATAATTATTATTAATAATTGGCTGGAAGTGAAAAGTTATTCGTTTTTGGTGGTATCTAGTTTATTAAGAAATGAATTTAATTCAGGATTTATAATAATGACTTTTATTTTTAGGGTTATTATTTTTTTGTTCTAATATATTATGGGATAAGCTTTAATATAAATTTTTAAAATTTGATTTTATACTGAATAATTTTATGCTTAGAATTAGCAATTGATTGTAAGTTTGTTATAGTTTATTTTTTTTGTTTATTATTTTATTTTTTTTAGATTATTTATTAATATTTTTACGTTAATTTTTTATGTTAAGTAATAATGATATAATTAGTATAATTTCTGTGTTTGTTTACTGTTTATTATTAGGTTAGTGTAAATAATTCGGCAAATATTTGTGCCCGCCTGTTTATCAAAAACATGTCCTATAGATTTTATTTTAGGTCTAGCCTGCCCACTGATTTGTTTAAAGGCCGCAGAATTTTAACTGTGCAAAGGTAGCATAATCATTAGTTTTTTAATTGAAAGCTTGTATGAATGGTTGGACGAGGTACAAGCTGTTTCACATTAAATATTAAAATTTTATTTTTTGGTAAAAAAGCCTAAATTTTTTTGAAAGACGAGAAGACCCTATAGATTTTTATAGTTTTTGTTATTATTTATTATTAGGATTAAGATATGGTAGGTATAATTTTTACTATTTTGTTGGGGTGACATAGAAATTTGTTTAACTTTCTGT